>PHFE01000051.1:280542-447133 GCA_002796755.1 Paracorniculantispora psalliotae | reverse complement strand
TGCAATAGCAAGCGCATGCTGCGATGCTAGTCGATCTGGATGGTCCTCTGCTAGTGATGTCTCCTCGACCTTGACAACATGCTCTAGCAGAGCAATAGCTTCCTTGATCTGGCCGTTGGATTCATATGCATTGGCAAGCGCATGTTGTGATGCTAGTCGAGATAGATGGTCCTCTGCTAGTATTATCTCCTCAACCTTAACAACATACTCTAGCAGAGCAACAGCTTCCTTAATCTGGCCATTGGATCTATATGCAATAGCAAGCATATGTTGTGATTCTAGTCGAGATGGATGGTCCTCTGCTAGTGTCTTCTTTACCTTGACAACATGCTCTAGTAGAGTAATAGCTTCCTTAATCTGGCCGTTGGATTCATATGCACCGGCTAGAGCATGTTGTGATACTAGTCGAGATGGATGGTCCTCTGCTAGTACTATCTCCTCAACCTTAACAACATACTCTAATAGATCAATAGCTTCCTTGATCTGGCCGTTGGATCTATATGCATTGGCAAGCGCATGTTGTGATGCTAGTCGAGATGGATGGTCCTCTGCCAGTGTTATCTTTCGAACCTCAGCAACATGCTCTAGCAGAGCAATAGCTTCCTTGATCTGGCCGTTAAATCTATATGCAATAGCAAGTGTAAGTTGTAATGCTAGTTGATCTGGATAGTCCTCTGCTAGTGTTCTCTTTTGAACCTTAGTAATATGCTCTAGTAGAGCAATAGCTTCTTTGATCTGGCCGTTGGATCCATATGTAATAGCAAGTGCATGTTGTGATGCTAGTTGAGATGGATGCTCCTCTGCCAGTGTTGTCTTTTGAACCTCGACAACATACTCTAGTAGAGAAATAGCTTCCTTGATCTGGCCGTTGGACTTATATACACCGGCTAGTGCATGTTGTGATGCTAGTCGAGATGGATGCTCCTCCGCCAGTGTTGTCTCCTGGACCTTGACAACTTGCTCCAGCACGCCAAGAGCCTCTTTCGACCGTCCCTCCACCTCCAAACATTTTCCAGCCCAATAGCCTAGCGCAGACGAGCTTTCAAGATCAAAGTGTTGACAAGATCTGAAAACATAGAGCACGTGGGGTAGTTGTCCTCTCCAAATTAACCGCTCTTCCCAGGCATCGGATCGAAACACAGAAGCAAGATGTGCTAGTGCGTCCGTCTGTTTTTGTGCATGAATGTCCTGATCCTTCGCCCAGAATTGCATGACGATATGCACAAGAGCATGAATGTCAAACAGCCCACCTGTAGGTCTTTCTTGGAGGAATCCATAGCCCTTGAGAGTTCCTATTGCTTTGATCTTCTCTTGCTCTGACCCTACATCGGGTAATAGCGACTGCGGGATAGCTTGAGGCTCGATGCACATTATGAAGAAGAGTAGCTTGGCTGCAGAAGGGCTTTGATTCTGGATCTGGTTGAACGAGATAAGCCATGTAGTTGCCACTGCCCTTTGGCTTTCCTCATAAAGTGTATCATCCTCGTGTTGGTTGCGCAATAATTCCATCATGTCGTGTTGAGAGTGGTGCCATAGTTGCAGATAACCCTTAAGCGACACTTCGAACATGTTGATATATGCCACCGCTTGTATAATCGCTAGTGGTAGATAGGCCAGTACCTTTAACAGATCATTCAGTGTACGATCGTCGAAAGGCGGTAATCCAGGACCTAGCGATGATTGTAGAAGGTTTTGAGCGTCTTTTTGCCTCATTTCTTTCATGGAGACAATATTTTTCTTCGCAATGTCCACCGCGATTTTCCGCCATCGTGTTGTAGCTAGCATTTGGCCGCTCAAACTCCTTGGCAAATAGGCACTGATTCCAGGGATACCAGCGGATCCACGAAGAACCTCTTCGCTGTCGGCATTATCCAGTATAAGAAGCCATCGTCCAACGCCCTCTGAGCCCAGGTACTGTTGAATTAACTCTCGGGAATCATCGTCCCGACTGCTGGACAGGCCAAATTTCTTGACCAGGTCCGTGCATGCCTGCTGGAAAGCTGCCATACTAAACGCAGGCAGCCAGATGACACTGCGCTCTGGCTCTTTCTCATATATCCTATAGGCAAGCTCTAAAGCTACCTGTGTCTTCCCTGATCCACCCATGCCGAATAGGGCAATGCGGTCGCTCTTTGCATCGCACAGTTCAAGCAGCCGCTTGATCTCGTCGTCACGACCGACGAACTCATTATTTCGGGTGAAAGGTACTGCGAATACCGAGTCTAGCAGATAAGAGGTCAGTATCAAAGTAGATCATGAGTACCTAAAGTGGCCATAGTAAAAGCAAAGGAAACTAACTTCTAGCCCCCCTAGTCGACCGTCCCTCTTTAAAATGGTTCTGAAGTAAAGCCTTTGCTGCTGACGCAGCTGTGGCGGCTGCGTACTTTTGCCAACCCTTTGGCTTGTGCGAATCCGCGTAATCACACACACCTTTGATAACAAGACAAGATGGCAACTCATCCCACACACCCGCTCCTTCCATCTCGAAAGCAATAACCTTATCTCTCCTGGAAATCGTATCTCGTATTTTCCCCGATTTCATAACAGTGTCTGCGGAGCCAACACCTCCTGTGTGTATTGCTAGCACTGGGCTAGTAATATTATGTGTTTGTGCAGGATGATTCCGCTCCTGTAATCGAGTGCGTGTAATAAGATTACTATCGCAACATCCAAGGTCTGGGCACTTTAGCTCATATGAACTTTCGCAGACAGGGTCTTTGTCATTATAGCATGTATCACAGATATCGCATTCTTTTTTTGTGTAGTGCTTGTGGCGGTAGTCGGGTTTGAAAAGTTTGTCATGCAATATTCCGATGTAGTCGTATTTGCCTCGATGCTTTGTATTCTTCATTTTCTCTTGAAGTTGTTGCAGAAAGATGTGCGCCTCCTCTTCCAGCTTATCTCGACCAGAGCTTGTCTCTAGAGAAGCACTCAGAATTCTCGTTTCTTTATTCGGCCGGCCGAGAGTATCCTCTATCGCTCGCTTCGATTTAAACTCGTCTGGGTACTGGCGGCCAAAGTCATAGCGTACAACATATTTGCTAATGATGACGTCCCCAAGGATAACTTCAGTATCATCTGCTAGATACGGGATAGCACCGCATACTCCGACAACGA
The DNA here is from genome assembly GCA_002796755.1 of Paracorniculantispora psalliotae. Taxonomy (NCBI): domain Eukaryota; kingdom Fungi; phylum Ascomycota; class Sordariomycetes; order Hypocreales; family Cordycipitaceae; genus Paracorniculantispora; species Paracorniculantispora psalliotae. The sequence continues at coordinate 444,016 of PHFE01000051.1, read as the reverse complement.
GAGCTAAACTCAAGTTTCCATAACTGGATCGTAGACTCGCGGCAGCGCTCGCAGCGTCGGACTTGCCCGTTCCTGGCAGCAGCAGGAGAACGACTGGCAGTTCACCCATACGACCCGTAGCATACCGATTCGGATCACCCGAAGCCTTGCCATAATCTTCGTCTGGCCAAGCTTCATCAAAAGAGTCATAAACGGCATCGTACTCGAGGGGCAGTGCGCAGATGATGGCGAAGTGAAAGTCGTTTCTGTCGGTTGGTCGATGCGGCATCGTGCGGACAAGATATAGATGCTTAGACACGTTTTCTCTCACTAGGTGCTTGGAAGTGGCACGGCAGTGTTTGGTTGTTAGTGGAACAATAGAATCACGGCTGGCTGTCACAATGGTTGAGCGGGACTAACCGAGACGTCCAAGCTGCGGGGTTGATTGCTGCCTTGTCCTCAGCCCCTTGGTGGAGGCGGCCTGAGCTGGTCAGTACATGCGGCCAGGGAGGGCGGGCTATGTTCTGGCATCCAAGGCATTCGCAAGGCAGACCATTTGCGGAATTATCATTCATCATGCCCCATCTATCCGTATGCCCACCGGATATCACGGCTCCACACTTTGGCTGAACAGCTTGACCTTGCAACGCAGGATCTCAAGATCCTCCCGCTTGCCCCTCTTTAACTCTCGTCTTGGTACTACACGGTAGCACAGCTCATGACCATAGAGTCAGTGGTATAGACCCTCTCCATTTTTTAAACCCAAATCAAAGCAACCCGCAAGAATGCCGCGACGACCAATTAACAGAGATCGTATCTGCGTACCACAACCAGGGATTTTACACTGGCGGGCAACATTGACTGTTAGCCACCCCTACGTTCCAGGCTCCACTGGGAGACCCGCCACGACCGTCAGCTCCCAACTCTTCAAGCCAGGCCAAAGGTTGGCAGGACGGGATGGGATGGGGTCTCTGCTCGCGTGCGTGGTACACAAAGTCGCCTGGTTTCCCTAGCAGCTTAACAAAAACCGGCTAGAAAGCATCGGTCAACCGCTGCAGAAACACTGTAGACCACCATTTTCAGTGTGTTTTGCTTTTGCTCTTTAGCGAGGCGGGGAGGGGAGTCAAGGCAGCTAACCACTACCTATTTACCTTGTACCTTACTGGTCTCCTTCTGGCTCATCCATCACCATGCCGCCGCCACTGCGTAGCCGCCGTCGACTACCGCCTTCTGGTTTCAGTGTTCAGCAATGGAAGGAACTGGGCGAATTACCAAGAGGGCCAACAGAGACTGCCTTCTTGCTTGCCGTCTACGACGATGACGTGCCCAAGCTAAGAGAGCTAGTCGCTGCAGGGAACCCCCACATCAATCACTTGCACGACTATTTTCCCTCTGCGCTCGAGCTGGCTGTGCATTGTAATGACATTACGGCTTTGGACATCCTTCTGGAAGCGGGCGCCTGCCCGGAACTGCGTAGGGTCTCCATTCCCGAGATCTCGCCCATGATTGCGGCTATCCGGGCTAGCAACAGCTTCGTTTTCCAAAGACTTCGTCCGTATGCTGGGCTCGGAGACGATGAAGACTCGTGTAGGCGATATTGCGATATGCTTAAAATTGCCGCATCGGCAGGCCATGCAAATATCGTTAGCGATATTTTGGCATGCTGCCCTGATGGCTACCTGGACAGGTACCGCAATTTTCAATGGTCTATTCTAGACCGCGCAGCTTCCTATTGGCGTGTCGAAGTCGTTCGGCTTCTGTTAGAGAGGTTTGTTTTTTCAGCCTTGGACTTGACTAGGATCCTGAGACACGCTGTCGAGTTTCCGCCGAATATCCTTGATGTTCCTTACCAGGGGCCTCGTCTGATTGACTATACACACCAGCAGCAAATTATACATTTGCTCATCGACGCCGGCGCCGATCCGAACTCTTCTGATGGCGTTTTCACGCGTGCCAACAGTATCGTCACGGAGCTGGCGACTCATATCGATTTGGTGGGCGCTCTCAAGGCGCTGCTGGAACGAGGCGCCGACCCAAACGGGCGTGAGCGTGCCAAGAATGTCACAGCACTGCATCGCCTTGGTGGCCCTGTTTATCTCGACAATAAAAGCAAAGAGCGCCGCCTCCACGAAGCAGGCATTCGCATCTTGCTCGATCACGGCGCTAGCGTGCTGGCGAAAGACGCGGAAGGTAATACGCCACTGCATTACGCTGCTTTCGGTTCCAACTTGCGCGTCTTCAAGCTCCTATCTGGCAAGCTGCGTCCAGACATGGACCCCTCTGTCACCAGCTTGACAAATAGCAGCGGAGAGGGGCTTCTCCATTGGGCGGCCGCAGGGAAAAAGTACGATATTTGCCAGTATCTGCTTGCGGCTGGCACCAATGTCAACTGCGCCAGCATTACTGGCTGGACGCCGCTGCTGTGCGCCGTTGCGCCATCAAGAGCTACTTACCAATCCTACACCGTGGCCGAAACCGCGAATCTGCTACTGCAACACTCCGCCGATCCTCTCGTTTGCTCTGCCGAAGGCTGGACGCTGCTGCACTGCGTGGCCGCGCATCTAGACAGAGAGGAAGACAGTTTGCTCGCCAAACTGGCCGCTGATCTCGTCGCCCGAGGTGCCCCGGTCGACCATCGCGCCATCATGCTATCGGTTTCGGCGCATTACGGCATCTCCAGAGTCAGGATGGACTCGCTTCACGTCGGCTACTGGGGATCACACCTGGCCTGCTATCTCTCGGCTGCATCGCAGAAGGAGAGAAGTCGCGACGGGGGAGTGGCCAAGGACGCCACCCCTCTGCATTGGGCAGCATTTTATGGTGCTGTCGGTCCTGCATCTGTCTTGGTGGTTTCTGGTGCCGATGTACAGGTCGAGGATGCCAGCGGGTTCCGCCCTATAGGCCTTGCTTCTCGCCATCACAACCTGTATCCACATGCACGGTCCAGGTTGTTGGAGCTCCTTGAGACGGATTCACAGCAGATGAAAAAAAGAAAGAAGACTTTTTAGATCAAGCTGAACAAAATGTTTCGAATAGCTGTAAGCTACGCGAGTAGCAATATGGTGTTGGGGCTGTTGGCGAGGCTGTTAGATACGACATGGAAAATAAACAAGCGAAGAGCTCTCACTTGTAACGCTTCCCTGACTAATAGGAATTTCCTTTAGCATAGCCATTCGGCTCATATTCGTAAGCAACGAGATCACGCCGAACCACCAGATGACTTCGGGTGAAGTACTGACTCACCAAGGGGGGAATATTGAGTGTGCTTGGATGCGGGCATCTTATACATGGCGACGGCTGTATCCAACATCATCACAGACGTGATGCTATTTCTCTTACCGACACCCATGGTGATGCGGTTGGAGATGGATATTGCGTAAAAGATTGGTGCAATTGCCATTTTCGGTGTCGCTTCGGCCACGGTCGCGACATCAGTTGTGCGGTTAAACATACTTGCCTGCCACGTTGAAAAGCAAGGTTCCATCATGGGACGCCGCGCCAGCGGACGTATGGACGTGCGTATTACTATTCAAGCTCTCAGGTTCAAGCCGCTAATTCAGGTGCAGATTTGTCGAAGGCAACTTATTTATCATCTGCGGCTCTATGCCGACCGTACGACGCTTCGTCCGACACTTCTTTCCCGGCTTGTTTGGCGTCAACTCGCCGTTGCCGTCGAAGGACTCGGCGCAGAGCACCATTGTGACGTGTGGTTTTGGTCGCACGCGCAAGCTCGAGAGGTATTTGCAATTTGAGGAGGATTCCAACAAGATGGAGCTCTTCCAGTATGGAAGTGTTCCTTGCCAAGATAGCAAGACGGCCGAGAACAGGGCCGAGGGCGTCGATAGAGCCGGTACAGATGTGGAACGAGGTCAGGAGGAATATAATAAACAGAAGCACTGAACGTGCATAGTCCAGGGATATACCGAACCAGACGGGTCTGCATTTGATGACAGTAAGTATTTGAACTGCATATTTATTACACGGTAGACTGCGTACACGATGGCATAGACAGCATGCTCATTTTAGAGTTTGTTTACTCTCAGTATTCTCGATACCCAATTGATTTACGCGATAAACTACTGATAATTTACATCAAGGGGCAGTGGTATGCACCAAGTGTAATAAGAGGTCTTCTTTGTAATATACTGGACCTGATACAAATTGGCCAATATACTTGGCTGTCCATCTCCCAGCAAAGCTGCAAAATAATTTATTTGATGAGCATTTTATTCTATAAACCAAGTTACGTATGGCGAAGGATTTTTTTTCCGCAGATTGTGGTGTGACTATCGGGTATGTCAACACAGCAGCCAAGAAGGAGAATAGGCGGCTGCTCTTCCGCGTTCGAGGCGGGACTAAAAGAATTAATTATGTGTCACACAAGTTTGCAGTCCAAGCATAATTCTTTAACATGGACATTCCAGAACATAAATTAATGCGAAAATGCGATCATGTCTGCATGTAGATCGGCCTGGGCCGAAATCGGGCGTAGGGCACGGGGGGGCTGGGCGATGAGACATCAGACGACCTCAACACACGATTCATCTTCGTTCTTTTCTTTAATATGACGGAAACTTGGGTTCGGATCGTTCACCCTCTTGATTCTGCTTACTATTGGTTTATACGTGCAAACACAGTCTTCTGCATCAAGGAAGAAGCAAGCCAGGTATGGAAATGCTGATGCCACTTACGCCGCTGGCATTGTGCCTTGTACCTCATAATCAAATTATCCAACATCATCGGTTTCTTCGTCCCTGGATTCCACGGCTACATAGTGTCGTCATAACAGATTACCAGACGAAAGGTGAATTATCCGAGATGTACCCAGTACTACGAAATCAAATCAGAGTTCCACACTCTAACCCGAAATCTGCAAACAGGAATTTGCCCTACGAGACTAAACAAAGCTAGGGCCAGCGCCAGTAACTGAGCACCCGTTATTACAGGCGTCATAGCAAGGTGCGATTACGCATATGCCAAGACTCTAGTTATTGAATACCAATGGGGTCTTTAGGCGATTAAGTTTACAATTTATCATTCTGACTGTGCCAGTATTGTCGTTTGGCGGCAGTGGCCCCTCCTCGTCACGGTCTGGTGTGCAAGGCCGATCCCTGTGTTGCCTGTCAAGTCCGGGAGCAGCGGTTGACCAGGAATGCGCAGTCGCCACCACAGCCTGGTTCGGAGTCCGCAACGGGCCCAGGCTCATCTGAACTGCGCAAGCAGACACCGAGACCAGGCCAGTGTGTAAAATTCATTTACGAGTAGGAACTGAAAAAATCTGCTGTTTTGGCGTCCGATCATCTGAACGGAACGGAGGCTGACAAGACCGAACTGTTCGGATGTCGCCGCGTTGAATTCTCTAGCGCTTTCAGGTAACGTAGTAACATGCCTAGTACGGTATGCAGCAGGAAGCGGCTACAGATGGGTGAATACGCGCCGATCACAAGGAAAAAAAGACAATTGCCTTGCCATGAACCATGGTAACCCTGGCAAAGGCCTGTCTCGATTCAGACGAGGCTGCAGGGTGGTTGGCGTCCCTGCCCCCCCTGCGCCTTGGTGACACGATCTTTTCACGATGCAGGAGAAGTCGCGTGGAAGGAATTATGCGTTTTCTTTGCAGGCGCCCTGAGTGTCATCGGAGTTTGCGTATGGACGGAGCCCTTCGCGGGTCCGACAAGCGTTCTCGAAGGAGCGTCCAAGAAGCAGCAAGTCTTGGCGACTGTGTGCATATGAGAGCCACAGCCAGAAGAAGGAAGCCGGGTAATACCCGAGCACGAGGAGGCAAAACGGAGGCGACGGAATTGGGTAATGGGAACTGGATCTTGGCGCTGTAATGGCGTGCCGTGGCGTGCAGCGGCGCTGCAAAGGAACGCGACAAGCCACTGGCGAACGAAAGGAGCCACCGAACTGGTCACGATTTGTAGGTGTCTACAGGGAGTTTCTGGGTGGAATACAGGCAACTGAGTGTTGGCCAAGGCTTATTAGCGGAAAACAAAAGTACCGTTCCGTCGCTGGCCGGGGCCTTTTTCCCACGCACCACGGGGATGGCGGAGCCTCCGGGGGCATTTCGGACAATGACGTCTTGCTGGGCCAAACCAAGGCATCATTCAGTGCTGCGAATCAGAGGAGGGGACGCCGGCCCATGTCGGAGAAGCCGGAGGCTGTCACCAAGGGAGGGGCCTGGTCCCGGTCCGTCACTCTTTGACGGTTTAAGTAGCGGCGCTGGCAAATGCTGGCAAACCTGCCACTGAGAGCAACCCGTACAAGATTGAATTACCATTGCAGCGAGCCTATACGAATATGCCACTATGCCACTACAGCTTAAGACCTGCGACAAGTCAGCTCGGCCTGCTAGCAAGGCTGTGTGCAGAAAGGGGCGGGCGTATGAGAATGGGTCCAGGCTATTTTTACAGCTCCGAGACCAGATTTTCAGCGCAGGTAGTATTGCTCCGCCTCTGAAGGGCCCGTCCAATCCAGCGCTGTAAAAAGGGACAGGACAAGAAAATTCTGACCGTCGTTACATGGGCATCTCCTTGCGGCCCACCCACACCTTCACCCACACTGCGCTACCAGTTTGGCTTGCGGAGTCTGTGGGAGCCCCGGCCTAGAACGAGTAGAAACCCCGGAGGTACTCTAGGCACGGCCGTTTCATGGTGCAGGTAACAAGATAGGGAAAAAAGGTACTTGTGAGCGTCCTTCTCGTCCGAGTCGTCTTTGAGAAATAAGCCTCTGAAAGCGGTACTCCACCATTCAACAAAGAACGGGACACTTGCCACTCTGAATATAAGCCTTTTTCCATCCCTGCTTTTCCTTTCTGACCAGACCCTTTGAAGTCTGCTCGTCATTTCGATCTGCCTGGCTGCTTATTTAGACTCACCATCCCGCACCCAGCCTCCCCGCGTGAGCGCGCCAACACCGAAAGCCGTTGTCACCCTTCCACGCGTGCTTCTTTTATTCCGCCTTGCATGCAGATCAGCCTTCCTACAAGAGCAAGTGAACCTGCCAATCCGCCACCCCCAACGACCACCACCACCAGCTCTTCCGTCTAAAAGCCGCAACACCACGCAAAGTCTCACCACAACTCGCGATTCTCAACAACCCAACCAATAACCCACAACAACTCGAGTTACTCTTTACCTCTATTTACTCGCTCCTCCTCCGCCATGGCTATCCGTGATCGTGTTCGGCGCGCACTCCGCAAGTCGGAAGCCTCCGACACCATCTCCCAGACCGACTCCAACACCACCGCCACCACCTCTTCTCAAAGCTCCGAGGGCCCTCAATTAGAAAAGACCACGTCCCGGCTCGCCCGCGTCTTTACCTTTGGCAACTCGCCCGAGAGCCCCGAGAAGGAAAAGGAGCGCGCCGAGAAGCGCGAGCGCAAGGCCCAGGACAAGCAGAGCCGGCGCGGCGGCCGCACCCACCCCCGCGACCGCCCGCTCACGACGCAGAACATCCGCCACCAGGAGATGCTCGCCCACTTCAGCATGACCTTTGGTGCCTCCGACCCGAACCAGATTGAGACTCTCAGCTTCGTCGGCGTCAGCCCCTGCTGCACCCGCGCTGGCTCCCGCCGCACCTCGCTCGACCTCGACCCCATGAGCCGGGGCAGCACCACCTCTTTTTCCCCTTCGACTTCTGGCACCGACTCTTCACGAGAGGAGTAAATCTCTGGTGGATTTTTATGATTTCGGGTGGCTGTGGCAGCAATTCCCGCAGCCACTCTGATGAGTCAACGACGGGCGACTGCTCGCTCACCAAAACGACAAGAATTACAGATTAGACGGACTGTATTTCCTTCTTCCTCATTATTATCGGTTTCCTTTTGTTATACACTGCTTGGCACAGCAGACCAAGGATACAGGACATATGAATTATTGCGTTGGGATTTCCCGACCACGGTTATTTAAAGCATCGGATACATACACTGATTGGAAGCGCTCCGATCAGGATCCATTGGATACAGGCGAATGGAATGGCTTGACATGTTTTGTCATGGTTTAGAACGGCGTTTAGATGCATATAGCGGGTTTTGATTGACTGCATGGATATGCAGCATAATACAGCCTTGCGGCATTTTCAATACTATCTTGAGACTCGCTGTGATTTAAATTCTACGATGCAGAGTTAAAAGCGAGCAAAAAGCTGCTTTCCTTAAGAACCGTAACGCCAACACTGGTCACTGCGGTACGTTCACATGCATCACAACCCCGACGCTGCACGGACTGCTACCCTTGAGCAGACACCAGACCACGTTGCATCGCAGGTACTGCGCACGCGCCTCATCTCGTCCTATTCCGGGTTATGCGGATACTTGCCAGCTATGAACAGATGTCGCATTGTTGGCAAATTTCCGTCGCTGCCCTTGCGGGAGGCCTTCAAATTATGCAGGTATACTGTCCGGGTTAATTCGTCTCCATCTCATGCGGACCACGATGCAACGCAAGATACGAAACATAGCCAAAAGTCAACATCAGTATTAAACGCTACACCCATAATCTTGACTTGTCTGGCCAGATTCCTTATCCGTAGGCGGATCCGGATTATTGTGAGCCAGGCATGATGAACCTGGGCTTATCGTCGGCTTCTAGTCAAAGCATACTACACACAAAGCTTCTACATCAAATATGTGTCAACTGATAAATTACGAAATCCTTCATACGCTAATAATAGACACTGGAAGGTTTCGTACTCAAAAAGCGTTGGCTGGCGTTTCTTCTTGTCTCGTACTGCGCTGCCAAAGGCGGCGAGCATCCGGCTCAAGATCAGCACACGGAAGCACGAGCTGCGTGATCGAGCAATGGCAAAAGACGGTGGTCTACAAAAGAGACGGGAAAAAAAATGTCACTGAAACCTACCGCAAGCGCAGCGCTCATACAAGCAGTAGGACTGACTAGAGCAATTGCACCATCAACCTGCCAACCCAGGGGCGCATGAAGCCTCCTCCTCGGACCGCCGTACCGAATCGGTCAAGAATCGTAGAGCCGAAATCTCAAACCACCTCGTTTCAATCGTTCGTTCGTTAACAGCGTTCGTGTCCGTAGCTTCCGCGCGCCTTGACGCAGCATCCAGCGTTGTAGAAACTTGGCCAGCAAAAGCCGACCTGCTGCCAGCAAATCTCCAAATATACCACTAGACCCAATACAGACTAGTGCATCTCTGCTTTCCCTCGCTACGCTGCACTTTTCTGGATTGCCCTCTGTCAGTTCACGTGACTCTACACGTGAGCCACAAAATTACCAGCCAGCACGACGCTGTGCCCTACTCGTGCCCCCACAGGCCCGAAAAAATCCATCTCGCTAAGCGAAAGTGTGCCCCCCAACGCCCTGCTCTTCTTCCCTTCCCAAGTGAATTACCACCGACAACTTTTTTCTCGAGCATCACGGCAACCGACCGAATCAGTTGCCCATCATGTCGCTCGTGACGGGAGAGAAGTCGAACTTCCAGTTCGTAAGTCTTTACCATCATCCGAATCATCAGCAGCAATGCAGTCTGCTTCGTCGACCCAAATCGGTTTTTTTGCTTGTCGCCCGATGTGCAAGCCTCAAAAGTTGAATATTCGATCATTGAGAATCAAGAGGGGGAAGAGTCAATCAATATCATGACAAGGACATGGCAATGGCACTCGCGACTAGCAATACATTTGGGTCGGCGGCATACTGCCGTCGCTGGGAAATATACATCTGGAATGAATGCTAACAGCAACCAGATTCTGCGTCTGTTAAACACCAACGTCGATGGCAAGCAGAAGGTGATGTACGCCCTCACCAAGATCAAGGGTGTCGGTCGTCGTTACTCCAACCTGGTCTGCAAGAAGGCCGATGTCGACCTGAACAAGCGGTATGCTTCTGAATTCTCCGCTCGTGTGCACCCACACATAGAGCTCTACAACGAAAGCTGAAACTAACTTCTCCCAGCGCCGGTGAGCTCACCTCCGAAGAGCTCGAGCGTATTGTCACCATCATCCAGAACCCCACCCAGTACAAGATCCCCTCCTGGTTCCTCAACAGACAGCGCGATATTGTCGACGGCAAGGACTCGCAGATCCTGGCCAACGGTGTCGACTCGAAGCTCCGTGACGATCTTGAGCGCCTCAAGAAGATCCGCGCCCACCGTGGTCTCCGTCACTACTGGGGCCTCCGCGTCCGCGGTCAGCACACCAAGACCACCGGTCGCCGTGGCCGCACCGTCGGTGTCTCCAAGAAGAAGGGTGGTTAGTGGTTGTGCGCTGGCACGAAGAATATTCATGTGGTTATGGAACGAAAAGATTTCAGCTACGTTGTTTTGGGTGGGATTGGCGTGACGGCTGGTTTCTCCTTTTTGAAACTTGTCCAGAGGGTTTGTGCTTTCCTGCATATGCGGCAATGGGTGCTGCTACTCTAGATGAGAGTCATGAAAATGAAAATAAATTAAATCAAAAGTGTGTGCGTGTCTATATGTCACTGCTGAATGTCGACAAGTGCACTTGCATATTATATCCTCGGCGGATGGAAGGCATGGCTGTTGCGATAGTCTGTCGATTGAGTCTTCTGGTTACAGCCCTCCGATTACAGTGCCATCCACATCACACAGTCGACTGTCGACGTTGATCTAGTTGGTATTACCTACATGTCGTACATGTAAGCCCGACGTACTAGGATCAGACTTACAAGCAGACTCGCACAGCTCTTGCCGCCTATCTACAATCACCTATTCAGCTTCATGCTTGCTTATGTTCATCTTTATATTCGTATTTTGTCATATTTATCTGGGTATTACTCCTCATGCGTCACAGCCATGTCCAGCACCTCCACCCGTCCCTGTCCCTTTGTCTCGTTCCCGATAAAGTCGCTCAGCGGCTTAAACGCGCCCGGCTCGACAAAGCCCACCACCTCCCACTCGCTGCCCACGACGTCCTGCGTCTCGACCTGCTCAATGTAGCTCAGAATCTTGTCCTTGACCGTGCCCTTTTGCTGCTCGCCACCGTCCTCCTTCGGCGCCGTCGGCTTGGCCGCCTGCTTGAGCACGTTGGTGCCGCAGCTGATGCGCAGCCGCATGCGCGCGCGCGCGACGGGGATCGGCTGGTGCGCAATCAGCGCCTTCATGGCCTCGAGCGCCTGGCTCTTGGCGCTCTTGGTCGTCGACACGCCCGTCCAGTTGTGCTCCTTCTCCTTGGGTCGGGGCTTGGCCTCGCCGTCTTCCCCGGTGGCCGGCGTGCCCGCCGCACTGCCCTTGTCCTTCTCTTTATCCTTGGCATCTGTCGAATGTGCCTGTGAGCTCAGCATGTCCAGGGCCTTTTCAATCATGCCCGACGTGTACACCCGCTTCGTCCGCGGGTCGACCAGCTTGCTCGCCACAATAGATATCACCTCATTATTGATGCGTTCGAGCTGTGCTGCACGCTCCTTTTCTCCCACCTGCTGCTCACCCTTTTTCAAAATCTCTAGGATGATGTCGTCCGTCGTCATCTTCTTGCCAAACGCTTTTTCCAGGTCCTCCTTGGGCGCCGTCTGGCCCTTGGAGACGTTGAGGAAGACGTTCGGGATCTGCAGCACGTTGTCAAGGTCCGTCTCGATTCCCGAGCGCCACTCGAGCACCTTGTTCTTGTAGCAGGCAATCTCGAAGCGCTTCTTGCCCTTTTTTAGGCGGACAAGCGACACATTGGTCAACTTGATCTGGTTCGAGGGTTGGTTGATTTGGCGCGACATGTCGAGGTGTACAACGTGTGCGTTCGATGAGTATGTATGCGAAATGCGGTAAAAGGAAAAGATATGACTGGCTTGCTCGTTAAAGAATTCGACAGATATATATAGACAGGCGAAAAAAAGATTGCGTAGTGATGACTTTTCTTGTGGTCCAGCAGACGACCCCGCCATGCTGTCGCGTGAAATCTTTCCTGCCCCGCCTTGTTTGGCTGGCCGCGGCCTGCACCCAAGCAAAGGTTGACTCACCTATCATTGAGTCACCAAAGCCTGCATAAAAGCTAACCGCAGACCCGTGGCGGCGAGGCTTTCCCCATATCAAGGGTCCCATCTTTCAATTTACACATATTGTTCGATTTTAGAATTCAGGAACTATGGCCGCAACAGACGCCACGAACGCCGTGCCCGCAGAGGCGCCCGCTGCCCCTCAGCAGAGCCAGCAGAACATCAACCCCTGGTCTGTGTCGGGCGAGGTGGGCGAGGACGGCAAGGTCAAGGCAATTGACTATCGCAAGCTGATTGACGAGTTTGGCACGTCGCAGATTGACGATGCGCTTCTGGAGCGCTTCGAAAGAGTGACGGGGCAGAGGCCGCACCGTTTTATGCGCCGTGGCATCTTCTTCAGCCACCGCGACATGCACACCATTCTGGATCGTTATGAGAAGGTGGGTGAATTTCAAGTCAAATAATTCAGTCGTGCTAATGAGAGTAGAACGAGCCGTTTTTCATTTACACTGGTCGTGGACCGAGCAGTGACAGCATGCACATTGGCCACACCCAAGTGTTTGACTTTGTCAAGTATGTTTTGCCTAATATGCAAGTTGCGTATACTAATGAACGTATAGGTGGCTGCAAGATGTCTTTGACGCTCCCCTGATTGTCATGTTGACTGATGGTACGTACTATACTACCATATTCTGCTACGAAAGACATTGACCGTCCTAGATGAAAAGTATCTGTTTTCGGAAAAGAGAACCGTTGACGAAGTCATTGGCTACTCAAAGCAAAACTGCAAGGACATCATTGCTGCTGGTTTTGACATGAAAAAGACGTTCATCTTTTCCGACTTTGAATACGTCGGCGGTGCCTTTTACAAGAACATTGTCCGTTTTGCCAAGCGCGTCAACTTTAACACTGCCAAGGCTGTGTTTGGTTTCGATGGAAGGTTCGCTTAATCTGCCTTCGTTACATTCGCTGTATACTAACGATGGCAGCTCCAACATTGGCAAGATTCACTTTGCCAGTATCCAGGGCGCCACCGCCTTTGCCGGCTCGTTCCCGCACATCTTTGGTGAGGACGAGGCCAAGACGGCCAAGATTCCCTGCCTGATTCCCTGCGCCATTGATCAGGACCCTTACTTCCGCCTGACGCGCGACTGCGCCGCCGGTCTCAAGTACGCCAAGCCGTCGCTCATCCACATGCGCTTCCTCGACGCCCTCCAGGGCCCCGGCTCCAAGATGTCGGCCAGCGACGACACCTCCGCCATTTTCCTGAGCGACTCGGCCAAGACTATCAAGACAAAGATCAACAAGTACGCCTTTTCCGGCGGCCGCGAGACGCTGGAGGAGCACCGTGAAAAGGGTGGCAACGCAGACGTAGATGTGTCGTACCAGTACCTCCAATTTTTCATGGAAGATGATGCGGTATGTGCAATGAAATGACCGATGATGACTTGTGCTAATATGACGTAGGAGCTCCTGAGAATCAAGGAGGAATATACCAGCGGCAGAATGCTCACAGGAGAGGTACGTCACTTTACCACCTATATTATGCGCGTGCATCGCTAACCACCACATAGCTGAAAGCCATCTGCATTGAGTACATGCAGAAATACGTCGCCGAATTCCAAGAGCGCCGCGCCAAGGCCACTGACGACGTGGTCGCCCAGTTCATGGCCGTGCGCCCGCTGGAGTGGCAGGGCAACCCCAATGTGCCACGCGCCGATCGTGTGGTGCCTGTGGCCGCTGCTGGTGGCGAAGAGGCTGCCGCGGAGGGCGGAGACGGCAAGCTCACCAAGAACCAGATGAAAAAGCTTCTCAAGGACCAGCAGATTGCGGCGAAGAAGGCCGAGAAGGAGGCAGCCAAGGCGGCGGCGGCGGCGGCGGCGGGTGGCGCTTAGCACGAGGGTCATCTACGCTCGGGGTATGGAATAAATAGTTTGACGATTTTTGTAGACACAATACAACGAGTATATATCCGTCAGTCTCTTTTATCCCATAATATATCTTGCCTTGTTGTTCTGCTGGTGAGCGAGGCTGTGCAAGGCTGGCACGTCCAGCTTGTCCGGTACTTGCAGCCATCACCACCCGCGGTTGCAAACACTTCAATGTTCAGATCGTATAACGCACTCGGTAGTCAGTGCATATATTAATAAATATACCAACACCGTTATTGAAGAAGTGATTGAATCGCGTGCGTATATGAGACACTGCCATTCCAGCAGTGACAAACAATGCGCTATCAAGGTACGCGGGCGGCCGGGGTACACTACCCACTGCCGGGCTGCAGTGGCTGTTGCTCCCCAGATGGCGCCCTGCAGGTGAGTAAATAGCGCTGGCCGAGGTGGCATTTCAGTGGAGCCACCCTGCACAAAGTACCTTGCATTGGGCCGCATTCAGACGCGGAACGATGCGCTAACAAGACAGCAGGTAAAGCCACGCCAACTCTGTTAGTGCGGGCGGCTTGTTTTGCCAGGCAACACCCGGTTTCATGAGTCGTCAGCGCTGTCGGCCTCCAGCAGCTCCCCGGGGAGTTTCAGCGGCAGCGTCATACACGCCAGTCACCTGAGCCCAGGCTGTGACCTTGGAAGCTTCCCCCGCAGAACCCGGAGCTTGTCTCTTTTCCCCCTTCATCACCATCTCTTGTCAAGTCATTGGCAATTCCTCCCTCTTTTCTGATTTCATTAACTACTCATCTCACCGGACAAGATGCGTCTGTCCACGTCGGCCCTCGTGTTGACCGCGGCCGCCACCGCGGTCGCCGACCAAAAGATCCTCAACAAGGGCAGCGACTACAAGGCGCCCTTCCACGTCGGCGCTGGCGGCTCGCGCACCGGCTTCGACTGGTCCGTCGACTTTGAGTCGTGGGCCAAGCCTCTCAAGGAGCTCTACGGCGACATCACGACCGAGGCCAAGGCCACCTGGGACGAGGTCTCGCAGCTCGCGCCCGAGGTGGTCGAGACGTTCAAGCAGGCCGTCAAGGCCAAGGCCAAGACCAAGAAGATTCACCGCAAGCCCGACTCGCACTGGGACCACATCGTCAAGGGCGCCGACGTGCAGTCGCTCTGGGTCAAGGGCGACGATGGCGAGGACCGCCGCAAGGTCGGCGGCCGCCTAGAGAACTACGACATGCGCGTCCGCAAGGTCGACCCGTCCAAGCTCGGCGTCGACACGGTCAAGCAATACGCCGGCTACCTCGACGACAACGACAAGGACAAGCACCTGTTTTACTGGTTCTTTGAGTCGCGCAACGACCCGGCCAACGACCCCGTCATCCTCTGGCTCAACGGCGGCCCCGGCTGCTCATCCATGATGGGTCTCTTCATGGAGCTCGGCCCGGCCTCGATCAACAAGCAGGGCAAGGTTGTCATCAACCCCAGCTCCTGGAACAGCAACGCATCGGTCATCTTCATCGACCAGCCCGTCAACGTTGGCTACTCGTACGGTAGCGGCAGCGTCTCTAACACGGCCGCCGCCGCCAAGGACATTTACGCCCTCCTGACCCTCTTCTTCCACCAGTTCCCCGAGTACGCCAAGCAGGACTTCCACATTGCCGGCGAGTCGTACGGCGGCCACTACGTGCCCATCATGGCCAACGAGATCCTGTCGCACAAGGACCGCAACATCAACCTCAAGTCGGCTCTCATCGGCAACGGTCTGACCGACGGCTACACTCAGTACGAGTACTACCGCCCCATGGCCTGCGGTGACGGTGGCTACCCTGCCGTGCTCGACGAGTCGCAGTGCCAGTCGCTCGACAACGCCCTGCCCCGCTGCCAGTCTCTGATCCAGTCTTGCTACAACAGCGAGAGCGTGTGGAGCTGCGTTCCCGCGATCCTGTACTGCAACTCGCAGATTGTCGGTCCTTACCAGCAGACTGGCATGAACCCGTACGACGTGCGCGAGAAGTGCAAGAACGGCAACCTGTGCTACTACGAGATTGACTGGATCGCCGAGTTCCTGAACCGCGAGGATGTGCAGAACGAGCTGGGCGTTGAGCCCGTCAGCTTTGACAGCTGCAACATGGACATTAACCGCAACTTTTTGTTCCAGGGCGACTGGATGCTTCCCATTGTCAAGGTGGTGCCTGGTCTGCTGGAGCAGATTCCGGTTCTCGTGTACGCCGGCGACGCCGACTTTATCTGCAACTGGCTGGGCAACCGCGCGTGGACAGACAAGCTGGAGTGGGCGGGCCAGAAGGACTACGCCAAGGCCAAGACGGAGGACCTGTCGATTGCGGGCAGCAAGAAGCCGTACGGCAAGGTCAAGTCAGCCAACGGGCTGACGTTTATGCAGATTTTCGAGGCGGGCCATATGGTGCCGTACGACCAGCCGGAGGCGTCGATTGATTTCCTGAACCGCTGGATCTCGGGCGAGTGGGCCAAATAGAGTAGATTGATTGGATTGACTGGGGTGGATTTGTTTCGATATTTGGTCATGTAGCATAATTGATATTGGTCAATAGTGTTGTTGGATGTGACGTGATTTCGGTTGTGTCAGCAATTGCAAGTTGCAAGCCATGGTAGAACAACAATACAGTCAATTGTACATTCACCATTCTGGATATGCATGATGAAAGGGGACAGCCCGTCATTTAACATCGTAGACACAAGAACGCCGTGAATCAAGATGATTCCGTAACAATGCAGGGTAGTGATGCGGACTCCACTAAACAAGGCTCGAACAAAAACACGATCGATTCAACGCGCGCAAGGCATACAAAAAGATGGAAATTCATGAGATGTCATTAAGACGCTCGTAAAAAAGTGACTGCCACAAAAATTAGCCTAATTCCTCAAGATGGCGAACAAGGGCAGGCTTACTGCTTGGTATCAAAACGCAGAGGGTGGTTGGTGGTGGTGAGGGTATCATGACTCGTCGCGCCACAGTCCAAAATAGCAAAGCTGGTATCATATCGCATAAAATTCAAAAATCGTGGGAGGCTTCCCCGCGGAGTAGTGAAAAGAGCAGCCTCACGGTCGCCTCGGAGCGGTAGAGGGCGACGCGGACGGCCTTGATACGTTGAAGCATGGCGAATTGTGAATAGATCTGGGGGATTCTACGAGAGGTGTGACTTGCAACACCGCAGCAGCATGATATATCATGCTAGAATGAACCAGTGATCTATACAGATGGCGGTATGGCTGGGTTTGGGATGAGATGATACCGCTACTTGGGCTGGCTAGCTGACCGCAACTGATGCGGCGCATGTCTGGAACATTGTCCGCGGCCGGGGTCTGCAATACAACCCAGTCCAAGCTACGATTTTTGACCATGTTGCGGAAAGTACACACTCAATCGACTCGTGCCATCTTTGCAACTGCAGGCCATCCGTCAAGTTTATCTGGCAACGTTCCAATCGCGTCCCAGATAGGAAACTGATCCAAAGGCACGGAACGAAACGGAGACGAGCCACTCCGCAACTCCTTCACCCGCAGACCATTCAGCTGGAGAAGTGTTGTTGCACGGTGTGGGCGAAATTGTTGAGGTCCCCCCCGGGCACAGCGGAGCCCCCGTTTTTATTGTTCCTAGTCTTTAAAGTTTCAAGGGTCTTTTGTCTCTTGCGGAAGAAATGGGTAGATAGGATGAGCCTCGGTTTAGAGTGGGGTCTTTCTTTGAACTGATAACTCTGAGAATGATAAGATGTCGTTTTTTTTTGGGTGTACATTTTAAAATGAAATTACGTCGCGAGCTGACGCACGTCTCAGCCTCTTTGGGATGATGTAATTACGGCATTGATGCCCTCATGGGCTATGCCAGCATGAGAACAACGGCATACTGACAGCAACGCTCGTCATAGAGTTTACATGGCATCTGCATTTTTCTTCTTCCCTGATAAGTTTATTCCAGTCGCCACGCCACGCCCCAACAAAACCTGCAGCGGATTCCCAGCCGGCGAATCAGTTGGCGCGCCTCCCGCAAGCCGAGATGGGTGGGGCCTCTGTCGTGTGCCGGGGCGGCGCCGCGTACCTCATCTACTCCTATGTTAGCGTGCTTTACTGTGGTACTATACAAAATGTTAACAGATGCGGCGGGGGCGGTACTTGATAAAATTGTAGGGAAACGACGTCGCCTTTCCCATCAAAATCTTTCCTATGAGGCTACGGCCACACCCTAGTTTCGTAAAGACACCCCTATCCGGGCAACCAATTCTGGAGCAGATTTCGATGGGAGCCGCGGTTCATGAATTGTTTTGCTGGTTCAAGATGTGGCACGTTTGTATCGGTATTAAGTTTGCATGTGCCCTGTCTGGCCATCGTTGTAGACGGAGATGCCTCGGCGGATGGTATAAACCCAACCGGACCGAACGTCAACCCAACATCAATTGCAGCCTCTGCGAGGAGGAGTTACAAGGAAACTTACAAACAGAAGAAGAAAAGAAGAAGTAATTTCATTCAATTCCATCCAAATCAGTCTTGCAGCATCAATAAACAAATATGCCATAAACATGTGATATAACCGCAATTCGCTCAGCATCCTTTCAACCCTCTGATACCAGCATCCCCAACATGCCCTCTTGCCGCTCAGATGCAAGCCCGATCCCACCCGTCCAAGCACATGCCATTCCTATTCGCAGCTTTCGATAACTCAATTCATCATTGGTCTGGAGACAGGTCACGGAGCAGCACATGGTCGACGTCGGGCGCGCCTGCAAAGGAGGGAGGGGAGGCGTGTCCTTCTGGCCTGGAGGGGGCGTGTCGTTAACTCACCCACCAGGGTCGGCTATTTCTTTTTTTCTTTCTTCTTGACTTTGTCTGTCACTGCTTTCCCTTCTTCCCTTTTTTTTCTCTCTAGACATTCACGTTGTCGAGATTGATATAAGCAGCTTCGTTGCCGCATCTATACAGTTAGTTATACCCTTGCCGCGAGCAATCGACCTTCACACGGTGTAACTCATACCATCTCCCGCAGCCCCAACATCGCGAATCAGCCCCTCGCTGGTATACCCAAATCCTTAACCCCCAAAGGATCTCTCTCACGAAAACACCATGTCGGTCCACTCCGGCATCATTGGCGGCCTGCCGTCCTCCAAGCTCTTCAGCTTCCCGCCGCACAACCCCGCGCCGCCCGTGCCGCCCGCCGCCGCGGCGACCCTCTCCGTCATGCAGCCCTTCAACATCCCCGACGCCCTCTTCCTGTCTGCCCTCGACGCGCGCGTGCCCATCACCATCGCCGCCACCTACGCCATCACCGTGAAGCTCCTCAACCGCTACAACCGCGCCAATGGCAAGCAGCCCTGGGCCATTTCCAAAACCGCCGCCTTTCGCTTCTTCGTCGTCCTCCACAACGTCTTCCTCGCTGTCTACTCGGCGTGGACGTTCTGGGGCATGCTCACGGGCATGCGCCGCAGCATCGTCAACCCCTTCGGACCCGGTGGTCTCGCGGCCACGGCTGATTCCGCGTGCCGTCTACACGGCGCCCCTGGGCTGGGTAACTCGGTCTACTTCAACGAGCGCCTGAGCCGCTTCGAGAGCGCCGGCCCGGATGTGCCCGCGGGCGTCATTGACGCCGCCACCGGCCTGCCCAATGCTCACCAGGCCGGCCGCATCTGGACCGAGGGCCTGGCCTACTACGGCTGGCTGTTCTACCTCTCCAAGTTTTACGAGGTCCTCGACACCTTCATCATCCTCGCCAAGGGCAAGCCCAGCTCCACCCTGCAGACCTACCACCATGCCGGCGCCATGCTGTGCATGTGGGCGGGCATGCGCTACATGTCGGCCCCGATCTGGGTCTTTGTCCAGTTTAACTCGTTCATCCACGCTCTGATGGTACGTTTTGACGCCCCCATTCAACCCGTCTCTTTTTGAATCCAGCTAACGCCTCCCAGTACACCTACTACACCGTGACGGCCTTTTCCATCCGCGTCCCCGTCTTCATCAAGCGCAGCCTCACCTCCATGCAAATCACTCAGTTCCTCGTCGGCGCCTCCCTCGCCATGTGCCACTCCTTTGTCTACTACTTTGCCCCCGCCGTCGCCGCCTCCGCCTCGCCCTCCACCCCCGCCGCCGCTTCTGCCTCGGCGCGCGCGCTGCTCTTCGGCTCCGGCGCCGATTCCGGCCGCCGCGTCAAGACCGTCGTCGGCGACCGCGACGAGACCTACGTCTCTCAGCCCTGCATCGTCAGCTCCGGCGAGACGTTTGCCATCTGGCTCAACGTCGTGTACCTCGCGCCCCTCACCTACCTCTTTGTCAGCTTCTTCATCGCCAGCTACGTCAAGCGCAGCAACGCCGCCCACAAGTTTGCCGGCAAAGGCGCCGCCGCCCGCCGTCTGAGCAACGTCAACGTCGACGTGGCGCTGGCCGAAAAGGCCGGCTGGGATGCCGCGCGCGGTCTGGAGCGCGAGGTCTACGGTGGTGAGCGCATGGTGCGCAGCGGCGAGAGCAGCCCTGTGCGCGACGAGGCCAAGCGCACGAGACGCCGTGGTTAAGCATGCAGCTGGCCGTGGCTGTGTCGTATACAATGAAAAAGGGGAGATGCGTTGAGTGTGTGATGAAACTTGAAGGGTGACATGGATGGAAAGATGAAAAAAACTCACATGATATGGCGTAAATGCTTTTTTTTATATTATCATCTTTTTTTTATTGTTTAGATTTTACGGAGCCAAGTTTGCATTGTTTATTTCTGATTATTGGCGATGAAGAACGAATTACGTTATTACAGATTATACTGCTGCCCCTATATGCAAAGTGTGATGTGTGCGATTTCAATGATGCGAAGGCATTATATTTAGATGATGAGGTTGAAAAGTCCGCAACGTGAGAAAAAGGCAAAAAAAAAGAAGAAAAATAGATAAACGAAGAAAACCAAAAACGAAACAAGAACAGACAAGCACAAGAAATTAAAGGACAAAGGGGCAATATGGCAGGGAAATATGATCAAGATGTCAAGGCGATACAGCATCAACCGATGGTGGACGACGGATCTATTCAGAAGCGATGGCTGGCAGTGTGTGTAGGATGGAATGGTAATAACCTAACATAGCAGCATGGGGATGATGCCAATGGGTTTCGAACTTCTTTTGTATTTGAATCAAATTATATCCAGTATTTATCTCGGTATACGCGGTTTATCCTTATATAGATCGTAGATAGTTTACGCGCGCCATCACGGCGTGAGAGAGATCGTATGCAACTCACACCACAGCCCATTCACACTTCACGTACGGTCAGGTGATAAAATAATTGGCAGAGGAAATATAGTATTAAAAGTTCGCGGGTGCGAATCTTTGCTCGGTCAAATTCTTTTTTGAACCGATCGTAAGCCAAAACAAAAACGCTAAGCAAGATGCAATGCAGCAACAAAAACAAGTTATCCTTCCCTGGGATATAAACTGTAAGAAAACCAAATCCAACGCCGAGGTCAAACCAGACCTCTTCTAAAAAAAAAGCAAAATCAACTCTCTAGTCAGACTGGTAGCCGACAAGGGTTCTATATGAAATATATATTGAAAGGCCCATTTTGGTATTGCGACCTGGGGTATCATGTGTCTTGCCACCAGAGCAAGACGTGTATATGGTGTATCGTATATGCAAAAATATGTCAAGAATATGCAAGGAATTTGCGGCCAAAACTGGTCAAGTTGCTCAGCTCGGCCGTTCAAGTGCGTCCGGCAGCCAGCTTAGAAAGTACTCCAGTTCCAGTCGCGGGGAACGCTAGCGGCAATGTCCTTGCTGGTGGGCAGGTTGAACTCGTTGGCGACGTTGCCACCCTTGGCTGTAATGGCCGTGGCACCCTTGACACCGGCGCCCCGGCCGGAGGCGTCGGAGCCCGAGGACTGGCTGTTGTTGCGCGAGTGGCGCGCCTTGGTCTGCTCGAAGCAGTGGTTGCAGGTGCGCGACGGCAGTGCGCGGGGGTTGAAGTTGGCATCCTGGTCGAGGGGCAGGACCGAGGAGGAGTGGGAGTCGCAAAAGATGTTGCCACACTTGCGGCAGTGGTGACGGCGGTTGAAGTAGCTGAAGGTGCGCTTGCAGAGAGGGTCGTCGCAGATGGTGGATTCCGTGTCGGGCTGTCGGAGTCAGTGCACGTTCTCGTGCGGTGTTGCCGCCTGGCGTCGCGTGCAATCAGACATGATGTCTTTTGGCACGTTCGAGCCGGAGGCGAGGCAAAAAAAACATACCTTCCAGTGCTTGCGAGTAGGAGACGAGGTGACGTCGGGGTAGGTCGCCAGATCCCACTCACCCTCGAGGCTCTTGGAGCTCTCCATGGTGGAACGTCGGCTGAGGCGGTGGCCGATGGCGCCGAGGCCAGTGAGGCTCAGCAGGTTGGCTGTATTGGTGCGGCGCAGTGTGGTGTCGGAGCCCGAGTCGGACGAGCCGCCGGGAGATCGCGAGAGCGGCTGCTGCGGGGGGAACTCGTAGTTGGGACGCAGGACAGCGGGCATGTAGAGAGGGCGTGCATTGCTGTTGCTGTGGATGTTGCTGCGCGAGCCCGAGTGACCGCGCGGCGAGGGCGGCGTGGAGGCGTAGTGACCGTTGGCAGCATTATTGGCGAGGTCGGTATTAATATTGAAGCGAGGCGGGCCCGAGTTGGCGAGATTATAGGACTGGGAGCGGGCGTGGTGGACGGGACGGTTTGGAAGGAAGTGGCGAGACTGCTGCTGGTCGCCAGGCAGCGTAGGCATGATGAGCTGTGCGGCCATAGCCAGTGTATTGATGTGTAGTTGTCGGTATTATTTTTGTGAAAGATATTTGGTAAGAGTCGACAATAAATAATGGTGCGGAGAGGAATTCAAAGATTGCGTGTCGTTGCAGGTCCCTTTTGTTTTCTGTTCCGCGAGGGGCTCTAAGGCGGGAGGGATCGTCGGCGGTGGTTTGACGGCTTCAGCCAAAGGAGGGGGCCAGTTGGTGTTATGTACTATCAACAGATAGCGGGAGCAGCGACCCAGCGGCGCGGAGCTGACTATCGTAGCGCGGCAATTGGCCGAATGTGTGTGGCAATTGGTGGTGATGGTGGGAGGAGGGGGGCCCTGCTTGGTGGTCACTGGCGGTGGTGACTGGGGGTCAGAGCCTCAGAGGAGAGAGGAGACGAGACTTGGCCGGGGGAGGCCCAGAAGAAAGACTGGAGACGCTTTACTTTAGTGGACTGAGCGGTGTGCACGATGAACAGGGGGATGGTCCAGGATTATGCAACAAGATGACGGGCTCGTTGGGGTGATGTAAATGATGTTGGAAAGAAATCGCGATGCGATGGAAGAGTTGGTTGCAAGAGTTGGTGAAGAAGGAGGACCATGACGAGGGATTTGTTTTATCCTTATCGTGGATTGATTTGTGTGTAGATAACAGATAGCCGTGTGTTACATGAGAGCGGGCGTTGATAATCGGTACGTACCGCGCACGCACTGTGCAGTCATTAGCCGGCCGCCGCGAGTCGTGGTCAATGGCGACGGGTTATTGAATCCTGCAACATGAATCAAAGAGAAAAAAATTCACCGATAGAATAAGAAGAAGCCAAGGAGAGCGCCGAATCAGTGCTTTTACTTGGCGCAGCATCTCCGGGCGGAGATTCGTCTTTTGGGCCATCTGTTCTTTGGCTGCCCTCTCTCTACTCGCACTATGTACTGCATGCGGCCGACATACCAACATGTCCTCCTCCTCTTTTGCTGTGTTTGCTCGTGTGCCGCCTTTTCCCCTCCTCCTCCTCCTCCCACTCTTGTCTGAAGACGGACGCATCCCCCTCTTTTTGCGGGCGAACCTCTGCATGTTGCACTGGGCTTTTCTTGAATCTTCCTAGTCGGATGCAAGGCAAAAATAGACCATCCACCATTCCCACCACTCATAGCCGTCCCTGCTACCGGCGAAAGCCTGGGCCACCCGGAATACGCCGTACCGTACGCTCCACCCGCATCTCACTCGTTCGCTGTCTCGCGCCCTCGCTGCACGACACTTGCCCACAAGTGGCACCCGTGGCAGACCGACCGGCTCTCTCTGTGCGGCATTTCCAGATCCAAGAAGCACCGACCACGACGACCTGCAGCTGGCTGGGCTTTGCCGTTGAGATTCGACATCGCCGCACGCCGAGAGTCTTGCGGCAAAGGCTGCTGTGCGAGACTGCGAGGACAAGCATGATCTACAATCCGCTAATTAATCCAGGAATGCCTACAAACCTACCGTCTACCTACTGCGCACACTGGGCTGCTACTACAGCGCTCCCGCTAAACTTTGCCGGAACTCCTAGGTATTCCCACTGTTCGGTGATGATCGCCCAGGGTCCAAAGCCGTCGCCTCTTTGCGCAAACTTTGCCACTAATAAAGCCCGACCGACACTCTCGCTCACTTGCCCGACAAGGCATCATCGCTGCACATCAACGGCAAATAGACCCCTGTTTTCATTTGCAGATGTTTGCCCTTTCCATCTGGGCCGACCGACCGAGTGTGCCCGTCTGGCAACTGTGTCACTGTAACAGGCTGCGCCACTTCCAAGTTCCGACACCCGTCCCCTGCACCAAGTTGCCAACCTCGAATCATATTCGTTGTTATTATCAACGCAAGGCAAGGGGCCAAAAATCCCACATCACTTACAGGGAGAGCATGTGATCACTTCTG
This sequence comes from Paracorniculantispora psalliotae, assembly GCA_002796755.1. Classification (NCBI taxonomy): domain Eukaryota; kingdom Fungi; phylum Ascomycota; class Sordariomycetes; order Hypocreales; family Cordycipitaceae; genus Paracorniculantispora; species Paracorniculantispora psalliotae. The sequence continues at coordinate 419,595 of PHFE01000051.1, read as the reverse complement.
ACACTTCAGCGACAAATAGTTTACCCCCGCTCATTCAATCCCGCCCAATTCAGAAGGTTACCTCCAGATCCAATCTCAAATGCTCCGCGAGGCGGCTGACCAGGAAGTCAAGAGCCTCACTCGTAAATTGGCGCCAGCGCGAATCCAGCAGGTCGCTGACGTAGAAGCAACGCCTAGCACCCAGCCATTTTGCCCGTCCCTGTGAAACAGCGCCACGACGAGCAAACAAGCTCCTTGATCCACTACGCTTGTCTAGCCTGGCTCGCCCAGTTGAAGCAGCTGAGATCCAGGTCATCTCGTTCATTTCGTTAGAGTTTGTTCGTGTTATGGATTCTGCCGTCTCTTACGATCCTGATTCGCAGCGCCGAGCCAGAGCAAATCTCATGAACAAGAGACCTCGTCCGCCGGTCGTCACACACTAGCAGGCGTTGCCGTCCGTGCCCGGCTTTTTTCCCGCTGCTCAAACAGGAAATGTCTTGCACGACCTCTCTTTTCTCCCCCGGAGAAACCACTCACCAGAAAATAAAAAAACACTGGATCTTTTGTCTCGCGCTGCGAACAAGATCCTGGCTGCTTGCAGCCAGCCGGCCAGGGCCCCTGGTCAAGATAATTAACTGGGCCGCCGCCATTGGCCCAAACGACCTCAGACACTACAAGGCTTCTAGAACCCTTGGCCTCGGCGGCTGCTCCTCTTTCAGCCTCCATTCTCCGCCGACGACCATGCCCACCGGCCGGCCCCCATGCCACCAACAGCATAGCGCGCCTTCGCCGTCGCCGCCCGACGTTGCGCCTCGATTGAGGCTCTGCTGACAGTTGACCTCTCTTGCCACGCCTTGGCGCCGCGACGGTGCCTTTTCTGTGCCTAGATACGAGAGCTTGCCTTTTTGCCACGCGAGCGGCCTCCCCGCACTCGTCGGCGAACAATCTAAACCTTCCTCGCATTGTTCTTTTCGGCTCAGGCACAGGAAAGCTGGATGGTACCGCAACGGCAGAAAAACAAGCCACCAGGATTTCAATACTTCCCGCGTGGAGACACGGACGAAGAAAACCAGGAACCTCGGTGCCACGCCCACATCCACACTCCACTCCGTCGTACAGACACCCAATGCGATGCCAAGTAGCCTCAGCTGAGGTCGTGTGCCTTGCAGCCTGCATTGCTCTGGAGAATGCTGGATATACCGGAGATTGTTCCCTGGGATTCTGCGGAGGGAGTTTGTGCGACGCGGAGGCACCCATTCGACTCGTGAAGGGGAAGTGGGCTGCTGCATGTAATCTATTTCTCATATATCAGCGACCGGCTATAATCCCCAAAGTCATGTACAGTAAACTGTTCGGTCAATAGCCAACCGCGTCTGTCGCTATCATCTGTTGCTGCATCAGCATTCTGCATTATCAATCTATATGCCCGCCCGTAAATAATGCCGTATGCATCATGCCGCCTGTTCGGACACAACGCCGTTTTCCACCATACTCTAATTCATGATTCCGTCTCAAGACTCTCGGATGCATCGTGCCGCCTGTTCGGACACAATGTCGTCTACCGCCATACTCCATTCATGTTCCCGTCTCCAGACTCGCGCATACATTCCCGACCTCAACGGCACTCTAACTACTCTATACCAAACCGCATGCAATTCTCCCATCCGTAGCTGCACTCATCATCGTGGCCGCCACCGTTTCCTATGCATCGTTTCATCTTCACTCAATCCACCGTCTTCCCATCCGCTGCATACACCCTCTTCCCGTCAATCCACGTCTCTGCCACCTTTGCCTCCAACAACCGCTCCGCCTCCCATTCCATGTCCACCACCACCAAGTTCGCGCGCCACCCCGCCTCCAGCCTGCCCACGCGCTGCTTGTCCGCGAAGCAGCTCCTCGCCGCGCCCTCCGTCGCCGCCGCCGCCGCCGCCGCCAGCGTCAGCGCATATTTCGGCGTCGTCTGCTCCTCCCGCGCCGGCTCCAGCGCCGACCTCCGCGTCGTCGCGATATACATGTTCGGCAGCGGATCAAACGGCGCTGTGGGCGAGTCGCTGCCGAGCGCCAGCGCCGCGCCGTGCGCCGCAAACGCCGCGTACGGAAACACGTGGCCGCACCGCGCGGGGCCGAGCAGGGTCTCCCACGCCGTCAAGCCCGCCGGGTCGAGGTGCACCGGCTGCACGGACGCGGTGATGCCGAGCGCGCCGAGGCGCGGCACGTCTTCGGGCGCGCACGTCTCGAGGTGCTCGATGCGGTGCCGGCCGGACGGGTGGCCTACGGCCTCGAGCGCGTCAATGGCGAGCTTGATGGCGCCGTCGCCGATGGCGTGCAGCGCGCATTGCAAGCCCGCGGCGTCGGCCTTTTGCAGCACCGGCGCGAGGGTAGCGAGCGTCCACATGGGCGCGGCGTTGGCGCCGGTGTGCGAGTATGGGTCTTTGAGAGCTGCCGTGCAGGCGTCGACGACGCCGTCGCACATGACCTTGATGCCGGCGATGCGGCACCGCGGGCTGCTGGTTTGGTTGAACTGCGCGTATAATTCAATCGCGCGGTCGACCTGCGCGAGCGTCTCTTCGGGGGAGTCCCGTGGAAAGATGAACCAGTGCGCGGCGAGCCACAGCGGGAGCTCCCCGCGCTGCGCCCGGTACTGCTGGATCGTGGCCCAGTCCCCTTCATTCATGGCCATCTCCACGACACCCGTGTAGCCCGTCGCGAGATACGCATCAAACGCGTCCTGCACGAACCGCAGCTTGTCCTCATCCGACGCTAGGCCGCCGAGAAACGGCCAGACGATGCCGACCGCCGCCGTCTCCGACAGGATGCCGCTTGGCTTCCCATCCGCGTCGCGACGAATCTCACCGCCCGGCGGATTCTCCATATCCGCCGCGCCAATCTCCGCCAGCGCGGCCGTGTTGAGCCACGCCGAGTGCAGGTCGTCGGCGTCGATATACACCGGCCTGTCCTTGCCCTCGGCATCCAGCCCGTCAAGCTGCGTCGCAAGCTCGTGGCCATCCGTCGACGGGTGAAACCAGCCGCGACACTGCAGCCGGGGAAGGTCCGGGTGCGCGACGGCGTGCGCGCGAATCGCCGCCTGGATCTCGCCCAGGTCCTTGCACATGCGCAGGTTGAGCTTCTGCAGCGACTCGCCCGTCTGGCTGAGGTGCATGTGGCTGTCGACGAAGCCGGGCAGGATGACGCGCCCCTGGACGTCGTGCACGACGGCGTCCGAGGTTGCGCGCGCAGCGAGGACGGCGGCGTCGGTGTCGTACCCGACGTGCGTGATGGTGCCGGTCGCGGCGTCGAGCACGACGGCGCTTACAAAGTGGTCCCGGGCGCCATCGGCGGCGGCGACAAAGACCCGGCCGTTGTGCAGGACAGTGGGCATTGGACTGGTGGAGGGTGAACCGGAAATGTCTATTTGTGCAGCTAACAGAATATGGTGATTAGGAAAATGGCACCGGTGCTGTTTGTAAAGTGTAAAAGAGGATGATGATGTAGGTCTTGTAGAGGGCCGGGCTCGGGGCCCGCGGCTGCGGGGGACGACGGTCGCCGATAGTGTTTAAGCCGATTCAGGCAGGTTCAGGCAAGCGTCCCAGCAAAACAATACTGTGATCTGCAGATGGCGTAGTAGAGCACATGTATGTTCTGCATAATTATAAGAGAAATGCAGACAAGTAAACTTGTTGTGCTGAAGCTGCACTTGGTATGTGATGCGGGGTGTTGCGGCACTCTAGCAGCAGCATCTCCGTCTTCAATGCACTAGGTTGCGGAAGCCAAGGTTTATGGAGAGCCATGCCAACATCTGAATAAATATAGTGAACAAATACTCATGCCTTTGCCCTTCAACAAGTCTTTCGCTGTGACAGCCATGGCATGCGGTTCAACCACGTTCCTGTGTATCACATGCAGTAGTTCGGAATAAACCTGCGATGTCTGATTTTGATTATACTATATTTCAACTTCTTTACGTTTATGAATAAACACCATGATTATTATTATATTGCGCAATTGTGTAGTCTATAATCAAGTATATATAATGCTGAATGTCTGTAGCCAACCGTGCTCAGCATCATGCAATTTGTGAACTTGCCCATGCTTCTTCCACAATTTTCCAGTACCGCTCCGGCTCGGTCCTCGCCAACGAGACGTGCCCCGCGCCCTCAAACTTCTCCCGGCGCACCACAAACCCAGCCCGCTCCGCGCGCCCCGCGTGGTCCTCCACGTCCCGCCACTCGACCAGCCGGTCGCCCGTGCTGTACAGGTACGTCCGCGCCGCCTCAGCCGACCGCAGCGCCGGGCCGACGAGCGCCGCCGCGTTGCGGTTTTGCAACGGCTCCCGGCGCAGGATCCAGACAAACACGACTCTGTACATGAGGATGAAGAGATGCAGAAGCGGACGCACCCACCTGGGCAAAGCCTCTGCGACAGCCGCCACCGTGGACGACGGCTCGTAGTAGCCCGGGCACGAGTCCAGCACCAGCGTGTACCGCGGGAGCTGCGGCACCGTGCCACCTTGCTTCTTGCGCAGAGTCTCCAGCAGGACGCGCATGACATGCACGCCGCCGTTGGAGAAGAGGTGGATGAGGACCCGCGGCGGATGCGCCTTCGTGGGAGCATCGTGGGCGAGCTCCTCCTGTAGGATGTCGACTACGGGCGCCAGGTCTTTGGCGAGAGGCTTTGTGAGAAAGACATGTTTCACTGGACAGCGCACCAGGACGATGCGGGCGTTAGGGTACCGCATGTGGTACTGCGACGTGTACTTGGCAATGTGCGGCTCCTTGGCCCCCATCCATGAGAGGACTAGAATGAGATCCGGATCGGTGCCGTTTCCACGATTGATTGGCCCACCGGCCAGAGACACGCCAGCGGTGTCATTGAGCGGCGTCAGATGAAGCGGTTCTACGGCGCTCATTGTGTGCTTTTCTGTTTCTTGTAGGGTCAACGTATGCTCAACAGAATGCCGAGCCGAGGGTCATAGCCTATGATCCACTCCCTCCGTGTAGCCGGGGTCTTGCCAAGTACGATGTACCTTTGCTGACCTTGATGTGATATTCCAGAGTAGCACATTGGTGTAAGTGGTGTGATACCATTACACTTTCAATGAATGGCAGTCTGCAAGTGAGAAAGAACGAAGCCATTCGTCACAATCTGCAGAAAACATGCTGATCCTTTACTGTGTATGTAGGTCAGTAGCGCGTCGGCAACGCTCGGCGACCGCAGCCGAGACCGCGATCCAAGCGGAAACAATCAATCCGTGAACTGAGACATCAATCATCTCAGCCCTTTTAAAACAGTCATCTTATAGGGCGCTTTTGACATCGATCGGCCCTTTGGCACATGCCACTGCAGCTTTGCTGCTTTAGGCCGTGTTCGGAGCTCGCCACGACATCCCACCAATCACAGCCCACACAATTGCCCCTCCAAAGCTTCACTTTCGCTACCCCACCCTTAGTGACTCGCAAGTTTTACTGGCGTCTTTCGTCTCATCGGCCCGGCCGTAACTTGCCCTTTGACTTCTTCATATAACCCGCGTCTTTTCTTCATTTCTTGTTTTTGAGATAAGCTCAACGCACTAAACGATTGCACCAACGGGCGAGATTCGTGCTCGATCCTTCGTCCTTGTTGCCCCTCGATCCATCCACAGCGACTCTACTCTCTGCCCCGCCAGATCACTTTGTCTGCTCCGCCAAGATGCCCATGTACGCCGTTTGACCCCACGATACTGCTGGAATGTCTGCTGATGCTGGATTCCCAATCATAGGCTCAAGGATCCCTCGAAAAAATACAAGGCGTTCAAGGTATGCAGTTGTGCCCGTGTATCGCTTCGCTAGCTAACCCCGCCAGCCCTTGAAATTGGCCAACCGCCAATGGCCGGACAAAACGATTGAAAAGGCCCCTCGTTGGCTGTCGTATGTGTTCCAGACGCACCCCATACACTCAGTTGCTAACTGTCTAGATCCTGCCTCCGCGATGGCAACCAAAGCTTGCCCGATCCCATGGTACGCCGACTTCCCAGTGCAACAATAACGGCGCTAACATCTCCAGAACGGCGAGGAGAAATGGGGCTACTTCAAGATGCTCTGCGATCTCGGCTACAAGGAAATTGAAGTCTCCTTTCCCTCTGCTTCGCAGATCGATTTTGACTTTACCCGCCGCCTTATCGAGACCCCTGGCGCCGTCCCCGACGACGTCTGCCTTCAAGTCCTGTCGCCCTGCCGTCCCGACCTCATCCGCCGCACCGTCGAGTCCGTCAAGGGCGCAAAGAACGCCATCATCCACATCTACCTCGCCACCAGCGCCTGTTTCCGCCAAGTCGTCTTTGGCTATACCGAAGAGCAGACCCTCGCTCTGGCCGTCGAGTGCGCCACCCTCGTCCGCTCCTTGACCAAGGACAACCCTGATGCCGCCGGCACAAACTGGCAGTTCCAGTTCTCCCCCGAGTGCTTCTCCGATACGGACCCGGCCTACGCGGTGCGAGTCTGCCAGGCCGTCAAGGCTGCCTGGGGCCCCAACAACTCCAACGACAAGATCATCTTCAACTTGCCCGCCACGGTCGAGCTCGCGACGCCCAATATCTACGCCGACCTGATTGAGTACTTTTGCACCAACATTGGTGACCGCGACAGCGTCTGCGTCTCTCTGCACCCCCACAATGACCGTGGCTGTAGTGTAGCCGCGGCCGAGCTGGGCCAGATGGCAGGCGCCGACCGCGTCGAGGGTTGCCTGTTTGGCAACGGCGAGCGCACCGGCAACGTCGATCTCGTCACCCTAGCTCTCAACCTGTACACACAAGGCGTCACCCCGAACATCGACTTTTCCAACCTCAACCCTGTTATTGACATGGTCGAGTCTTGCACAAAGATTCCTGTTCACCAGCGTGCGCCGTACGGCGGCAGCCTCGTCTGCGCCGCCTTCTCCGGAAGCCATCAAGACGCCATCAAGAAGGGCTTCCAAAGCCGCCAGGCACGCGGCTTGTCGATCGAGGACCCCTGGGACGCCATGCCCTACCTGCCCCTCGATCCGCAGGACATTGGCCGCAACTACGAGGCCATTATCCGCATCAACTCGCAGTCCGGCAAGGGCGGCAGCGCTTTCATCCTACAAACCAAGCTGCAGCTCGATCTCCCACGCAATTTCCAGATTGCCTTTTCCAATGTGGTGCAGCGCCGCGCCGAAGAGCTCGGCCGCGAGCTCCTGGCCAACGAGATCACCGACCTGTTCGAGTCGACTTACTTCCTCAACTCCAACCCGCGCCTCACCCTGGTCGACTACAGTATCACGCCTGATCGTGAGGACGGCGTGGCTGCCCCGGCCGACGGTAAGACACCCGATACGATGAGCGCCATGCGTATCTTTGAGGGCGTCATTGTCCTCGACGGCAAGGAGTACAGGCTGCGCGGTCGCGGCAACGGTCCCATTTCCAGCATGGCGGCCGCACTCAAGGATGTCGGCATCGACTTTGACGTCAATGACTACAAGGAACACGCCATTGGTGAGGGCCGAAGTGTGAAGGCTGCGTCCTACATTGAGTGCAAGCCCACCGGTATGAAGCAGACGGTATGGGGTGTTGGTATCCACGAAGACGTGGTGCAGAGCTCCCTCATTGCTCTGTTGAGCGCTGCCAGCAACGTAAGTATCTTGATCTGACGTATACTCAACCGTATGCTAACAAAATTAGTTCATGACGAGCCGACCGACTAGCCCCGTCTTGAAGCCAAGAGTGGCACCCATTTCTTAGGTGACCTAAAAGTGATTTCTAGTATCATGAATAACAATTTGATTTGTCAACTATATCTATGTAATGAATAGGCAATGCAGTCACGATTATCCAACCACCAGCAATGCATAATGTGTTAATCATGAATCATCCGCGCCCTCCATGTATTTATCCCTACGCCCCTACTCCTCCGCACGAAGCAAGCTGGTCTCTTCGTCGGGTACCTGCGGCTTCTTCTTCTCCGGCACCTTCTTCTGCAAGCCGACCGCGACAGCCGCGCCTACAATCAGCGCGCTGCCGATGAAGCTCTCCACCGGCGGCGTGGTGCCCCAGACCACGCGCTCAATAATCAGCGCCGAGACCAGCTGCGTGTAAATCATATTCGTCGCGCGGCCGGCGCGCTCCCTCTGCAGGCCCTCCGTCAGCAGCACCTGCAGTAAAAAGCCCGACAGACCAATGGACAGCAGCAGCAGCCACTGGGGGATGCTCTGGGGCGTCTGGAAGCCGATGGAGGGGTGGACGAGGAGCACGGCGCAGGAGAGGACGGTGGAGGACACGGCAAAGTAGTTGACGGAGACGAGGGAGTGCACGCGCGTGCCGATGACGCGGATCGTGGCGTAGGCCGTGGCGGCGGCAAAGGAGCCCATGACGGCGAGGACGACGGCGAGGGAGCGCTCGGCGGGCGTGGCGGGCACGGGCTTGAAGATGCCGTCGAGGGCGTGCAGGGCGGTGCTGTTGCCAGTCGGGGGCTGCTCGGGGTGGCCAAAGGGGAGGTGGGAGAAGATGAAGCTGGGTCGGGCGATGAAGAGCACGCCAGAAAGGGCAATAAAGCCGGCGATGCCTTCAACGACGGTAAATGGTTCCTGTAATTGTGAGTATCTGCAGATGATGCTTCTATTGAGGGGCGTATTACCTTGAGGGCGATCCAGCAGACAAAGCTCGTCAGCGTGGGCACGAGGAACGTAATTACGGTAGAATCCGAGATATCCAAGAAAGAAAGCGAGTCTATTCATACCATTAGCTTCTAGTTGCGAGTTCAAAGAGCAGGAGGTCGTCTTACAATACAGCCCAAAGAGGCCAATGGTGCCCGCGGTGCCACGCAGCACCAGCAGGCGCCGGAGCCCTGGCGGGCCCAGCGGGAAGTTGGGCACCTTCTTGTACCACATGTACGCGGAGCCGATGCTGGCGGTGACAATCATGCGGACAAAGATGATTTGCAGCGCGTGGAACTTGGTCTCGAAGCCGGTTTCCAGCAGCCGCGTCGTCATGGCCATCTGGGGGTGGTTGGTTAGCATGCACCCAGTGACTGAGTATTGTAAACGAGGGAGTAAGGAGGCTTGAGACGGGGGGATGAGAGGGGAATCTTACAATGGAGGCAAAGATTTGCGCGAGAAACACAAAAAAGAGACCAATGTTGTTGTCGTAAAAGGCCCTGAGGCGCCCCCAGATCGTGTTCGGCGAGGCGGCGGGTGAGCTCTCCTCTGCGGCCGCCGGTGAGGCATGGCTACCGTTTCCATTCGGAGCCGCCGTTGCGCCAGCAGCATCCTGGGCGCTGCCAGCGCCAGGCGCCTTGACCGATCCGTACGCCATGGCGTGGCTGTCTCGTCTTTATTCACGGTGCGTCTGGCTAAAAGTTTTCCGAGATCGGATCCGTAAGATCTTGACGCTGGACCTAAACGACGCGCCGCTAAGAAACAAGGTACAAGATTGTAGTCTTTGCGCTGACGCTGACAGACACGCAGAAAAAGAAGGAAGCAAAGTTTTATGATGAATGTGTGGAAGAAAATGAAAGTTCACTGATGCTCGGCTTTGCTGGTTGCAATGCAGAAAACTGCGCTAGGAAGATCCACCCCGCGATGGCGATTCTGGATCAGAGTCGTGGACGGCATCGCGGACTGTCATGTACATGTCTCGGATAAAAGTCCGCCTAGGTTGGATCCAGAATAAATTGAATTCTAATTATTTCTAAAAATTTGTGCCGTTTTGTCTTTGGCCGGCTGCGTCTCTCTCTTGGCGGCAGACTTGGAGGGTTTGCTCCGCCTATCGTGGGGGTCATGTCCGACCGGATGTGTATATCAACTGCTCATATCATGTTTATACGAATATATTCAGCATTCTTATATAGCCAAAAGTCATTTCATTCCGAGATTGTGCCCCCTCTCTCTCTGAACATGAACAGCACCGTATTACCATCGCCCGACTCGTAGTCGATGTTGACAAAGCCCATGCGCTCGTACATGCCAATGGCGACCTCATTCTCCTCGCGCGCCAATATCGACACCAGGCACGCCTTGCCCTCCGCTGCTGCCGACGCAAACGAATACGCCAGCGCCTTTTCAAACACCGCCTTGGCGATGCCCCGGCGTCGCGCGTCCTGCGCCGTGTACACGCCGTTGACGGCCCAGTGCAGCAGCGTTTTCGAATCCTTGTCGCGGTCCTCGGGGACGAGGCCCGCGGCCATGGCAAGCAGGGACGAGGGCTGCGAGCCGCGGATGAGCGTCACGGAGGACAGGATGCGGCGGTCTTCCTTGGTGACGGCCACAAAGGTCTTGGCCTCGGGCCGCGAGACGCGGTGACGCCAAAAGTCGTCGTCTTTGGCCACTTCCCTTTCGTACGTAGAACCAAAGACTGAGATATTTTGCAAATTAGTTTTCTGATACAATGGGAGAATCGGTCAAGTTGCTGCACCCACACTGTGGTTCGGTTTTCAGTGCGTGCAGGCGAAACGGTTTGTACTTGGCTAGGCAGAATTCCGCGCCGTCCCCGTCGGGCCTTATCTGTTCGACTGAATATTCCATCGTCACAATCGTTCTTTCAATTCTCATAAAAAACAACCGTTGTAGAATCAAAGTGCAAAGTGCAAGTGCAAAGCGTCGGATAAATCCCATACACTCAGCTGTGACTCAGCGGGGCTAGCGGCTGATTATGCGGCGCTCACGCCGCGATGGCATAACTGCCCAGCATGGTATAGACCTCCCAAGCTGGCACCTCGGCGGCCTGCTTCAACGCATCGGCTGTTCTCTGGGCCATGGCAATTCCACCGACGTCGGCCACCAGACTGAGCACATTCTGCACCCAGTCGCCCAGCTGCGGATCTTGCGAGGCCTGCGCGGCGAGGTATAGCGGGAAGAAGACAGTATAACTGCCGAGCTGCTGCATCGGCGAGGCCAGGTCCCACGACAAGGTGCCTTTCTCGTCGCAATTCACCAGATACTGGGTGAGGCTGTCGCAAATCGCCTGGGCATCGCTTTCGATGGAGTTTCGAGCCGAGGATGCGAGGTCCGCGTCGTTAGGTGTCGCATATTTTTCAATCATCAAAAGCAGGCTGAGACGAATTGTGCGTATTACGTTGCGAACTTGCGTAAAGTATAAACTCTCATAGACGTCATACGAGCCTGCCCTGGTCAATCGATGGCCAAGAAGATCGTCGCCGACGTATATGCGGGATGAATGCCAGCACGGAGGTAGAGATTCTTCCATGGCAATCGCTAGTTTGTGAAATTCCAGCCCTTGCGCCATTATCTGTTGTGGGCACGAAATTTGAGCTGTGCGAACATCGAATGTAAAGTTGATGATCTGCTCGTTCAACAAAGTAACATGCCATTTTTGATCTTCACTGGCTTTAAAATAACGGTTCAGATCAACCCGTAAGCGCTCCATTTTATCTGGTATCCGCATTCCAGAAATGGCGCAGCTGATGAGGAGCGTGGTATACAGCCTCTGCGTCAGGCGGCGACCGACATACGTCTGCAGGTTGCTCTCGCCTCGCGCCCGTATTAACGAAATGGCGCCATTCATGTGCTTCATCCAAGACGCTGTGGATGTGCGCTTGCGATTCACAAGCTTCTCGTAGAGATCGAGCAGTAATATGGACTGCAGTGTGTCATCTGCGAGGGATGTGTCTGGGCAGGCGAGGGCGGCGTTGACAAGGTGCAGAGCGGCGACGTAGCGCTCCGTGGCCAGCTTCATGATATCATTCGATGGCGTGAATTGGCGGAGCGCGAAAAAGGCCAAGCTGGCGGCGTCCACGCTGGCGGCGAGGTAATCGGGCGGATTTTGGGTCTGGTACAGGATACCGAGGGCATCATAGCTCCTGGCGAGACCAAATACAAAATTGGTAAAGAAGTCCTGTTTGGCGTAGACATCCCAACTAAGATGCACAGTCTGAAGAAAAAAACCATCGTTTTCCAGCTTGAGCTTCCGGTACGCTTCTGCCTGCGCATGACGTTGTGCCGATTGGGCCTTGTGCTTGACGGCCTGCGTCTGGTCGCGGAACTGCAGCTCTTCCTGCGTGCGGTAGCCAGAGCAGGTAAGACTAGCGCGAGAACACTGTCCGCAGCCTTCCGGGCGAAGATCGCACTAAAAAAGCCGTTAATTCGACTGCACGTTGAGCCGTTGGTACTAGGATGCATACTCGTAGCTTGCGCTTCCTACATGGCAGGCAGTCGCGTGACGGGCGCCCTCTGTTTACCATGGATTCGTAAATACGGCACTCCTGTAAGAAATGGATATTGGAGCGCTAATGCATGATGATTCTCGAAACATTGCTCAAAGAAAGTGGCGACTTTTGATACGGAGTTATTCAGCATCAAACATCGTCCATCTCCGAGCTGCTGCGAGACGGTTGTGGATCGTCCGGAGCTACACCGCTAAGCCTATTCCGGCTAGCTTTCCGGATGTGGGTCAGCGTTGTTGCAGCGAGATTCAGCGGCAGTTTTCAGTGAAGGAGCGCTGTAACCTGCTCAGGCTCGCCCAGACAGGTTAGCCATCCGGAGCTCCACCCCGGCCGTTGCGTGATGCGACGGTCGGCTCTTGTCAAGTAGTAATGAAGCGAATATACGGTGATTTGACAATGAGGCCGGATGTGCTGTGTAATTCCACCGTGGTTCCGAAATGAGGCGTGTGCAATGTGGCCCTAGTGGCTAGGTGCATGGTCTAGTCAGGCTCGGTGCTATATAAGGGCTCACTCATGTCCAATTATACATCAGCATTCAGTACCACATCATTTTTCAGCTTCAATTTCCATTCAGGAACCTCAAACTCTCAATTCAATTACTAAAACTCGGCCTTTATAAATGCCCTTCCCATACAAGACTGTTCTCCTGGTCGGTGCCACCTCTGGCATCGGCGCAGGCCTCGCCGACAAGCTCGTCGGTGAAGGCGCCAAGGTCATCGCCGTCGGCCGTCGCCAGGAGAAACTAGACGAGTTTGTCCAGAAGCACGGCGGCGAAAAGGCCAGCGCGATTCAGTACGACGTCACAGACAGAGCCGGTCTCGATGCCTTTGTCCAGCGGTATGCATCTTATGCCTCACCAACCACTCCTATGCTGATCATACTGACAAAAAAAACCTAGAGTCGTCAAAGAGAACCCGGAGCTGGACTGCGTTCTGCTCAACTCCGGCATGCAGCAAATGATTCGCCTATCCAAGCCCGCCGAGGTAGACCTCGACGCCTTCCATCACGAGGTCAACACCAACTTCACCTCCCTCGTCAACCTCGCTCTGAAATTCAGCGGCGTGCTGCTGGACAAGCAAAGCCCCACCGCCCTCATCGTGACCGGCTCACATCTGTCTCTTGTGCCGTCCGTGGCCATGCCCGCGTACTCGGCTTCCAAGGCGGCGCTGCACGCCTTCATGGACTGTCTCCGTCACCAGAACAAGGGCAAGAACTGCAAATTCATCGAAATCACTGCGCCAGCCGTTCAAAGTAGGTCAATCTTGCTCCCCTCACTATTTTGCTTCGCTTGCTTCAGTACGCTAATGCAACCCCAGCGGAGCTCCACGACTACATGGGCAAGGAGCGCGGCCGCGCTGTCGGCATGCCGCTCGGAGACTTTGTTGAGCAAATCTACCCGCAGCTGGAGAGATCCGAGGAGCACACGACCCTCGGCGTTCCGCATGGCATATCCATAGAAGACTACACCAGCTTTGCCGGGACGAGACAAAAGATGTTTGACCAGCTCGCGGAAATGATCATGAAACACATGGTGGTTGAAGAATAGGGCATATGGATAGCCCGTATTTAATGCATTAATTCATTTGTAAATATATACATCAGTCATACACAATTCATAAGCAAGACCATCTTGGTATCTAAAGTCCAAACTCTTCCCGCACAGCCTTGCCAAGGCGTTCAATACCAGGTGCCAGTTCCGGCTCCGTCGCGGCGGCAAACGTGACACGCAGCGCCGCGTCGCTAAGCGATTTGGGGTCGGCGAGGAACCAGCTTCCTCTGCTGATCAGGACGCCGTTGTCTCGACCCTTGTCGTAGAGCGCACCCTCAACCTCCATTTGAAACTCCTTGGTCAGCTCGCCGCTGGGGACTTTGGGGTGCTTGCTGACGTCGATGTTGATCCAGACAAACATGCCCGAGTCGGGCACCCGCCAAGAGCAGACATCCTTGGGCAGATGCTTCTCGCACGCCTCTAGCATCATGTTGAGGCGGTTCGTGTAGACGTGTGAGAGGTGCGCCAACCAGCGGACGAAACCTGTGTGGCCCCAGGTCTGGTCAAGCAGCTTGTACATCATGACCTGCGAAGGTCCGCTGGGCGACATGACGCTGACCTCCGAGTAGGCTTCAAACAAATCCACAATCTGCGTGCATGCCGTCAACCAACCAAGACGAAGACCGGGGGACAGAATTTTGGAGGTGGAATCCAGGCGGACAACACGGCCAGAAGTATCTAATGAAAGATATGAGGGCGGCAGCCTGTTGACATATTCCTGGAGGGCTTCCTTGCTGCCAGTTTCCTCCTTGGCTGCCTCTCCCATCTGCAGGAAGAAGTAAGGGTCGTCCTCGACAATGATGAGATCATGCTTCTCAGCAACCTTGTAAATCTCTTTGCGTCGCTCAACGCTCTGTGTTACACCGGTAGGGTTCTGTCCGGTGGGGATTGTGTAGAGAAGATACGGCTTGTGGCCCTTTGACGCATCCCAATTCTCCAGCGTGCTGTCCAACTCCTTGGCGGACAGACCGCATTCGTCCATGCCAATTGGTACCGTGCTGATGCGCTGCGCGCGAGCGCCGACAATTGTGCCCGTGTACGAGTACTTTTCCACCAGGATGTTGTCACCCGGGTTGCAGAAGATGCGGAACACCATTTCCAGACCGGACGTGGTACCACACGTCAGGCTCGTCTTCCAGTCCTCGTACGGCGGGCGGTGCATCATCTCGACGTGCTCGGTGACGAAGCGCACCGACTGCGGTGAGCCCGCGGGGAAGCCATAGTTGAGCGCCGCCGCCAGGTTGTACGCGCTCTCGCCCTTGGCGCAAGTGATGGCTGTGGTGGGCTTGTTCTCCTTGGCCGAGGCGTCATCGACCACGTTGACGGTGAGCGACTCGTACGGGTAAAACTGCGGCGACGGGCGCGCGGTGCCGAGCGTAATCATGTCCATGTTTTTGCCGCGATTGGCCGTCTTGAGCGGCGACGAGCCCTGAGAACGGCTGTCGACACTGAGGCGGTGATCCCATGCCTTGGCCTTGGCCTTGCCTTGTCCAGCATTCTTGGACTTGAAGAACGCAGAGGTGGTGTAGGCGGCGCTGTCGGTGGGCAGAGGCTCGGCCTGCGCGCGCAGCGTCTCAAATTGGGCGATTTGCTCCGCAAGTGATGCCATTTTTATTATTTATGTGAGACTTGATATACTTTGACGAAGATACACAAGCTTTGAATATATATGATTAAAATTGCTTTCAGCATCTCCGCACCTGTGTGATGATACTTATACGCTGGGTCGGAAATCGGCGTAGTGCACCGACAAGACCGACAGGACCGGCGTAGTCGGCGTAGTTGGTGGGGTCGGCCACTATCGGCACAGCCAAGAAGGCGCGCCTTGTAGAACGTATAGAAAGCAAATAAATCTGATATTAAATGTCAGTATTTATTCACTTCAATATTAAATTGAAAATCCGCTAAAACAATTCATAATGAAAATCGGCAATCATCCCACCAATAGTCTTGCACACGATGGCTAGTGGCGCCCTCTGTAGCGACGCTGTCCGCGGGGTTATGCACCCCGCCATCTTGTCGCGACCCCCACCATGTTGGCTCTACGCCGAAGCCGGTCTTGGTGAATGGCTAAGTGCGGAGTAATGGGCTAGTATATATAGAAACCCTCTCTCGAACCTTTGTTCATCCTGAATTGCCATATTTCTGTCTTTATTCACAAATATGCCTGGAACTATGAAGCTCGCCACGTACCTGTTTAAGCGTCTCCAGCAGTTGGGCGTCGACTCCGTCCATGGCGTCCCTGGCGACTTCAACCTCACGCTGCTGGACTACGTCGAACCCGCTGGCCTGCGATGGGTAGGAAGCGCCAATGAGCTCAACGCAGGCTATGCTGCCGACGGCTATTCCAGAATCAAGGGAATTGGTGCTATTGTCACGACCTTTGGTGTGGGAGAGCTGTCTGCCATCAACGCCATCGCTGGCGCCTTTTCTGAGAGAGCACCCGTTGTTCACATTGTTGGCATTCCCAGCCGACCCATGCAGGACAACCGTCTCAATGTTCATCACACCATGAAGGATGGTGATTTCTCTCGTTTTGCGCAGGCGCAAGCACTCTTCACAGTCGCCCAAGCCCGTCTGTGGGACCCCAGAACCAGTGCGGAGCAAATCGACGAGTGCCTGCGCCAATGCCTGCACCACAGCCGCCCAGTCTACATCGAGGTGCCCGTAGACATGGTGTCTGCACAGGTCTCGGAGGAGAGACTGGCCCAGCCGCTGCAGCTCATTCAGCCTGAGCCCACCAGAAGCCAGGACCGCCTCATCAGCAAGGTTTTGGACAAGATTCACACAGCCAAGAAGCCTCTCATCCTGTTGGATGGTGAGAGCAGAGGAATTGGAATCGTCAAGGATGTGCAGGACTTCTCCAAGGCAACCGGTTGGCCCACCTATGTTACAGGGTTCGCCAAGGGACTGTTGGACGAGACAGAGCCCAACTTCCACGGAATCTACAAGGCCAAATTTGGCGAACCGGCTTCCGAGACCTTTTTCAAAGACGCGGATCTGATTCTCTGCTTCGGTCCCCATTTCAGCACCACCAACTCATATGGCAATGCCGCCCTGCCCAGCTCAGCTACCACCATTTCATTCAGCCACAACGAGACCGTGTTCCAGGGCGAGCTCATTCGTGACTCCCCCGCGAAATATGTTGTTCCCAAAGTTATCCAAGGCGTTGATGTTGCCAAGGCAAAGAGCGTTTATGCAACATACCCTGATCTTCCGAGGGACTCCATCCTGCCCTTCTCCGAGGTCCCTGCTGATGCTCCGCTTGCTCAAGACCGTCTGTGGAATATCGTCGGCAACTTTCTTCGTCCCGGTGATATTCTCATGGGCGAGACTGGCACATCCAGCTACGGCTCGCGTATCGTTCCGCTGCCAAAGCACTCGCGATACTTTACCCACGTAACATGGCTCTCCATCGGTTACATGCTGCCCGCCGCGCAGGGCGCCGCCATGGCCACCGAGGAGCTGATCAAGGCTTCCAAATTCCACCAAGACGTCAAGGAATCGAGAACGATTCTGTTCTGCGGCGACGGCAGTTTCCAGATGACCGCGCAAGAATTGGCGACCATTGTCAGACACAACCTCAACGTGATTCTTGTGCTCGTTAACAACGACGGCTACACTGTGGAGCGCTGCATTCACGGCAAGGATGAGACGTACAACGGCGTTACGCCATGGAACTACCTCAAGGCGCCCGCCTTTTTCGGCGCCAGTGATGCGTACACGGCCACCGCCAAAACGTACGGGGAGCTTGAAAAGGTATTCAGCGACCCGAAGCTCACCGACGGCCAGGGCCTCCGCATGGTGGAAATTTTCCTCGACCGCGATGATGCGCCTCAGGGGCCTCTGTTCGATTACATGGAGGTGCAAAAGGCTGGAAATGGCATCCTGGTTGAAAGGGACGAGGCTTAGAAGCCGCATCACGACTTGTAACGACTTCATCGCATACAGTGTATAATGACAGAAACATATTAGAAATAATAAAAACAAGTTAAAAATAATCTTCAATGGCTCCATGTTCTTGTTTTGGTGGTTGTCGACTCCGCTCACTAACAGCGCTACAGCACGCGCAGGTACCTGTGTGTTCTGTTTTTGGGCGAGCCCCAGTGAGCGGACAAGGCTCGTAAGCGCCTCGCTGGCAGGAAAGAATTCTCTCGTCGACAATAGCAAGGCTGGTGCTCTTTCACGACCATTTCCAGCCTCGTCCAGTTCAAGATGGAATTCTTCGAATCAGATCAATTCGCCGACCATGTGGCAGCCCTGATGGCTGAGCATCACGTCCCCGGCCTTTCCATTGCCATTGCGCTTAGAGACTCGGCAACAGCGTCGCGAGCATTTGGGCACGCGTCTGTGGAGGGGAATACTCCGTGCACACCGGAAACTTTATTTGATATTGCTTCATCTGCAAAATCACTGACTGCAGGTGCCGTGGCTTTACTGGTGGATGACAATGAGAACCACCCAAAGGTCCAATACGATGCGCTCATGAGCGAGCTATTACCAGATGACTTTGTGATGCCGTATGATTCTTATACGAATGGGGTCACTGTTGAAGATGTATTGAGCCATAGAACTGGAATGGCCTCGTAAAATCTCCCAACCGCTCTCCTCACCGAATCGTTCTAACAAGAGTGTACAGTCACGACAATTCTTACATGGGATCGCATGCAGCCCAGCCAGATGACGCCCGGTCAATAACCAGAAACTTGCGTAACCTTGCCGTTGCAGCTCCATTACGGTCTCGTTATCTTTATTGCAACATGATGTACACCGTTGCAACGCATCTTGTCGAGACGGAGACAAAGCTGCCTTTCGCCGATTTTCTGGAAGATCGCATTTTCAAACCTGTTGGCATGGAGTCGAGTGCCCTTCAACCAAACCGGGCTCGCAGAAAAGGTCTCGCCGATCGTCTTGCCAAAGGCCACATCTGGAATAAGGATAGCTACCAGGAAATCGACAGCTCGGACTGTCCGGAAGGTCAGGGCGCTGGTTCCATCATATCGAGCGCCAACGACTTTATCAAGTGGATCAAGGCGCTGATGAACCACGAAACTCCCATCAATGACAAAATCTACCAGGGTCTCACGAAGATGCGGTCGATAGTCAACCCGATGGCACGGCGGCTAAAACCGCACACGACCCCGGCGATTTACACGGCTGGCATGGAGATGTACTTTTACCGGGGCGGGATGGTAATTGGACATGACGGCAACATTCCCGGCTTTGGCAGCCGCTTTGTCTTCCTGCCAGAGAAACGGTTCGGCATCGTGGTCATGGGGAACTCATCCGGAGCGGGAGCGGTCTGCAGCGCTGTCATTCGAGCCCTGATGGATGAGGTCATTCAGGTGCCCATGTCGGAGAGGGCGCTTCGAAGCAAACCAAAGCCCAAAAAGATTCCTGTCCGCCCGGGGAGGCCGACCAAGCCTGACGAGGAAGCAGACAAGGCAAAAAAGACGGAGAAACCAGGGAGCGCTGCGCGGTCAAAACCAGCACAGAAGAAAGGCGATAAGACTCCAAAAGGAAAAAGGAAATCGCTACCACCCCAGGAAAAGCCGCTAGAGATGTATGCTGGCAAATTTACCAACCCTGGCTATAAGACTGTGACCGTGGAGATTAGAGACGACAAGCTCTTCGTGGATGCAAGCGACCGCGGCATGGGCTTCACCCTTACGTTCGAGCACAAACGGGATCAGAAGGAGTACGTAGCTCATCTTTTTGATACGTTAGAGGGTGGTGACGACCCGATAGATGCCGAGTTTGTCTTTGAGGATGACAAGGTTGTGAGCTTAGGCTTGGATCTAGAGCCGGCTGTGAAGGATCTCATCTGGTTCCGCCGTGCCTAGAGCACATAAATAATCAAACGAAGCCATTGAACAGGAAATCTACAAAGTTGTATTTGGTATCGATCAACTCTACCACGGCACTGTCTTTCCCTGAAAGTCCAAATATTCCAAGCCCGGCCTCGTCTGCTTCTCCAGCATCACATTCACAATCTTTGGCACATTCTCCTCCAGCGTGAACGGCGCCCTGTCCCCGCCCAGCCCCGTCTTGATCCAGCCCGGCGCCATGAGCACCATTGCCCTCGGCGTCCCGCTCTCCTGCTCGCGCGCCGCGAAGCAGCGCATGTACTGGTTCAGCGCCGCCTTGCTGCCGCGGTACACCTCGCGCTGTCCCGCCACGTTGTTGGCGACGCTCCCCTGGCCCGAGCTCATGACGCCCAGCAACCCAGTAGGCCGCACGAGCGCCTGCAAGCCTTCGAGCACGCGCATGGGGCTGAGGGCGTTGGTGACCATGACGTGGACGAACTCGTCGGTCGAGACCTCGGCAATGGTCTGCGTGGGGTCGCGGTTGGTGGTGCCGGCGTTGACGACGAGCATGTCGAGCTCACGGCCGGAGAGAGCGGCGCGGAGTTGGGCAATTTGCTCGGGTTGGGTAATATCGAGCTGCTGAATGTCCACGCGGCCAGGGTAGATCTCGGCTAGGCCGTGCAGCGCGGTCTTGCTGTCGCCGCGCAGAGTGCCAATGACGTTCCAGCCTCTGCTCACAAATTCGGCGGCCATGGCATGGCCGATGCCTCGGGAAGCGCCCACAATGAGAATAGTTTTCGACATGACGATTTTTATTGGGGTTTCAGCTGAATTGATTGATTTTATGATCCAAATAAGTGTCTTTATATATACTGAACTTTCACAGCCTTGAAGCCAGTGGCGTCATAAACGGACTTAGGTCTTACAGTATCTCCGCAGCATGACCGATCGGCGACACCGCAGGGACGGCTGCGCTGTGCGGATAGCAGAAAACTAAGCAGGCTGTCGTTTATTTCTAGATTTCTGCAATTTATTCCTTGCCGGTTCGTTGCCTAGAATAGACCTGCGCTATCTCCGGAGCTGTGGTGCTGACAGAGTACCAAAGTGTGCGTCATTGACAAGACAAACATGGAAACGGATGAGAGAAAATGTCCCGATCTTAAAATTGAACAAGCAGTAATTAATACAGACTGTTGGAATATCAAGGATTATGACGATACGTATCGTAGTTGTTTCTGGTGTTGTTCTTGATTGTGTTGTTTAGGTACAGAGATGATTTTATGACGAACATTGTTGTGCGTCCTTGCCCCATTTCGGCATTGCGTGTATGATCACCAACGTGCCGTAGCTACGATAAATAGCGAGTCAAGCATATACATAAAACAGTATTTTACAATTGAGAAAATTAAATAAACATCTCTTTTAGTATTGGCGATATTATATGTACCTAATTATCAGACATGGAGTGGGAAGGTCGAAATTGGAGATGTGACGCTTATTTGCGTGGCGCTTTTATGATGTTAGTAGGTGTTGGTAGGGTGAATCCCTATATTCTTAATACATTACCCATCGCTTTCCGATTGGAGTACAGCGGATACTGCAGAAAAGACTAATGAGAATTCACATGTCTCGTAAAAGGTCAGCAACCCCCTTCAAGCGATTATGACTTTCTCTCGCCGATTCCTCAAATCCATCTATCAACGGGGTTAGATTCTGCCATTTATTCGTACAGGGACAAGAGTACATACGATCTGCTGTTCCATCTAAGGTGATGGAATCTGATGCACCCCAATGCCAGAGAGTTGCAGGACTTGTATTTGTGTTATTCTGGCGCGGCAAACCCGTCTCTATAACGATACGCGGATAGGGTATGCCCTCTACAAATATAGCGCCGTCAGCTTAATCACGGGAGAAATATGTCAGCACATACAACACGCGAAATATCTCGACTCAGGGAAGAATGCCAACGGAAACTTCTCTGGGTCTGACGAAAGTGATGTGCCAGCTTGCTGTGCGATAGAAATTTTCATAGTGGAGCCTATATCTTTGGTAAAAATGATAAAAGCTTGCCCGGGATGTCCAATGAACATGTCGATGTGTTTCGATGAGGGTGATCCTTTGCTATCCAGGGTGATGAAATCTGCCTTTGCGGTGTGAAAGGCTCTGGAGAAGTAATACGGGCGGGAAGTAACCCTAGTGAGGCGGCGGAGCGGTGGGCTGAGAGGAATGCACATGGTTTCTTGTCTATCAACACGCACGCCTGTTTCAATATTTGCAAGTCACTCTAAATTAGGTGAAATGAGAGGTTCGTGAGCGCATAGCGAGGGAGCGTAAGGCATCTTGAGATACAGCTGTGGATGACTGTCGCATCAGGCAGCCAGGCGCGCAGACAAGTGCAAAGAATAAATTCGATGAGAGAAGCAGAGCAATTACATTTGAATTTGAATGTACGTCACGGGTAAAAAGACTCATTTGCGAGCAGAATTGATAAGCTACTGGGTGGTTGACCTACAAGAAAGAAGGCCGAGTACATGCAGGTCCACAGCGCCAATCACAACAGCAGTTCTAGTTTTCGTGTCTGCATGTGCCACGTCTTTGTACCAAACAAATAAATGCACAGCCAAATAGTTAGCTTCCTGGTTAGCGTCATTCTCTTCAAATTGATCGCTAGCGTATGGCTCCCGTTGTTTGCGCTGCTGATGTTGCTGTAGGGGCGGACGAGCGCGTCATGGCCGGCAGACAGCGGGTGAAAACAGTGGTGGGCTGGTCTTGTAGAAATTTATTAACCGCAGGCGCAAAAAGTAGACCTAACTACCTGAAGACGAATCGAACGTGCAACGAACAACCTCATCTACATCCTCAAACCAATATTTGTATGAGAATCCGGCTACGGAGCGACCGGGGTACGTACCGAACACACTACGCCCAGTCAGGAAGCCCACACTACTCCGCACTCCGACCACCGGCGCTGCCATTTCTTTTACTAACATTCAATCGCCAACGAGTCAACGAGGTGTCAATCGAGCGACGCAGCATCACCATGCCGGTTGTTCGTAAAAAGTTCGCAGCATGCGACCCGTGCCGGGCGGCGAAAGTGGCCTGCGACCACGCCAAACCCGTGTGCATCCGGTGCAAGAACCAATCGCGGCAGGCCGAGTGCGTCTACCGCGCCTCGCCGTTCAAGAAGACGAAGCGCGCTCCGGAGAAGAGCACTACTCCGGCCACGCCCGGACTGACGAGGTAAGGGCGCGCGCGCAACATTTGTCTCGGACGCACACCCGTCCTTTTCTGTCTCGGAGTGTGCGGGCCAGAGTTGTTCATCGTATCATGTTGCTGACTTGCATGACAGCCACACGCCGCCCAGCAGACAGGCTTCGTTTGCAGCCAATGGTCGAACGCCTTTGAGCGGTGATGCCGTCGCGGCAAAGCCGCACCGGTATCCAAACCCGGGGTACCTGGGGTCATTCAGCTCCACCACGCTCTTTGGCAACCTGCCCGACATGCGCGACCCCGTCCTCGGCGGTGGCGGTGACGGCGTTGTCGAAGGCGGTCCTGGCAGCAGCAGCAGCAGCCACGGCGGCCCCGGCTCAGACGGCAACCCGGTCCGCGAGGCCAACGTTACGCGCGGCGCGGGGCTGATCAAGCAGATCGAGGCCACCGTCTCCATCGAGTCGTGCTGCCACCTGATCCTCGCGTGGACGGCCCGCGGCTCCAGCCTCCCGCTGGCGGGGCCTTTCCTGGAGCACTGCATCGCGACGATGCGCCAGCTGTTCCCGAACCAGGGCCAGACGGCCGTCGCGAGCGTCGAGCTGTCGCGCAACCTGTTCGCCAACACCAGCCGGCCCATCGACATGGCGTCGAGCACGACACTGCACGACTTCCAGGCGCAGTTTGGGCACCAGCGCTGCCGGTGGGAGACGCTGGGCTTCTTCTTCACGGCGGCGTCGCGGGCCGCGATTGAAATGTCCAAATTCGAGTCAGCGCAGGAGTACCGGGATCTGCAGCGGCTGGGTATGAACCTGTCGGATCTGAGTCTTGATATTGCGCTGTCGCTGGACTGCTTGAACGACCTGCAGCTCGTTCTGCAATACGAGAACTGGATTCTGCATTCCTTTGTAGATGGCGACCAAAGTACGTCTCCATGACACCACCCGTCAAAAAAAAAAAACTACGATGCTAATTACGCAGGTTATCACTCGTGGAAGCGACTGGGCGATGTCATCAGTTCCATCTACGCGCTGGGACTGCACCAGCAGACCAACAGCGACCACAACAGCTTCCCGCCGTTCCTGCTCGAGCTCCGCCGGCTCACCTTTGCGCTCACCTACTCCGCCGACAAGAATGTGTCTCTCTTTCTCGGGCGGCCGCCGCGCATCCACCTCAAGTACTGCAAACTCATCCTGCCGCGCAGCGACGGGCGCGTCGTCGAGCCCTGGCGCACGACGTGGCCGCAGGACATGCCGTTTGACTACGTCGCCGACATTCGCTGGGGCGCGCTCTGCGGCATTTTAAAAGAGGACATCATGGAGCTGTTTGGTCTCGAGGGCCTCAGCGACGACCACCCCAAGGTCCGCGAGATCCACGACAAGGCGCACGCGCAGTGGCTGGCGCTGCCGCCGCATTTCCGCCTCGAGAGCTCGCTGAAGCAGTGCAATCAGGCGCCCGTCGTGCGCGACTTCATCCTCAACGCGCGCCTCAACCAGCTACACATTCTATTCCTGCTGCGCATGGCGGTGACGCGCTCGCGGCCCGAGTCGGACCCGGCGCTCGTGTCCACGGCCGCCGAGATTCTGACGCTCATTGTCGAGGCGCTCATGCAAAAGGACTACCTCGTCAACTCGGGCACGTCGCTCGTCTGGAAGGTTGCCTACTACGGGCTGTCCGCCGCGGGCGTCATCTGTCTCTGGCTGCTGCACCAGTCGTCCAAGACGCAGCCGCACCCCAACGTGGACACGTCGAAAGTCTTTCAGAGCCTCAGCGTGCTCGTCGTCGAGATGGAGACGGGCGTGCTCATCGAGACGGACGACCCCAACTACAAGCTCCTCGTCGACGCGTCCAAGACGATTGGCTGCCTGCTCTCGCGACTCATCCTCGGCCGCGTCACCCCGCCACAGCCTGCGCTCGGGGAAAACATGGGCGGCGCGACGGCGGCATCAATGGCAACGCCGGCGGCCAAGTCGCCGACGTCGGCGGCCATGCTCGAGACACAGGAGGCGGTGGCGGCGACGGGCGGCTGGAACGCCTGGGACGGCCACACCCTGCAGGACTTTGAGTCGGATTTCTGGCTGAACCTTGCGGAGCACCCGTTCCTTGCGGGTGGCGGCGGCAACGACATGTAAATGCTCCAAGAGGAAAATAAAAAACGTATATATATAGAATATGAATTTGTAACATAGGGCTTTTGCTATTTCGGGAAATCAGGAGGAAAAAGTACATATCAATTTACGGGGCGTGTCTCAGCACGCATAATACATTATTTCACTGTGGCAGTTGCTGCGAGCCGATTGCTTCCATTCTGCTTAAACAAATTGGTATGTACATGTATTAATCCATCTCCCAGCGACCGCTCTTGCCGCCATCTTTGAGAACCACGCGCAGTCCATCCACGACCATGCCTTTATCGACCGCCTTGCACATATCGTACACGGTCAGCGCCGCCGTCGACGCCGCCGTCAGCGCCTCCATCTCGACGCCCGTCTTGCCGTCGCACTCGACTGTCGCGCGCACGTCAATAGCGCAGTCCGCCTCCGCGAGCGTCAGGTCGACGCGTACGTGGGACACGGGAATCGGGTGGCACAGCGGGATGAGGTCCGGGGTGCGCTTGGCGGCCATGATGCTGGCGACGCGCGCGACGCCCAGCACGTCGCCCTTCTTCATCTGGTTGGCGCGGATGAGGCGCGGCGCGACGGCGCTGGAGAAGCGCACGCGGCAGGCGGCGGTCGCGACGCGCGCGGTGACGGCCTTGCTGGCGATGGATACCATGTGCGCGGCGCCCGTGTCGGAGACGTGCGTGAGCTTGGGCGATTTGTCGCCGTCGTCTTCGTCTTTGCGCTGTCGTCGTGCTGTGGAGGAGAAGGGTCGCCGTTGGTGGTGGCGGGCGCATGTGTGTGCTTGGTGGGATAGATGGTCCGGAATATGCTTCATCCTGGCAGGCATCGTGCCGGAAAGGGTTGGGGCAACGGGATCTATACAGTTGCGTCTCAGCCCCGGAAATCGATAGATATACGGAAAAAATGGAAATATAGCAAAGGCAGCAAGTTTCGTAATGCGCCTTGATGCAGCCAAACGCCGTGGAAATGCCTCGAACAAGTCGTAACATAACGGGGGTACGA
This sequence comes from Paracorniculantispora psalliotae, assembly GCA_002796755.1. Lineage (NCBI taxonomy): Eukaryota > Fungi > Ascomycota > Sordariomycetes > Hypocreales > Cordycipitaceae > Paracorniculantispora > Paracorniculantispora psalliotae. The sequence goes on along the minus strand of PHFE01000051.1, from coordinate 393,761 downwards.
AAAAGCCGTTTACCCACCTATCAAAATCATCGGCCGGTTCTTCATGTGCTCGAGCGCGCCGATGCCCGCGTGCTTGGCCTTTTTGCGCTTGACCGCCATGCCGATGACATCCAGCAGCTCGGCTTCGTTGGGCGCCATGCCGAGCGGCGTGTCGGGCGCCACGATGCCCTGCCGGCGGTCCATCTCGATCTGCTTCATGGCCTCGTAGGCCTCTTCGTCAATGGGCTCGCCGCCGTTGGACTGGCGCAGGATGTCGCGCAGCGAGACCTCGGCGTTGCCAAAGAGGCAGACCTTGAGGTTGCCGTCGCCGGTGATGCGCAGGCGGTTGCAGGTGCCGCAGAAGTTGTGCGTCATGCTGGTGATGAAGCCGATGCGGCCCGCGAAGCCGGGGACGTGCCAGGTCTTGCTGGTGTCGTTTTTGTGGTCCTGCACTTTCTGTAATGTAGGATACTTGACGCGGATCGTGTCCAGCATCTCGTCGTAGCTCAGCATCTTGCGCTTGTTCCACTTGTTGCCGTCAAAGGGCATGTACTCGATGAAGCGAATCTCAATGTCCTTGTCCTTGGTGAGGTCGACAAAGGGGAGCACCTCGCTATCGTTGACGCCGCGCATGACGACGCAGTTGACTTTCAGCTTGATGCCGGCGCCGAGGCGGTTCATCTCGAGCACGCGGTCCATGCTGCGCTGGACGGCGTCGAAGCCCTTTCGACGCGTCATGATCTGGAACTGCCAGGGGTCGAGGGTGTCGAGGCTGAGGTTGACGCCAGTGAGGCCGGCCTCGACCATGCTGTCGAGCTTCCGGTGCAGCGAGATGCCGTTGGTGGTGAGGCACAGCTCCTTGAGGCCGTGGGCGCGCAGGGCGCCGATCTGGTGCATGAGCGGCAGGATGTCGCGTCGCACCGTGGGCTCGCCGCCGGTGAGGCGGATCTTGGTCACGCCCTGGGCGACGAAGATGGAGGAGAGCATGACAATCTCCGGCGTGGTGAGAAGCTCGCGGCTGGGCGATAGCGGCACGCCCTCCTCGGGCATGCAGTACACGCACCGCAGGTTGCAGCGCTCCGTGACGGAGATGCGGAGGTAGTCATGCTGCCGGTCATAGGTGTCTGTGAGAAAGTCGGAGAAGGGCTTGGCCTCGCGCAGACGCTGGCGCCGCGGGGAGTCTACGCCAATGCTGGAGTCGCGCTGCTGAGATGCTGCCGTGGCAAGCTGCCGCGTCTTTGCGGAAACAGTCTTTCGGAGTGGCGATGTCCCAGCCAGAAGCGATCGGGCTTCAGCGCGGGGCAGCTGTCGCAGACAGAGCATCGTGAGTGTGGCGACGGCGACAAAGGAGCGCTCGTCTTGAAAAGGTAGAATATATTACTTAGAGGAAAGCACTCATGTTATGATATTGTTTATACAAGCTCCAATATGCCTGAAGAATTATAACCGTGTAGATGGCAGAAACATAAAAGGCTATGAACATCAACGGCCAGCAGCGGTTCGCCACTCCGGTAGGGCGCGGGGGAGCTGAACGATTACTCAGCTACAACGGCTGTCACTCTAATGGCTGCTCGACGGTTTTAGCGGGCGCCACAGCAAAGCCCGGCGACCTCCGTCTGGAGGAGGGTGGATTATGGATATAATGTTGATTGATTGAGGCGTAATTGATTCGTGCTCGCCTTGGTTGAGTGATACTAGATTTGCTGTTGCGAGTTGTTGTCCAAGAGCTGGTGAGCGCTAGTTATCATGAGGTGGCCAGCCGGAAAGCATGCTGCTGAATGCCTCTGCGAACACAGAAGCAAGCGCCTTGACCGAAACTGAGAAATCGATCATGAAACTAATATCAGAAGAAGCGCAAAGTATTCAGAGGCTGTTTGATATAAATTAAACACACTCACCGTTTGTGGCTACGTGAAAGTGTCTCAATTTGTGTGCGGTACAGGGTAGGCCACTTCTGTCCAGCTTCCACGCACAAAACACCAAGCGAGAAGCTTCACGTACCGTCTTCACACACACTCCGGAACCTCGCGACCACGTAGATTCCCACCATAGCAGTCTGTGAAATTCTCACCACCCATTTCCTACCTCTCCACTGCCTCACAGACCGTCTGCGGAGCCCTCTCCTTGCTCGCCACCTTTTTGAGAGCAAATATCTCCGCCTCGTCTCCATCGTCTCCCAAGACCCACGGCAAGATGGCCGAGTATGGTTATGGCGCCAGGTTAAGGTTACCTTAACACCTCAATTTCCTGGTGGAGCAATCCTCCTGGGTTCAAATCCCAGTTTTGTCATTATCTTTTTACTTCCCTTCTCTTTTATTCCCATGATATCTTGTACGGAACCTATTTCAAGCTCTTTGTGTCGCTGGCCGTTCAACAATCCCAACCACAGGCAAGATGGCCGAGTATGGTTATGGCGCCAGGTTAAGGTCACCTTAACACCTCAATTCCTGGTGGAGCAATCCTCCTGGGTTCAAATCCCAGTCTTGTCATGTTTTTTTGCCATTTTATTCCATTTTATTTCATCCTTTGTTCAAGTAGAGTCCTTCTTATACAGCTTTTGTCTCGTCGGTTGAACATCGGAAGCTGCTCACGCAGCATCACGGCAAGATGGCCGAGCATGGTTCATGGCGCTACGTTCAGGTCCAAATACCTCTTTCGTAGTGGAGCAATCCTCCTGGGTTCAAATCCCAGTCTTGTCAAAGATTATCTTTTTGCCTCTATTTGCAGTCGTTATTTTTGCTTCTTGTCGTGATTCTATCACTATCAAGTGTGTTGGAGCCCGAGCTTGCCCTTGGTGGGGCGTCAGGACAGGGACAGGCATGTAGGAAGCGAAGCGAAAAGTTTTCTCTTTTGGTCTCTTTTCGTACGTGAAAGGTTTATTTCTTTATATTGTGGTTGCTATTGCAGCTGTCTTGTATATGCCAATCTGTATTTATCTGGAAAAAAAGATGTCCATCGCCTGAGACGCCATACCCAAACCCGTCACCACTACGCCTGCCTGGCCATGCCAAGGATCTGCAGAAGACGGAAAAAAAGAAAACGATAAAAGAAATCCAAAAGAACCAATCGAACCAAATACATCATCTCGATCTTGAGTTGTCCACGACCTAGCCCTGTTCATGACGATTCGCCGCGGCTCAACACCACCTCGGCTTAGCCGACATCGTCAACACCACCACGCTAGTCCGCGATATTCACATCTCCATCCTCGATTCGAGTTACTTGCCATCGCTTCGGCATGGCTTGCATACCCGGCCACAGGTCAGTCGGAAGGTATTCGCCCACATCCTGTCGGAAGGCCTCTCGAGAAGCACTGTCCGCGGCGAGCAGCTTGTCCACGTTGTCTTGCGCCATGCGCCAAATGTTGTGAACACGATCTTCAACAGCCTTACGACGCTCGACTTCCAGAATAAGGGTGTTATAAGCACTCGCGTAGCCATCGTAAAAGCCCCGCATCTGCTTCATTTCCCCCAATCTGTCAAACACAGTTTCCTTCTCCAGGTCCCACCTGGTCTTAAAGTCTTGCTCTGCCGCAAGGTAGTCGTGGAGACGATCACCAATGCTGCCGAGTATTGTAAATGCCTCAAGCATGGACAGATATGACTTTTCCGCTTCGGCATTCCGTTGCTCCAGAACCTTGTAGTCTTGCTCCATTCCGGCAAGGCGCTCTTGGATTTCTTGCACAACATCGCTGACCTCGCCTGCATCCTGCACCACGACGCGAAGCATTTCTGCCCTGTCGTTGTCCGTCTTTGGCTCCAAGTCGGATGTGTTGGATTCTTGCTCGGCAATGACGCCTGATATGGATACACCGTCGCTGCCTTGGATCTGATTTACTTCGGCAGCTCGTCGACGGGCTAGCGCTGCACCACCTTCTGTCGTGCGAATGGCCGTCACGCACATGTCAAAGTGATTCGTCAACGACGTCAGCAGCTGCGCCATCACCGTCGAGTTTTCTACCAGGCCCATCATGATGTCCATCGTGGATGCCTGTGCCGCTTGTTCTTCCTCGTCCGATTCTTGCGTTTGCGACTCGACGATAATTTTCTTGAGGTCGCGAATATCGTTATCGAATCGAAGGAGGTCGCCATCGAAGGACTGCTGAATGCTCTGCAGACTGTTAGCCTGGCGCACCTCGACAGGGCCTGGCGCTACATACCTGAAGCTCTTCTATACTCTTCTTCATCGCGTCTCGCATCCTGTTGACGCTTTCTTCGTCAACAAAGTCTAATAGATTCTTGCGCTCCTCACCCTTCGGGCGGAGGAGGCTGTTGACTTGCGTCGACCGCAGAAATTCTATTGTGCGGCCAAGTTCGTCATCAACTCCATCCATGGCCTTGACCAGGACTCTGAAATCTCGTTTGCCCCAGTCGTACGTTGCTTGAAGACTGCGCCGCACCTTGACCAAGATGGCAGCCTGGTCGAGAGTAGCGCCCCGTAGAAAGCCTGCCTGCGCGCTGAGAAGCGCAGCTTCCTCCCGAGCATTTCGAGCCGACGTTGCTAGTTCGTTTGCGCGGACGACGTGATTCATCGAAGAAAGCGACCGTTTTGCAGCTAGCAGATGCGTTACCAGCGTCTCGAGGGGGATGGTTGATGATGTAGAAGCTCGCTGTTCGCCCGATCGTTTGAGGAACTCCGCTGAAGAGCCTGGGCTGCGGCGCGTAGAGGCTGCCGGGGAAGCCATGGTTGCGTCTGTGCTAAAATATAGTTACAGTAGAATAAATAAAGCGATGCGCAGCGAACGAGGCTACATGATAACAGCTGCTTTGCTTTGGTGATGCTGTTGTTGGAAGGAGAATGAATCACTGGGTCGATAAGGACCACATGCAGCGATAAGCTCGGACTGAAGCGTCATCGGCCAGGTACGTACTGTTAGCGTTGGCCGGCGCTCGGTAGCACGGGGACTACCAAAGATCGCCCGTGATCGGCCGAGGGTCAAGATATACAACGCTGTAGAAACGGCCGCAAAAATATTTGCCTGCCAGAATATCCCAAATGCTGCGAATGATGAGTGAAATCTAGAGTTTTATTTCCGGCGTGGTTGACCGAGAGTAGCTGCCTCGTCTATGAGACTACTCCCGCCGCTACTGCCGTGTATGCCGTCACTCACTACTAACCATCATAGCACTGGCTCCAACCCTACGCCGTCTCCTTTTTCTTTCATAATCAACACTCCTCTAAAATTTATCGTCATAGCGACTGATTATATTATTTATTTAGAAAATCTCCTAAAGCCACCTTATCATCATGGATACTCCGCCAAATCACGATGAAGCACGGTCTGACAAGCCAGCGGATGCAACCGACAAGAAGCCAACCTCCAGCCAAACGCAAGAAGAGCCCCGAGTCGTCGCAGAAGCTCCGCCAGAAAACGATGCTCCTACGCCTGACGAGCCACTGACGCCCTCTTACACGTTCGACATTCAGACTGCGCTAGCTGCTGCGCAAGCTCTGGAGCCTTCTTCGACAGCTGTGGATGACGATGAACTCTTGTATGTAGATGACAGAGAAAGCACCGGAAGCCAAGTGCCAAAGACGGCCTCGGACAAATCTTCCTCACCAGAAAGGGTGATTGAGTCGATGGCCCCTCGAGCTCCCCGGCCCGAACAGCCTCATTGGCGCACAACAACCGAGCACTGCCGTCGACGGTCCACAGGTGGACTCAGAGAGGAGATTTTTGCCAGAAATGCAAATTAGTAGGAGTATACAGGCATGTGGCAAAATCGCGCTGCCTCGACTGGTAGCGCTTATAACACGCTTCCGATCGATAAGCTACCGGCCCGTATGAATCGTCCTCACCGTCAAATCCTGGACAACATGCGCCCTGCAAGTTACTATTTGGCCGATTATGTTCCATCCACAAAGACAATAACATCTCTTACCGACTACAGTGGAATGCGATTTCCAATACGCAATGAGTTTCAGTCTATCCCTGAGTCTATCCCGGAAGAGGTTTCCAAGGCAAAGGTCGACTTGAAGCGGGTTCGTTCAACAGCAACATACGCAATGCAATGGATACTAAGCACAATATAGAAGCGAGCCATAGCCAAGGCAAAAGAAAAAGAAAAGCAGGAAGCAGAGCAAAAGGCACATCGTGAACTAGGCTTCCGTCATCTGCAAGACCCTATGCAGCGACAGCCAGCTGCCAGTTTGCCCGTGAATCCTCGACCCATATTGCCACCGGGGCTACCAGTCGACGACGCCAACGCCCAGAGGTACTTGCACAAAATGCAAGTAAGCAGTCCGGAACGGTTCCTCGCTTTCCGTGAGGCTAGGGTTCCCGAGCTGCCCGAATTAGCGCCAAGCGCGCCGTCGTTCAATCGCAGTGCCAGATACAAAGAGGATGAAAATGTCAACAGAGCAGAGCGTCTTGTTAACCAAGCGCCCCGAAATACCGTTTAGAATAAGGTTTTGGAAACTGCTCGATCCCTCGTCCAAGACAATGCCGACAGCAAAGGTGTTTGGCTCTGCGGTGCCTGCTCACTGTACCTAGACACCATCAATCCCAGCGACGAAGACAGGATAAATGTGGACAGAGTGAACAAAAGACTAGGTCTCTTGCCACCATTTACGCGAGTACCCGATGTCGGAATGACTCAGAAAAGATGTGCAAGATGCCACAGGATAATCTTCTGCCGGTTTTGGGCACGTGCCATCCTGGAAGAATGATGATGGCGGCAATGTGACGGCATACATGGATTTTACATAGCTTGATTTACTACTTTGTAGCTAAGCGATAATGGTCTTAGAAGCGAAAATTTATCAGTCCATTAGATGACGCGGTGCTGCTTCGTCTTGTGAGAGCGGTGTCTCTGGCCCCTCAGTGTCCCTTAACTCAGCATCTGCCGAAGCTGCGAGTCCCTGACGCTTGCGCTCCATACGTCGTCTCCAAGGCCGATAGACTAGTATGGATCCCAATCCCACCACGACAAAGACACCTACAATACTGCCGCCAACAATGTCGAAATGATCGCCAATGGCAGACACGCCGTCCCAGAAACTTCCTTCAGGCTCGGCGACGTTCTGGACGAGTGAAAGCACCTGAATAATGCCAATAAACGCCGCAACAAAGACGGTGATGCCAGTGAGCACAATGGAATAGTAAAGAATGGCGACGGCATCTCGCGAAAACGCCTTGGAGGTATACAAGGCCATCATCAGAGCGCCGTCTGTCGTGTCCAGCAGACACATGCCAGCTGTGGTGGGGTTAGTACAAGGCTATCCATAATTGCTCATTTAAGACTTACAGGTGAATAAGATGGGGAAAATGAGAATCAGCCAGATGCTAGTGCCTTGCACAGCTTGAATGCTGGCAATGCCGAGGATGGCAATCTCGGAGCTCGTATCGAAGCCCAGGCCAAAGACGACACCCAGAGGATACATTTTCCACGGACGATCAATGGCCTTGAACAAGAACCCCAGAATCCGCGCCATGAAACCGCCGCCTTCGAGATTGAGCTGTCCGTTGGCCGTGGCCTCGGCGTCGTACTCAGTCACGGTCCTGCCGTCCCCGCCATTCTCCTCATCACGACGCCTGTCCGCCAGCAGCTGCCGCAGCCGCTTCACCAGCTTATACAGCACCCACCCGTTGCCCACACACAGGATAATCAGAAACGCCGCGCTGACCGACGTGCCGACAATGTTGCCCACGCGCGTGAACCCGTCGAAGCGGTCGCGCAGGGCGCCGCTCGTGGCCGCGACGACGACGCAGGTGACGATGACAATGGTGCTGTGACCGAGGCTGAAAAAGGTGCCCACGGTGGCGGGCCGCTGGCCCGAGGCGATGAGGCGCCGCGTCATGAGGTCGATGGCGGAGATGTGGTCGGCATCGAGGGCGTGACGCAGGCCGAGCGTGTAGGACAGCGCGGCGGGGGAGATGAGCGTGGGGTGGAAGTGCAGGACGACACCGCAGGCGGCCCAGACGACGGCGTTGACGGCGACGAGCAGGGCGATGATGAAGATGCTGTTGTTGGGGATGCCCTGCATGAACTTGGGCTTCGGGGGAAGCCTGACGTTGAGTTTGCCCATGATGCTGTTTCCTGTTCGCACGGCGCTCAGATTCTGGTGCTTCCAACTTACACTTGGAAGCGAGATGGCAAAGTTGGACCACGGGCGGGAATCTTTTATAGAGATGCGAATTTGCCCGTCGGTGTACACATGGGAATTTGCACGATCCCCGCCTATTCAATAGTCTCGCCCAAATTAAAGAAAGAAACAACGGCCGCGCCTAAAATGCAACAACCCAAGCTTCGAGGTCTATTAGCTAACTAGTTGGAGTTGAGGGGCAACTGTGCGCTGGCCTCCGGTTGCGGTGGGCGTGGGGTGATTTGGCTGTCACACTAGACTTCTTACTGGGCGGACGGCTATGGCTTCCGTAATGTGCTATTCCTGCCAATTGTGATACCGCACCGCCGATTCGCTTAAAAACGGCCTCACTCTGCAAGTTAATTTACTCGATCGTCGGTGCTGCGGCGGGCTTGCAGCATAGCTGAGTGACAAGAGGCGGCAGGCCCCGCGGTGGATACAGCGGTGGTGGCTCCATCGACGGTCGGGACTCTTGATAAGGGTTGCATTGCAGCGACGCCAGAGACAAAACCGTACGGTGTGAGCTTGTGAGGGGCCTCGAGGAGGGTCTTATCTTCAGCCGAGCTGCGGGTTTCCACAGCCTGTATTTCGCCGGGAGGTGCCGGTGAGCTGGCAATGCGAGTCGAAAATGCTATTATCATATGTTATTTACGGAGCCTATTCCCTTTTTGACAGCTCAGTGTCAATTGATTCTGTTTCTGGCCATGCGCCAAGCTGTGATCGCCAGTAAGCATGCGGTTTACATGTAGCGGTATAGCAATCTGCAAAGATAAATATCAGATAGGCTTGATGATCAAGATAACAAAAGTCGAGGGATTGGCCGACAGCTCGCTCGCTGAATTCGCCGAAACGAGACCCGGTGCCTCCGACTGGCGGGGCGCGCCCAAGTGTTCGCCGACCGGGCCATCATGCCGGACGGACAAGACTGCCGGTGCAACAACGTTCGCATAAGAAGAAATGCTAACTAGCACCCGACAGTCTCTTCCCGTTGACAATCTTGACGACAGACTCCTAAGTTGCAGTTTTCAAGCAGATCCGGCTGCGATCTTGGCATTTCCAATGTTACGTCAAACATTCGGCTCTGCAGATCCCATTAATCTAACTAGGCAAGCCTCCTGCACCAGCATACCATGTGAGGTTACGAATTTTCGCGATGCATATGCCCAAGCCAATGGGCGACGTTTTATTCCAGCCGCAGTCAAGATAATTGGTACTTGAAGCGAGGTATTAAGGGTAATGGACCCACGGTAAACACGACACATGATGCGGCTCATCTCGATCCGTTGTCCTCGTTGGCTACTAGCAACGAGGCTCCCAGGGGCATGTGCGCGTGACGCTTTCCACGTGAGGTGCGCAATTACAATTACCAAGGTGGGAAATCGTTCAAGTAATTCGTGATTTAAACATTTTTGAAAAATATTTAAGAGATGTGGAACTTTCGAAAGAATTGCGATTACGGTATACCAAAGGAAGTGCCAGAAAGCACACCAAATTTTACCATCTTTGCAAAGATCTCAATTGATCCATCATTGGAGACGACTAATATACCTACAAGACATACGTTATAGGAAATTCCACCAAAATGCCGAGCCTACCTCAACCTCTCCTCCGAGTCCCAGCCAAGGATGAACTCATCCTTACCCAAAAGCGACTTATTGCTGGCAGGAAAGAACTTATCGAGAAAATCGTCGCAACTGTGGACCTCAAAGATGCCACGTTCGATAATGTTTATGCGCCGATTCTCAGATATGATGACAGCACATTGAACGATACCAACATTACCGAGACACTCAAATATGCGGCTCTGGACGCCGACGTGCAGTCCGAAGCCGAAGCGGCGATGAAGTTATGGTCTGATCATTATACCTGGGCAGAAGAGCAGGATAAGCTCTTGCAATTGAGGTTCGCAGCGGCCGAGCGAACAGAGGACCTTGATGCCGAGAGCAAGAGGCGGTTGGAAAAGAAAATTGAATACCTGAAACGTATGGGCCACGGAACACTGGATGAAGAAACCAGGAAAGCGTACCAGGATACGAGCAAAGAGATTGACGACATCTGCCGAGAAATGAATCGTAACATTCGTCTTTACGACGGTGGGAATTTGGGGTTTACAGAAAAAGAACTGGATGGCTTGGAAGAACAGGAGTTGCAGCAGTACGACAAAGATGAATCTGGAAAGCGGCTGGTGCCAATGACACGAGCAAACTACACAAAGATTATGGCGTCTGCTTCTAACCCCAACACACGAAAGACTTTTCACGAGAAATGGAGCTCCAGACTGCCGGAGAATGTGCCCATGTTTCGCAAAGTTATTCTGCTTCGCGACGAGAATGCTCGTCGTCTTGGCTACCATAGCGACGCTGAGTTGTGTCTGGGGGGTCGCATGGCCAAATCGACAGAGTGGGTGGAGGAGCTTCTCGCGGACCTCACGGACCGGCTTCTGGGACCTGGCCGGGAGCTCTTCCGAAACATCGAAGAGATTAAAGCAAATCTTATCAAACACGGTAGCGACTCGGTGGACGCGAGCGCAGATTCCGCCGTGCAGGGCTGGGAAGTGGCCTATCTGAAGAAAATTGAAGGGAAACAGCACAGCGTTGACCACAAGGCTATCAGCGCCTATCTCCCCTTTAAAGAGACGACGGCCGCCATTCTGAGAAACATCACCAATTACTTTCAGCTCCGCCTGGAGGCGGTGGCGAAAGAGGAGCTGGAGGGATGTATATGGTCTGATAACGTAGACGTCTGGGCAGTGTGGGATGAGAGTCCAGTAGCAAAGGGCGAATTTGTTGGCTACTTTTACAGCGATTTGCTGGATCGACCAAATAAGTACAAGCACAATCAGACTGTTGAGCTTCAGGCGGTAAGTTCTTATTCTCCTTGATTGAAGGTGACTGCTGACATGTACTCAGAGCTTTTTGAGGGAAGATGGATCTCGGCAGTACCCAGCAGCCATTCTCATGTGCAGCTTCGCGCCCGATGTGATAGATGGCTGCAAAGTACTACAGCACTCCAACGTGATTACAACATATCACGGCAAGTACTAAAGAATAACATATATAGTTCTACTGCTAATACCAATATGGGGAATAGAGCTTGGCCATGCCCTCCACGCGTTGCTGGCGCGCACCAAATGGGGCGACAGCCACGGATACCGCGTGTGCATCGAGTTTGCCGAGGCCATCGGCACCTGCATGGAGAACTTTGCCTGGCTGACGGGGCAGCTGCAGAACATCAGTTGCCACTACGTCTACACCGGCGACGCCTACAAGCAGGCGTGGATGGCACGCCACCCGGGCCAGGCCCTGCCGCCGCGGGAGCTGCCCGAGGAGTTGATCAGCGAGATGATTAACCGCCGACCAAAGTTCAGAATTGGCTACTACCTCAAACAGCTGTGAGTTTCTCATATGTTGGTGCGTGATATTGTGATGCTGAGTCTAACCCGCGACATGCTTTTAGCGCGGACTCGTCTTTCGACATGGGCGTTCACAATCCCAAAACGCACAAAGATCTCGAAGATCTCGACGAAACCAAGTTCTATCAAGACTTGGAGGCCAAGTATTACTTCACGCCAGCAGAAAGGTGGTCGTACCCGCAAGCGGCGTTTTCGCACCTCATCTCTGGCTACCATTCAGGCTACTACTCCTACGTTTGGTACGTGCCGACAACTACCAGTATGACAACTGTCGCATTTCACTAATGAAGTTTTCCTCTCGGCAGTTCGAATGTGTTTGGTGAGGAAATATTCCAATCCAACTTTGCGGCGGATCCGACCAGCATCGTGGCATGGGACCGGTTCCGCCGCAAGATTCTTCAGTATGGTGGAAGCAGAGACCAGACGGAGATCTTGGAGGAGTTCCTAGGCCGACCACCCACATCCGAGTCACTTTTGAAGAGTCTCGGCATTGCAAAGCCGGCTTGAGCAGAGACATGGTTTTTATGAGAGTAGCTAGCTGATGGAAACGTCCAACATTATTCCCCGCTACAACCATCCGAGACATATTTGCTCATCTTCTGATGCTACTTCAAAGTCGAATCTCGTGACATCGTCCTTGAATGGCCAAAGATATGTACTCGTCACTCTAGTCCAAATTAGTATTTATAATACTGTTAGAGCCACATGGCTGAGGAAAACCCACCTATGGTGCTCGCTGCTGGCTTGGTACTCGTCCAGCGCCGCGCGGTCTCGGTGGTAGCTGACCAGGGCGTAGTGGTAGCCCTTGCTGCGCTCAATAGGGTCCGTCACCGACGGTCCGCCGACGACAAGACGCTTGTTCAAGACACACGGCAGGTCTCGCAGCTGTTTCAGCTCACGGACAAACGCAGCCTTGAGCTCGTCGGAGACATCAGGCCTAAATTTAAACAGCACTGCGCAGGGATTATTAGACACGGCTGGCACTTCCGGGCGCTGAGACATACCAATGTGCACAATCGTCATGATTATAATATTTCGCTTCCAAAATGCGGTGCTCTACGCGAACGTGATGTATTTTGTTGTCGGCATTTATCATTTAAATCCGCACGCGCATCGGGCTTTTGCCGTGCGCCCAAGACGGGAATCGTCCGCATGGACAAACTCAAGAGCCCACAGGGCGCGCCGATGCGCAGATCTCCATCCCCACAGACCGGCGAAACGAAAAATTACGGATCGTCGAGCGGGAAAAGCCCACCGGCAATTGCAACAGCCCTACGGAAGTGATCATAGGGCTTTTTTAAAAGCTTGTGTATCTTGTCACAGTGTAAACGAGCTGCCGAAACTGGATGCAAGATCTCGGCGCAGCCGTACCTGTGGGTTTCTTCCAGCGGCTGATGGGAAATGTAATGGTAAAAGCTAAATGTGCATGGCCCGTGTGTATTCTTGGCTTGAAAGCCATGCACATCCCGCTACCTCAACCGCCCCCAATGGCGTTCTATCCATATAAGAGTAGCAGTTGTCCATGCTGCAGAGTATTCTCAGCAGCTTGATGTAACTAGTCATACCTCCAAACAGTTTGATAACCGCCGTTTTTAACCAGGATTTGTTATCTCTTCACACTGCAACACCACAGCGAGATACACTAGTATGCGACCGGGGCAAGAGATAACCCCCACCACACCATCTAGACCCATTGCCACCAGCGCTGATTAGCGGCGGGGGAACATTTTCATATGAAAGCCTGAAAGGGCCAGTCTCCTCTCACCTGCATTTCTACCACCTTTCAGATATTGCAAAGTGAGGAACTCGCACAAAGTTCGTTCACGAATCTTGCCGCAACTATGGTCCGCATACCTGTGCTGCTCTCGCAGCTCGCTGGCAAACTTGCCGTCGATGGGGAACCCGAGGTGTCTGGGGTGCAACTCATGGTATGAAGAAAATCTGCGTCGAGAGAGAAAAATCCCACACGAACGCTCACTGTCGGAGCACACGCGACAAAAACCCGCCATTTGCTAACCGAAAATGTGGGCGGAATAGCTCGCCAGCAAAGACTTGCAACCAGTGCCCAAGAGCCAGCGCCAATGGACCAGCTGGAACTTCGTGAGCTTCTGGATCGCCGACGCTTTCAACATTGCCACCTGGATGATTGCGTCGTCCATGATTGTCAACGGCCTGTCGTGGTGGCAGGCGTGGGTGGCCGTGTGGCTGGGCTACAGCTTTACCGCCGTCTTCATAGTCCTCACCGGGCGCATCGGCGCCGTCTACCACATTAGCTTCCCCGTGCTGGGGCGCGCCTCGTTTGGCATCTGGGGAAGCCTGTGGCCGGTCTTCAACCGCGTCGTCATGGGTAAGTGGCTCTGGTCTAAATATACATGCAATGTCAGTTGACAGTGTTGATTAACACTGACTTTTTCTCAGCCTGCGTTTGGTACGGCATTAATTCTTATATTGGCGGACACGCAGTCTATATCATGATCCACGCCATATGGACGTCCTGGGATCGCGAGAAAATCCCCAACAGTCTTGGTAGCGGCACAACCACCGCCGACTTTGCATCATTCATGATTTTCTGGATCTGCTCCTTGCCGGCTCTCTGGTTCCCAGTGTACAAGATTCGCCATCTCTTCACCTTTAAGGCGTGGTTCGTTCCGCCAGCCGCCGTTGCCTATCTCATCTGGGTGGCCGTCAAATCGGGCGGCATGGGCCCTGTGGTGTCGCGCAAGGGCGAACTGGAAGGCAGCGCGCTGGCCTGGGAGTTTATCAAGGGCATGATGTCGTGCATCGCCAACTTTGCGACCGTCATCATCAACGACTCGGATTTTACGAGATTTTCCCGCACGCCAAAAGACGCGCTGTGGTCGCAGCTCATCAGCCTGCCGCTGGTGTTCGCCTTTACTTCTCTACTCGGCATCCTGGTGGCTTCAGCTTCAGCCGTCCTCTATGGAGAGCCAATTTGGGACCCGTTGCACTTGCTGGAGCGACTCTTTGAAGGCGCCAATTCAGCCGAGCGCTTTGGCATATTTGTTATTGCTTTTGCGTTCGCTCTTGCGCAGCTCGGCACCAATATCTCCGCCAATTCTGTCTCTGCAGGTACCGATATGACTGCGCTTCTGCCGCGATTTCTCAATATCCGTCGCGGAGGCTATATATGCGCCGTGGTCGGCTTGGCAATCTGTCCATGGGTTCTTCTCCAGGATTCCAACACATTTTTGACATATCTAGGCGCCTATGCCATTTTCCTGAGTGCGATGGCTGGCATCATTACGACAGATTACTACGTTGTGCGCAAAGGATACATCAATGTGCCGGAGCTGTATACCGCGCGCAAATCAGGGCCGTACTATTATTCTTTTGGCGTTCACTGGCGCGGGTATGCAGCGTACATCGCAGGCATCCTGATCAATGCTGTCGGCTTCGCCGGCGTAGTCGGCGCTACCGTGCCAATTGGCGCCACGTATGTTTTTAACCTCAACTTCTTCGGAGGTTTCATTGCTTCTTCGACTGTTTATTGGCTACTTTGCAGAACGTTTCCCATTCCGGAGACGAGAAAGCAGTGGTCTGAAATGCTTGATAGTGATGCCGAAAGCGATTTGCCGACGGCGGTCCGGTCGAGCTCCGATGAGAAGGATGCTGTCAGCATCCGGGCAACGAGTTCGTAAAATAGTTTATTTCATCGATGTGTTACTTAAGAAGCATTCAAACCGCGATTTTCTAGATGTCGGTTTCTATTCATTATGGCTTTTTATGTTTAAGACATGTATGTACAAGTTTGTTCTGGGACAGCTTATAAAGCCATTGGTGCTGCTGATACCTTCTCTGCTTCCGCGTTCAGAGCATCAATCTCGGCCTGAACAAGAGGGATTCCTGTATTTTCACGTTCCTTTTGCGCCAACTGTTCCAGTTCACCGGGGAAATAGATACGATCAACACCTGCCGCCTTCTCAGACCCTGTAATTCTGTCGTACAGATATTGGATGCGCTCACGGAATTCATCCAAACTCATAAAGAGGTCGGGCTTGATGGCCAATAGAAAGTGACCGACGTCTGCCGGCTTGGACGGATCATATGGCCCTGTTACATGCCCAGCAAAGGCTGAGCCTGACAAGACACCCGAAAATACATCCATCATGATGGCCAGCCCAGACCCTTTCGGACCGCCCATTGGCAGCATGACACCACCTAGTGCGGCCTCAGGATCATCCGTCGGCCGCCCCTCCGCATCAAGAGCCCAGTCCGTAGGGATTTTCTCGCCTCGTCGTTTCGCCTTGTATATTTTGCCGCGCGCCGCCACCGAAGGTGCCATGTCAAGGATAAAATCCGAAGAGGAGTCTTTTCCCGGTGCACCGCACGCAATCGGAGACACACCGATGAGCTTGCTCTGGCCGCCCCAAGGTGCCAGCGCCGGGCTCGAATTGGTAAAGACCAGGCTCATCATGTCGGCATCCAGAGCCTGCTGCACTAGCCAGGCGCTCATGCCAAAGTGGTTCGAGTGCTTGATGCTGGCCATGCCGATTCCATATATCTTCGCCGCCTCTATGCACGCAGCCATGCCCATATAACCGGCTAAGAAACCAAAGCCATTATGGCCGTCAATGTGAGCAACCACAGGCGTGACTTGGGTAAGCGTCGGACTAGCTGTGTGGCTGAGAACGCCTTGCCGGATGCGCTCCATGTAGGAAGGGATGCGATTCATGCCGTGTGTATCAACACCTCGAAGATCAGCCGCGATGAGGCCCTTGGCTACTATCGTGGCATTTTCCGGCGGCACGCCGTTGCCTTTCAGAATGTCTTCGACGAGACGCTGGGCTTCACCAGCAGCGACATATAGTCTTTCTTGCTGTTGCTCGGAGGACATTTTCTCGCAAAAATTGAGTATGAGACGAATTAATGAATGGATTGATTTTGTCTTCGAAGTATACATGTGCTTCCTGTAGGCGAGAGGAGCAAATGTATTTTATAGCTTGAGTCCGCCGGCAAGTCTCCGCCACGCCGGTGGAGACGGCGGGAAAATGCCGACAGAGATTTACATAGACGCGGCATTTCTCCGTGGCAGCTTCACATTCTCCTGGAAGGTTGATTTTGGCAACACCCGTGCGTCGACGATTTTGGTTTTGGCATACGGTAATTATCTATCGACGAGATGCCCGCGGACCAAAGTACTCTGCGCAGGCGGGTTGACCCCGACCGCCGGCAGACCCGGGGCAAGCTCGCCTGTCTGCGCTGCCAGCGGCGGAAGATCCGTGTAAGTACGGCCCATGAGGTTAGCAAAAATCAATCCCTAACATGCACCAGTGTGACGGCGATTTGCCGACGTGTAAAAATTGCAGGAACGCAGGGGCTGTGTGTACTGATGGGCTCAGTGCACGTCTGAAGGACCTACCAAGGGCGTGAGTGATGAACGTATTGCTGATAATTTCACCGCCCGTGCTAATAGCTAGAAAGTGAAATATCCGGTCTCAAATCCCGAATCGCGTGGTTGGAGTCTATCGTTCGGCAACGATGCCCAGACGTGGAGTTGGAAAAGGACCAACCACAATACGACATTGACCCTGGCATGCTTGAAATGTCGACGCTGGACCCCGAGGCCAGCATCATGACAGATGTTGCAGAAAACGCTCAACCCGTTTCAGAGTCAGAGCAGCGCATTCAATCAACAACAGCACCAGATCAAGTCCTATTAAGAAATAGCGCGCCTGCGCACGAAATCGGTATGCTTTCGCTCGGCGCCAGCCAAGACTCGAGATACATCGGACCTTCTAGTGGCTATTTCCTTGCACGGGTTATGTTGACCAAGCATCGTGAGGCTCCCAATGTCATGGATACGACTGCAAGCAGTGTTGACATTCCTGGCGAACTGGTAGAATCATGCATCGGCCCTCTGCCTCTACCAGCAAAGAGCTTGTCGCATCGGATCCTTGGCGCCTACTTTGAGTTTATCCACCCACAATATCCAATTCTTCACTACCAAACAACCCTGGATGCCGTCGAAAACATGTATCAGGGTATAAAAGTGCCGCCTGTCACTAGCTTTCAAGTTTTCATGGTACTTGCGATAGGGGCGACCGCACTATCCATGAGGTGCAAGGCTCGTCTGCCCAGTGACTCCTACTGTCTTGCGGCACTGGAGAACCTGTCCCAAATCAACATTGAAAATTCTCTCGACGGGCTTCAATGCCTCTTGCTGTTGCTCATATTCGCACTCCATAATCCTTCGACGAGATTCAACATATGGTATCTCAACTACCAGTGCCTGGCCGCGGTGCTGGATCTGGGGCTGCAGAGAAATATCACGGTCGAAACTGGCATCTCATTACTGGAGCAGGAAATGAGAACGAGAATATTCTGGGTCTGCATGCTCATGGATAGAACGATTTGCACCATAATGGGACGACCTATTGGTCTTCGCGACGAAGCTTGCGAGCTGAGAGTGAGTAGGTGCTGCGACATGCAGGATCAAGCTAACTTTCGCAGCTGCCGCGAGAACTGGAAGATGTCATGCTGACAAGTACGACACAAGATCCGCTGTCAAATGCAAAACCCTTGGGTATAGCATACTCTGTCCACTTGTTCCGCGCGGCCAAGATTAATTCTGAAATTAAATACGTCGCCAACAGCATCGTTCAAGAAGCCCCTAGATATGCGTATCCGCCACAGACGGATATTCACGGCTGGCAGCAAAGTGTACTGCAGCAGCTAGATGACTGGCAAGCAGCAATTCCTTTACCTAACGACCAACGGAATAATTTTATGCAGCTTATATGCCAGCTCCGCTATCACGGGCTCTGCTTGCTTCTCCTCCGACCCAGTCCCGCCATTCCCAAGCCCACCACCACCGCCCTGGTGCGCTGCCACAAAAGCGCCACAGAGAGCATCAGAATTTTAGACCAGATGTATCGGCAAAATCTGCTCATCCACAACTGGATCAGCTTGCATGGTATCGTCTTGTCCGTGCTGACGCTGCTGTACTCTGTGAAGGCGGAGCCCGAGGTGGCGAGAGCGATGCAGCCCGACGTGCTCATGACGACAATCAGCTCCGCGCTGAGTATTCTGAGTGCTACGGGAGAGCACTGGGCGGCCGCGAAAAAGTGTCGCGATATTCTGGAGGACCTGGCAAAAGCTACCGTTCAGTGGCTGCAGGGCCAGTCTTCGGCCAGCCACCGGCCTTGCGCCCGCTCGAGGTCGGCTCGCAGCCAGGCACAACCTGCACAGGAAGCAGTCTCGGATGGCAGCAGCATGAATATGCCATTTCTGGATGCGGCGGAAATGGATAGCATCTTTCCGCCTTTTGAAGGCTTGTTCTCAGATGGCGAGTCTGCCAACATTGATGTTATGATGCAGAGTCTATTTCAAGACTTCATACCGACAGCAGTAATATAGCACAGCAGAAGGTATAAATAAAAAGGTTTTATAACAAATTTGAGTCGGACGTGAAGTAAACCACACCCAACATGGAGGATTGTGCTTGTTAAAGTTTTAGGTGCTGTAGTGTGCACAGAACTAACAGGCTTCGAGTCGCAGCGCTTGGTGCACGACGCACGCTAAATTGGGCGCCAAAAATGGTGTCGATCTGGGCCTGCGCATCACCACAGCACACTTCCACGATGAGGATGTTTAGAGGCAGCGTGTACGATGAATTGCCCCCTTTGAACTTGAACACATGGTTCAAAATCCTCGACAACTGGCACAGCTCTACCAACTCCGCCATTTGGGTCAGTTTGGAAAGAGCAGAGGTACAAAAAGGTACATGCAGTGCCACTTACAAAGGTACCTCTGTCCTGGCTCCGCGGCGGCATGAGTGCCAACGAGGCGTTTGCCGGCGCAAAGCTTACACCATAGCTTTCGTATATAAAAAGGAAGCCGTCTGCCCATTTTCTGCATGCAACTGGCAAAACTGGGAGCTATCACTTGTCACCGATCTGCCGTTCTTTTCTCCAGTACCCACTGTACAGACTGTCGCTACTTGAAAGAACTCATCATTTGGTACCAGTTTCACTGGCTCTTTTGCTATATATAACCTGGCCCCAGGTCGTGTGCAAGGAAGTGGCAGGCAGGTCGGCCGTCTGGTCGGCTCTCTGCTCGCTCCTTCCTCGAGGAACCTGGCGAGTGCCAGTGCTTAACTTTGTGGCAGTGGCATACCGATACTTGGCCGAGTCGGGAGAAATCCATGACTTCCAAACGTCGCTACTTGAAAAAGAACAATGATGATAGTACTGCAAAAGTACAACTGGATCATCTTTCGGAACGCCTAGCGGTGCTCCATCTGATTTAACCAGCCAGCCAATTCTGAGTTCTATAATC
The DNA here is from genome assembly GCA_002796755.1 of Paracorniculantispora psalliotae. Taxonomy (NCBI): domain Eukaryota; kingdom Fungi; phylum Ascomycota; class Sordariomycetes; order Hypocreales; family Cordycipitaceae; genus Paracorniculantispora; species Paracorniculantispora psalliotae. Next base: position 373,987 of record PHFE01000051.1, on the reverse strand, counting down.
AAAAGTCTGCAGACTAATGTCTCAGGGATTGCTTATTAGAGTATACAAAAAGCATTTAAGCAAAACTGTTATAGATATCCTCCGCCAGGCGGTGGTGGATATGTAGAGCTGCGAAGACTTTGTGATGCTCAGGTAACAACAGGTCATATGGGAAGTGCGTGGGATGTGGCAAATGCGACTGTATTTGTAGCATCGGACGAAGCGAAATACAGCACAGGCCAGGAGCTGGTTGTGGATGGCGGGACCACCAGTTCCACGGGTACAGTTTGATTGAGCTTTATTTCTCATAGTGTCTCATGCGCTTCATCTATATCTATCATACATGCAAAGTCTATCTGCGTTCTTTCCGATCCCAAAATCATCAACGTGTACAAAAAGAAAGCCCCTCCTAGGTTAGCCTCGAGGCGTGTTCACGCCCGTAGATGGATTATTTGGTGACGACCGCACAAACTTGGTGTGTTGCGCAAGCGTCACTGCCGAGCGCACGCCACCCAGTCCAATCTTCTCAATGCGAATCGTCACAAATGCCAGGCTTCCTCCCACCTTTTCTGACGTCGCGGTGATTTCCAGCTCGTCGCCAATCATGGCTGTGCCCAGGTAGCTGAGGTGCATGTCCGCGCTGGCGCCGGTGGTGTCGCGCAGGTCCCACGAGGCAATGGCCATGCCGGTGGTCATGTCGACAATGGTCGCGGACACGGCGCCGTGCAGGCTGCCGCGGCTGTTGACGTGCATGGCGTCGAGCACGAGGCGGCAGACGACTTTCCCCTGTTCCGCAGAATGCAACGTCAGCGTCGGCAGGATGGTGGTGTAGATGGGACTGCGGCGCTTGAGGGCGTCGAGGACCGCCTGGACGTGCTGCGTGCGGATGGCGTCGGAGACGGCCGCCCCGGCGCCGGCCGGAGCCAGCACTTGCGCTTCCAGAGGCGTCATGGCGAGAAAGGCGGATGACCGAGGGCGGGATGGCGATGCCCTCTTTGTGTGAGTGTGTGCTTATGTGGGCGGCGGGTGAGATGTCAGAAGGAATGGCCTGGCGCATTCAAGGAATGGAAATTTTGGTTTGCGCCCGTTGCGCTTGGGGTTGCCCCGGCCGGCGCAGTGGAGCCCACGACCACTTACACGGCATTCGGCCATGGTAATAAATGATGAGTCAAGTACTGTAACTTGAATGAATAAAAACAGTAGAAAGAGAATTGCGTATAATGTTTCACATTATTGAGTTAATGTACTGGCTCATCTGTCAAGCCGCTTCCTTCACCAAACATATTTAACATGGGAGTACACACTGACAGCACCATTATTTTGTCCACTCTCGACCAGACATGAGCGCAGAGGGACGAATAATACCGGTTTTGCGTTAGAGTAATAAGTAAACATTATCAATTATACAACATCTATTTAAACTGGCTGAACAAAACGAAGCGAGGATTACACGGCTATCCGTTACTTCATCGCCCGCGTCAATCATCTGCTGACATCTGCCTCTTGGGGTATATTCATTCCATCTATGCGCAACAACCGAGTCGCTTAGAAAAGAACGACGACAGCCCAGGCAGCACCCATGACACCGGCGATGGCGCCAATCTTGAAGCGAGCAGCGCCGGCATGAACCGTGTTGTCGGGCTTGCCGTTCTGGCCGACGGAGCCAGTGGTGGAAGCGCTTCCAGGCTTGCCAGAGTTTCCGCTGCCCGAGTTGCCATTGCCAGAGCTGCCACTACCAGAGCTACCGCTACCAGAGCTACCAGTGCCGGAGTTACCATTACCGGAGCTGCCACTACCCGAGGGGTTGGAGCCAGCAGGCTGGGTCTGGACGGGCTGAGCAGGACCGGTAGGGTTGCCACCCTGGTGCTGGGGGTTGGAACCGGAGCCAGATCCGGGACTGGAACTAGAGCCAGGAGCAGGAGTGCCGGCAGCGGGGTTTACAACGCCAGGAGGAGGGTTACTACCAGCGGGAGGAGGGTTGCCACCAGCGGGAGGAGGGTTGCCACCAGCGGGAGGAGGGTTGCTACCAGCGGGAGGAGGGTTGCCGCCGGAAGGAGGAGAGCTGCTGCTAGGAGGAGGGGGGTTACCGCCAGCAGGAGGAGGGCTGCTGCTCTGACCGGGAGGAGGAGGGGGGTTGCTGCTCTGACCGGGAGGAGGAGGAGGGTTGCTGCTCTGGCCAGGAGGCGGTGGAGAGCTGGTCACAGGAGGAGGAGGAGGCGTCTCGGTAGTCACGGGAGGAGGAGGCGCGCTGGTGCTGGTCGGGGGAGGAGGCGACTCGGTGGTGACAGGAGGAGGAGGTGTGCTCGAGGGAGGAGGTGTGCTCGAGGGAGGAGCCGGAGTGCTCGAGCTGGTAGGAGGCGGCGACTCAGTGGTAACAGGAGGAGGAGAGCTGGTCGTGGGTGGGGTGCTGCTGGTGGTCGCGGGAATAGACGTAGTAGTGCTGGAAGTCTGGCCGGGCAGGCCGCCGTGGTTGATGCAGGCGCAGATGGCATCGTACTGAAGGGAGAGGTCGGTCACAGTCCCCATAGGGCAGGTGTTGGCGTCGAGGACGCAGTTGGAGGCGGCGACCTTGATCAGGACAGTGTTGGCGAGCATGCAGCGGCAGTTCCAGTCGAGAGGGTCCTGGCAGCCAACTTTCAGAGCGGCTTGCTCGAAGCACGACTTCTGCGAGGGGTATCAGCAAGCACATTCACAACCACGTCCCGACACCGGACTCGTTTCTTCCGTCACTTACAGCGCAGGCAGGAATCTTGGTCGTGTCGCAGTTGGCGGCCTGGTTACCGATGGCGGCGGTGCTCGCAGGAGCGGCAGGAGTGTTGAAGCCATTGGCAGAGGCCGAAGCCACGGCGGCGTGGATGTTCTCGGGGAGGCGGGCAAGACCGACGATAGTCATGGTTGCTGAGATTATTTTCTTTTTTTCGGATCCGAGTAGAGATATTGGAAGAAACGAAGGGCTGGATTGAAGTATGTCCAAATTATACTCGACTGAATAAGGGAAGAGGAAAAGAGAAGATCGCAGCCAGAAGTGGGAGTCGGCCGTGGATTATATCTCAACAGGTGCTGGTCAAGGCGGCCAACGACCCATGGCTGCAGCTCCGGGGGAGGTTAGACCCTGGTCGTTTGTATTTTTACCACAGGCACAAAGCGAAGTGGCCCAGACCGTCCTTTGCCTTGGTGATCCTGGCATGGCCTTCAGGCAGCTGGGCTGTTTGGGCACTCTGCAGTCTGCACAAGGCCTGCTCGTCTATTATTGCCGGGTATAGACCAGGGGACCACGACAAAGTGGAGGGCCGCCCGGGACGACTATTCGCTCCTGCGGTCTGGCACGTCCAATAAAGGCTAAGATGCTTCAGCGGAAGCCCACAAGCGTCAGCCTTTTAGACGGGTGAGGCTGTGCGTTGGCCCGCTGGCAAATCCACTTCTTCGCAGCCTGCTACCACTTGCTTCAGCAGTTTGATGAGAGGCTCGCAGAATCAGCCTACGCGGCCAGGTCGAGCCTAGGGCTGGTGGTTTCTTCACAGCTAGCAATCTTGAGTCCGTCAAAAAAAAAAAATACCCGGCGCTAATTGAGGCCGGACAAGGACGGATTTGCCCTGTCTGTCAGATGCCTTGGTCTAATGCGTACAAGCCCTCAATTCTTTGAGTCGAGAATAGACTTGAGAAGAAATTGGACGGGACGGAATTAGAAGAATTTTACCCACTGACCATGTCTTTTACCAGGGCGATGCGATTGTCACGTACCGGGCAACCCCTGTGCTCTTACTGAGCACACCGTCGCATATATGCGAGCAGGCGGCTGGACCGCATATGCCGTACTTTAGTCGCAGATTCTCAGGAAAATGAATCACGAAATTTATTGTTTTCGTCTTTTTTGCAATTACGTATGCTTATCAGAAATCCGGCGCAGGAAGGCATCAATAACCTGGAAGTAGTCCGTGGGGAGCAAACATCTCGCGCAGGCCCGTGATTGAGGATGGTAGGCATGGTCCGTCCCAAGACAGATCAAGCTGGATACTTTTTCGAAAATTGCCCCTCAGCGTTCGATCTCTTTGCTTCTCCAGCCTTGAGCGTTCGTACAATATCGTAATATCATGCAAAATTTATCAGCCAGGCATGCACTGGACTTGCAGACCTAAGGCTGGCTACGCCGAATGAGCAAAATTGTCACCACGTTGAGTTAGCCTCACCGCACGCTTCCCATTCGAGCCCCTAACAACGGCCGAATCTGGTCAATGCGACGCTGAAAGAACGCGGGAAGAGAAAATTCAAAGGCAAGTTAGTGCCGTCAGCTTTTGTTTGTCATCGCCCAATTCTGGGCCCGCGATGTGGAGAGCTTCGTTCGCACAAGGCTGTCAGCCGTGCCCGACCACGGACGAAAAAGGGGGCCGCGCTCATGAGTCGAGAAAGATGGTTCCTAATTGGTATGATCAGGGCAGAACATCAAGCTCATCGCGGTGAGCGATTATAGTTTCCTGAGAAAACAGGATAGATGCATCAGGCTGCAGCTGTGCGCTTGGCTTGGGCATGGATGCATCTGGGCAGGGATGGACGCATCTGGGCAGCGGAGGACAAAGAAAGCGCCCACAGGATCTCAACACTTCTCATAATGAGAAGAGAGAATAAATGATGCTTTCTATTACTTTTGTTCTGCATTTCTCGTTTTTATGTCATATTTTATGTCTTTATGAATCAACATGTAAAATTATCATGGTAGTTTCTACAAGGAGCAGCAGGTTTTGACCACCCCTGCGAGCTGAACGAGGCTCGTTCAGCCCTGCTGGGGCAAAATCACAGTCTTAATTATAGTAATCCTGGTCCATACAACTAACTCGTTGTGCCCATCGAGTATCTTCATAGATATCCTATATATAAATCCCAGCGCCCGCTCTACTGGTATCCAATGCGAAATGGGATCATTGCTGCTACAGTATGTAATTAAGAGTCGGCAATCTTTTGAACCACCTACAGCGAGCATTGGCGCAAATCTCCAGCATGCCTCTGCGCGTTTATTTGACAAGCATTGAGAGCGGAGAGGATGGTGTCTCACTCGCCACGGGGCTCTCCACAGCGGCCAGTGCTGGAATAACAGGCGGCCGGCTATGAATCTCTTCAACTACCGCGGAAACTGTAATCCGATGCGCGGTCTGAGCATTTGAAGCGAGCAAGATTGGATTCGGTGTTGCAGGTATGCGAGCGACGTACATGCCGTCACTGCATAGAGCAAGGCATATTGCTGTCACGTCAACGCGGGGTTGAATTGGGTTTGTAAGCTGACCTCAATGCTGTGCACCTCCACATCAACCACACAATTCAATTTCCATCGCCTCAATCATTGAATTAATCCAGATCTGTAAAAATGTCACATTCAAGCACGCCACTCGTCGATGGCACTGCAAAGCCGCTCCTAGACCATATTGTCGTACTGGTCGACCACCACACTCTTACCGGCATCGATGAGCATCTCGACGGACTGTTCACCGTCGCTCCTGGTGGCCGCCATGCTGGCGGCCTGACCTGGAACCGCCTGATTCTCTTTGCCGACGGCGTGTACATTGAGCTAATTGCCTTCTTCGATACCGTCGACCCAGACGTGCGTAAGAAGCATCGCTGGGGCTCGCTGCCAGACGGCACCGTCGTCGACTGGGCGTGCTCGCTGCACGAAGAGGCGGATTTCGTGCATATCCAACAACAAGTCGCCAATGCCCATGCCGGGTATGCGTACAGCGACCCTGTGCCGGGAGGGCGAGAGCGACCGGATGGGACGGTGCTGAAATGGGCCATCGGCGCAGCCACGAATTCAGATGGAGCGCCTGTTCCTCCCGGAACCCTTCCGTTTTGGTGCTTGGACAGGACGCCCAGGAACCTGCGAGTTCCGTATGAGGACTCGCCGGAGCTGACCAGCCATCCTTCCGGAGCACGCGGCGTTTCTCGCATCGTCGTTGAAAGTCCAACCGGGGACATCTCGCGTCTTGCGGACGTATACAAAGCTATATACGCGCCAGAAACTAGTAAAGTGGAGGGATCTGAATGGCACTTTAACGTACCATCCGGAGATCACTGCGGTCGGCAAACCATCTCGATCACAGAGGGCACAGAAAGGCAGGTCATCAAACTCGCGCTGGCTGCAGGTCCGAACAGCCCATCATTCGTGGAGCTACTACCAGGTCTCACCCTCAAACTTGAGAGCTGAGGATGGACTTTTAATGACTTGAGATGTTCTTTGAGGAGAAAAGGCCGTTCTGATCGTGACAATTGCAGAATCTCTTGATAGTCTAGGGTAACCGGACGGAGCCTCAGTTCACTTTGTTTTGGTGGGCAGGACACCTTGAGGTAGATAAGACCAGTCGTGATCATTATTTTTGTGAAGACAGTCTTTCAATGATTGTCCAACGAAAATTTTATCTTTTGCTTTATTTTTGTCTCGCGATTTCGACACTTGTATGATCAGCTCTCACCACTGTTGTTGGTACTACCGCAGCGAGCGCCCCACACAACGGCTCAAGCTGTCGCAAAGGGTCCGCCTCCAAGATCAACAGCTTCAACAAACGGACGCTTCCGCCCAGTCTCAATCGGCGCGCAACCACCGTCGCCGCAGCCAACCCCCGGTCCGCTACCGACGCGAACCATGGCCGACCACGACACCGAGAGCACGGGCGTGCCCGACGACGCGTCGACTGTCGAGATTGAGATTGCCGCCGCGCCCAGCGGCGACGTCGAGATGGAGGGCATCGCCGCCGCGGGCGACGAGACGCCGTACGAAAAGGGCCCCGTCGAGGACGCCGAGACGACCGTGATCCAGGAGGACCCCGTGGCCGAGGCGCGCCCGAGCTTCATCGAGTACCTGTCGAGCCCGATCGTGACGCTGCTCGTCGGGCAGGAGGCGCAGACGGTGCTGACGGCGCACCAGGCGCTGTTGACCAAGAGCCCGTATTTCGAGCAGCTGTGCCAGAGCTTTGTCGACGACGGCGGCGTAGGTACCCATGCACCGCAACCCCTCAATGGTGCGAACCCTTTGTTTGTCGCGCGGATGGCCTCCGTTTTTCGCGTCCTTGCTTTCCCGTCCCCTAAACTAACACACCTGACCACAGCCGCGATCCATTGAGCTGCCCGACGAGGACTACCACGCCATGGGCAGCTTCCTCGAGTTCCTGTACACGGGCGAGTACTTCCCGCGCAAGGTGCCCGGGCAGCGCGTGCTCGAGCACGACCCGACGGCGCCGGGCCTCGACGACACGGGCGACCACCTGCTGCGCCACGCGCGCATCTACACGCTCGCCGACAAGTTCGGCATGGACCTCCTCAAGAAGCTCGCCAGCTCCAAGATCCACTGCATCAACTCGACGGCCAAGGGCGAGCTCGCCTACGCCCGCTACGTCTACGCCCACACGCCCGCCGACGAGACGACGGTGCGCGCGCCCATTGCCAGCTTCTGGGCCGCCCGCTCGCACGCCCTGCGCGCCGAGGCCGAGGCCGAGTTCAAGAACCTGTGTCTGGAGCACCCACAGTTTGGTTACGACGTGCTGAGTAAGTTTTGTCGTCATCCCCTTCTTCTTCTCTCCTCTCTCCAGTACCCGTCGTTTACGCGGACCCTGTCGCGCTTCGATCGCGGCGGAGACACTGTTCCGGCTGAGAACTGGCAATACCGGAATACGCAAACACCGGAGCCTGTTCCAAAGAGACCTACCATGCTAATACTTTATGCTTTATAGCGCGTGTTTTGGATGATAAACTCAAGCGGGAACGAACGGAAAAGATGCACCCCGCGACCGGCAGCGGGCGCAAGCGCTCACGACTCAGCGCAAGCTCCCATTAACAAAAAGCTGACTATACAGTCGCGCCAGTGTAACAGTATAAACTGAGCAATTTTTGCCAGGATTGCGTAGTGTAGTGACAGACAAGGGTCTTGCGGCGCCGGGGTAGGAGTCATGTACAGTTACTAACCAGGGACCGGACGCGTTTTAGGACTATGAAGGAAGGGCATTTATGCGCAGCATGCGACCAGGATCGGCGCAGAAATCTAGTTTGTTTGAACTTTACTTTATGACCGGATATATCCATCGCGCTTTATGCGAAAAAAAAAAAAAGCTCAATATCTGCCGTTTTGTCGTACCGGAGACACTTTATGAGCGGATATATCCATTGCGCTTTATACAAAAGAAAAAGGCTCAATACATGCCGTTTTGTCGTACCGGTGACTCGGATACATCGGCGTGCTCGCGTTCCTGATGTTCTCGAACATGATTGTCACCGAGCGTCAATGCGGATGCGTTTTTTTTTCTACAAGATGTCTGGCGCACACCGCACAATGCGCATACGGCGCTCTTTTCACTGCCCGGCGATTACCGCCCATCATCGTATTAAAGTTCGGTTCCGTCGCGGGCAGAGCTTACTACGAGAACGATGTATGAGGGAGTTTTCAGTCCGAGAGCTATATCTCGTTCCGGAAATTGAATCCGCGTGCTTTCCGTACATGGGGTTATATTTTCAAGATAGTTGGCAGCGTCCGTGATTTGATGGTGCTGCCAACCAAGCAGCAGCTGCCGGCCCAGCTGCCGGCCGGCATACTCGACTCCGGCGCCGAAGGAAACATCAATCTGCGGAGAAGGAGAGTTCACGTAGTGAAGGTGCTACTGCGGAGCTGGAATCACGTTACAGCAAGCACCGTAACGGGCGCGGGACAGCTGCCCAGGTGGGATCCGAGCACCCGAGCAACGGCTCGTGTGGCGGTGCCGAATGAAAGCCTGTCCGTCTTGTCTCTGCCTCTGATGCGACTAGCGCTGCAGGCGTATCTTGCAATAGCTTTGATCATCGCCAGCCAGCAAAACCCCGGGTTCATTCCCTGAATGCCAAATGATGGATCTGAAAATAAGCCTGTTAATTCTGCATCGCCTTCATGTTGTTGCTTCCTTGTTTGCCCGATAAGTGCCCGATAAGTGCACGACAATGGCTCGCTTCCACGTCTGTTGCATCCTCGAGACCCCGGTTTTGCCGATCGGCCTTCCTTCTCTTCCTCCCCGCATCAATGTCATTCGTCGACGCAGCCCTCTTGCACGGAGCTAAGATGGGCTGAACGAGAGAAGCAAGCACATATTACGAGAGCTGCAGATGGGCTTCTGCAAGTACCGTTACAGTGACCGTGTTGACGTTGCTGGTGGTGTGCAGCCTAGGGTTGTAATGGCTGAATATTCGGACGACCGTGATCGGCAGCGTCCTGTCTGTTACCGGGTATTTTCCACGCCCAACCAACGACAGCGGCTGGCTGAACTGTCGTACGAAGCAGCGCAATTACGCCCGCCGAGCCAGCCTGGCATCAGCGCCCGGTTTCAGATTAGTTGCAAGCCCTACGCGCATGTGTACAGCAATCCCACGGCTATCGGCACGAGCAACGTCATCGGTGTTCCTTTGTTGCGCAAGCTCCGTGGGCCATGCAAAAAGCCCTGGGAGCTAAAACAGTTCCACATCACTTGCGTCAGATCGGTGGACAAATTTCCAGGCGAGCCTCGTTGCCGGCCGCGGAACTCTTACCAAAAGAGTAGGCCGCATGATCACATACCAGAAAGGGAATGTAATTTGTACGATATCGCAGACGCATCAGCAAAAAAATGAACAATTCCTCGGAACAGTCGGCTAGACGGAAGAGAGGGGGCTGTTGACCGACTAATAATGGTCTTCTTCCGTTGCGGCGCAGGGTAGGATTGGACCGAGGGGTTCATCGGAGTCACATTTCCGGTGGCAGGCAACGCCGTCGAATTTCGACGAGGGAGAACTCGAGAGACAACAAAAGCGCATATCGGGTACAGCAACCAGACCTTGTGCCCAATACCCCTCGATTTCAGATCCTAGGCACGCTTCTGGCTGTTGGCAAGCCTACCTGTTGTACAGGAGGTGTACATCGGCAGAGATGGGTGAGAATGAGCGGTGGGCAGCATGGGCGGCTTCGGGGCTTCTCCACGGGCGACATGTGAGCACAGAAAACCGGTACAATCTGCAGGCCAGCTGCCCGTGGTCGACATTTCGCCTGCTTCAGTTCATTTTCTAGTAGTTATTTAGCCGTAAAGGCAACTGTGCGTGGATCTGGGACTCGATTTGATGGCTTTATTGGCATCGACTGTGCTTTTATCTGATCGCTTGGCATCGTCAGCGGGCGGGCAGCCCCCCTGGCCGCTAGCAGCCAAGACGGAAAATGTGACCTGAAGTCTCTAGCGCTCGCTCTGCTGCACGGTTGGAGAGTTATCGGACTGGACTGATCAAGCGGATGCAAGGCAAGTCAGGATGGACCGAGTCGAGTGGAACCATGTGGCAGACAACGCCTTTTTGGCTGCTGAAGGGGGCGCTCCTCGGCAGCATGGTTGCATGGGTTTGGTGAGTAGGTAGGGCAGCCTGGATCGGGCTGGACGGCACGCATCAGTGGGCCTGGTAGGGAAGTGAGCCTGGTCGCTGTCCGGGATGTATGCGCGCGACGGTGACGGTGATGGAGATGGAGAGGTCCGGGTAAAAATTGTAGATGATGAAAAGGATATGGCGGTGATGATGATGATGTGTCGGGGTATTACCACCTATTCTGCCAGTTTATTCTGCCAGCTTATTCTGCCAGCTGCCACGACGAGTGAGTGCCGAGGCGCGCCAGCTGGCAAGGTGCAAACGCCGTGGCTTCAATCTAGAACCAAATAGTTTGGAGCCTCTTTTCTCCTCTTCCATCCACCACCCTATCCATCTATCAACATGCACAATACGGACGCGACTCGACAGCATTACAGGATTCCAGCAAAAAAGCCACATTGAATGTTTTCGTCAGCGACCGCATCATTTACAGTGCCGGCACCAAGTTCCAACCCGCGTCCCACCTTGCCACCTTGATCCAAGGCTCGATGAAACCCCATCAGGCAAAGAGCGTAATCATGCCCCAGGCGAGGGTGCCCCGCTAGCGCTGCAGTTGGTGCCGTAGTACGGATACCTCGCCGCGAAGGGCCTAGAATGGGAGGCACGGGAGGGTCACGCTGGAGACGAGTTTGCCCACTGCCCACCCGCCTTTTAGGTTTCGGGTGCAAGACTGCCCGCCCGGTGAGCCGGAAGCCAAAGCCCGGGTTGCAGGAGGAAACTGTGCTGTCACCAGATAGGTAGAGGCAATAGAAGGACGCGCTGTCGAAAGTCGAATCGCCAAAAGTCCACGACACAGGATCCCAATGGACACACTCGACCACAATAGGCGGCCCGCTTCACCACGCACTGGCACCCACCCTGGTGCCTCTGGCGCAAAACATCTCGGATAGTCGGCAGCAGACCCAATCGGCTCCTCCCGCCCAAAAGCCTCTGAACGGCATTCCACCGGGCCTCGTCTTGCGCCAGGTGCCGTTTATCCGTGCTAGGCCCTGCGTTGCACCACTCAGGCTGCACCCTGCCCTTGGTGGCCCATGAGGCCCTCCGCCGCGCAACCCTCGTCCTTCTCTCCCCTGCCTCTCACTTTGGCGGGGTCTCGGAACTCATGGCAACTTTTTCCTCAACCGGCCCTGTCCAAGGGCTATTTTATTATCTCTGCATGGTCGCGCCCGAGGCCGCTTCTGCTTCTGCCATTTCCATCTCGATATTTTCAACCCACGCAATCCCCAATTCGAAAGCCCTCCGAGCCATGGCTTGCGCTGCCTGACTACCGCCACCCTGACGGCACCACGATTACAGGCCTCTCGCTATAGCGTCTCAGAATCCCGCCGCCGCCCCCCGAGTTCAAACATTCCACGTCGCCGTCTTTACGGCCAACAAAAATACGTTATTTATTTTGCGCCTCGACCTCATTGTCGGCTGTTGCCGGTTTTCCACGCATCTCGATTTTTTCGCGACCATGAACAGTGGCATGGAACACTTGTCCGTCACCACAGCCAGCATCGGTCTGCTGGCTGTCGGCGGCAAGATCCTCGACATGCTGCTCGAGTTGAACGCCATACTGGGCCCAAGCACCTCTCTCATCAACGAAGCTCTGTTGGAATCGAAGCAATGTCGCTCCTCTGCTCATATTTTATACAAAACGCTGTGCCTGCTAGAATCGGCGCGTCTGCCATTTCCCGAGCGAAGCACATGGATTCAGGCTGATGACGTTGTCGTCACCATGGCAGATACCGTCTTGGCATTCTCGGAGCTGCAAGATACCTGCTACGCCATCGACAATTTACTTGCCGCATCCACCGAGCATGCAACAATTTGCGAGAAATTCGAGCACAAACTCCGCAACCTATGCGCCCGCATTCGTTGGCACCACCTTTCCATGACTATGATGACAACTGTCCTCCAATGGTAAGCAAATTGATTACGATGCTCATCATCTGTCAGATCGACCGCGATCGGTTACTAACACGTTCCTGCCACCGCAGCCCTGGTTTAGTCGACGCCGAAAATAGCCGCGCAAGCTTGGAGAAGCGTATCAGTCGCCTACTTTCCTCCAACCCGGAGCTCGCCAATCGCATGCGCACGCTGATTGATGTTTTCGGCAACATCTGCGGCCCAGCTGGCTCGCTCGTCAATTATCGCCTCGCCGCTCAGCAGCCGCCGATGGTGGAGGACGTCGCCCGGTCTTCCAGCTCCCAAGGATCAGGCCGGCGGACAACATGGTCGACGCTCTCTGGTTATACGCTGGCCGACATGCCCATCATGTCCGTGATCCCGATCCCCGTCACAACCGGCGAGCTAGTCGACGGTGATAAATTCTACACGTTTGACTTTGCACGCCGCGTCAGCCACGACTTGAGCGAGCTCATGAAATCCGAGGCTGGCCAAGGGACCAGTCGCTCTCTCGGTTTTATCCTCGGCAAGCCGGCCAATTTTGCCGCCTACAACAACAGCGCCGGCAATAGCAAGGCAGCGTCGGAACCGATCATACCCTCAACAAACCCGACGGTCGTTGTTCCTCAGCCGCGCAAGAAGAAGCGTTGGCGGTGACTATTTGTGGGCAAGGGTGACGGCGCGGAATCTTGCAAGTCAGCGTAATACGAACAAAAGGGATCAGCGCGACTCTACATCTACCTGAGAGCAGATTCTACAGTCACCCTAGATGGCGGATGCGGTGGCTTCGGGTATTCTGGCACGATTCCCAGCCCCCTGAAGCTCATCGCCCAACACACACATAATATCGGAGTACAGCACGGATGCCAGTGAAATATATTGCTTTTCCACATCGTCTTTTTTATTGTTCAGGATTAGCGGGTCAGCTTTTTGATGCGAATGCGAAACGGGAATTTTGGGGTTTGCGGCCACGTTTTGTGGTGTACATTTACATTGCATTTTCATCCACGCAGGATTAGCTTTTGGGCGTTTGGTATGCTGTAGTTTTGCAGCGGAGTTGGGGGATTATTGGCAGTAGCCCTGCGGAATGAATTGATTTACCGGTTCGCCGGTCATTACCCATCATCCAAGGCTCTGGAGCAATTGGAGACTGTAGTAAAATAATTGTGCTTAGTGAGTTGGATGCTCACCTCCCTGCCCGTGACATCCTTTGTGAGTTGGATGCTTACCTCCATGCCCGTGACATTGCCGGAGCAAGGCATCAGTCGTCGAGGACGCTATGGCTTACGCGACATGACATGTCCATACCACATTCCAGCGTTGGCTACGGGCAGTTCAACATTTGTCGTCATTCTTACATCTACGTCACGAAACAGCGCGAGGGATGATTGAAGGACATCAGTCATATGCATCACCTTACATCTACGTCACGAAAGAGTATAACAGGGACAATTGGAGGACATCAGTCATATTCATCAAAAGGATTATATTGGTATTAAACCCTCGAGGCTTTCCGTTTGCTGCCTCTCATCCAATGGGCAAGTATTCCCCCAACTTAAGAAAAGTACAAGTGTGTCTCCATAAACAAAACTTCATTTGGTATAATCGTTTCCTAAAGTACACACGGAACCGCTAGCTCTCTCTCCTACATGCTGTCGTAGGGACATTTACAGAGCGTAGGCGGCGGCGGCGGCCAGGACGGCAGCGAGGCCGAGACCGTTGGCGTTGCCAGCGTTGGTAGGGGGGGCAGTGCTGGTAGGGCTGCTGGTGCCAGAGGTCATGCTGTTGGTGCCAGTGGGCATCATACCGCCGGTGCCAGTAGGCATGGCAGAGCCGGAGGTCATGGAGCCAGAGCACTTGGCGGGAGCCTCAGCCTTGGCGTAGGCGTCGCACTTGGCGTCCTTGGCCTCGGCGCAGTCGTCCTTGATGCAGATGGCCTGGGGCTGGGGGCCCTTGCCCTTGATGACCTCGGCGGGAGCGCTGCAGCGCATGTTGAAGGTGTCGCCGAGCGCCTTGGCAACGGCGTCAATGTCGTCCTTGGCGACACCGAAAGAAGCAGCGGCCATGCCGACCTGGGTGATGAAGTAGGTCATCTCGGCCTTGCCCAGGTTCATGAACTTGTGCACCTTGTACATGGACGGGTTGCCGTCGTAGGCGTCGAAGCCGGACATACCCTGCTTGGAGCAGCCCAGAAGGGTACCGAAGAACTGGTACAGATGGGTGAGGAGGAAGCTGCAAATTGTCAGCGAAGCTGTTCGGAGAACAATACATGATGCGGTAACTTACTATTGGTTGGACTTCTCGTCGTTGGCAGGCTTGTTGTTCTTCAGAGGCTCAGCAGCGCCGCCGTCAAGGAAGTTGACGCAGGTAGCCTTGTCGTTGCGGTTGGCCGAGGCGAGCGCACCGCTGAAGAAGGGAGCCAGGGCAACCTTGGTGCCGTCGACCTCACCCTCGGCGAGGATACCGGGAACAGTAACACCGACGTTGGGCATGGTGTCTAGGATATGTTAGTGACGAGGTCCTTGGGAGGCTTGCGAGATTTTCGCAGATCGGGAGCAGACGCACAGTTGCCAATGACGACGGTGTTGACGAGAAGAGTCAGGAGAGTGGCCTGGTTCTCGGCAGTGTTGTTCTTGAGGAGAGCCGTGGTGTAGTAGTCGCAGATGGGCATGTCGGAAGGACGCTGGGCGTTGACGGCAGTGGCCGCGGCGGCGACGGCAATGGTAGAGAAACGCATGTTGATGGTGGTTGCTTAGGATTGGTATTAAGATTCTTTATTGTCAAAACGGTCGATCTTCAAAATCGTTTCTGCTTGGGGAGAGGGAAGAGGGAGAA
Organism: Paracorniculantispora psalliotae; assembly: GCA_002796755.1. Lineage (NCBI taxonomy): Eukaryota > Fungi > Ascomycota > Sordariomycetes > Hypocreales > Cordycipitaceae > Paracorniculantispora > Paracorniculantispora psalliotae. Next base: position 358,903 of record PHFE01000051.1, on the reverse strand, counting down.
AAGAGGAGCGTGTGGGAGGGACGGCTGGGCAGCTCTTATAAACCGGACGAGCAGACTGATCCTGAGCTTGAGGAGAGCTCTCTTGAACGCAGGGATGGGCACACCCCCTCAATCTCTTTTTTGTCTCCTCGCGTAGTGTAGCGCAGGAAAGTCAATGGGTGCCGGCGCAAAGTCATGGCGTCGTGTTAGCAAAAGCAGCAACGCCAGGACGTGGTGGTGAATGGAAAGACACACACCCCCCTCTCCGCAGTTGGCACTTGGGGGAGCTGTCTAAGAAGCTGGGCGTGCGTCGGATGAGCGACAAGCCGTCCGATGATGGCCGGGGCCTAGCCTGTTGGGCGCCGGCGACATGAGAGAAGAGCCCAGACTTGCTCGACAAAGCCGTGTTCCGGATTCAAAACGTGCTGTTCTTGTTCACGCAAGAGCTCAATTATTCTAGTAGAGCATTGAAATCAACTCGTACAGAGAATTGCACCTCTTGTACGCCATGAGCAGTGGCTGCAAGCTGCCTGGGAAAGGTGAGTGCCACAACAACACCACAGGGGAAAAAGCTGGGATAGTTGTCCGACCACCGGCCAATCACACCGACTGTATTAATTATTACGGAGACTTTGCAACGCACTAAAACAAAACGAGTCCAAGCCGGGGGGCCCTCGTTTTTGCTTCTTCGCAAATATGTGGGAGCGAAGCTGCCAGAAATGGGCGTGTCAGGTCGGGAGTCCTTGTTCCCGATTTGGCGGACATCGATGATCGCTGCTCCCACCCCAACATCCTCCGCCCACCCACCCCAGCCTCGCTAGCGCCAGAGACCATCTCAGGCAAATGCAGGGGAGGCAACCTCTCATGACGTTTTGATTATGTTGGGCGACGCTCTCGTTGGCTAGAGAGCCAGTGTCGCCAGTGTCGCATCCCGAGCTATGATGCTTGCTGTCGCAGAATTCCGCCCACGAAATATCAGAGTAGCTCCAAGCTACCGATTCAGTTTTTTTTTACCACTAGCTGCCGTGTTTGCCACTCTGCATCCGTATTCCTCTCCCCTGTTATATACGCCGCTGCCCGCGTTCCCATCCCCCATTGCTTCCGCAGGCTCGCCGCCGCGCACGCGCAGAAAAGGGAAGCAAAAGAGTCGGCGCCTTTGCTTCTTGCCTGCTGGCAGGGATACGAGAATGATTCCAAACTCAATGCCTGCTTGATTGGTGAGCTGGGTGCTGGACGTGGAGCTCTTGCGCCGGGAGACGAGCTATCCGGCCCAAGAAAGCAAGTAAGCTCGAGGCTGCACAGGAGGAATGAGACTAGGTCAACTTGGCGGCCCCCCATGATTTCATTGACTCATCCCCTGTCGTTGATGGCCTGGCAGGGAGGCCCTGGCTGTCTTCTTTTTCTTTTTTTTAGCGACATGTTTTCTATCATTATCGAATTCTCATCCAAAAATACCATACATCGCGCTATCGTACAATTCAATACCCAATTAGCCTCTCAACACTCGTCTCTACTTCTCTATGAAGAGCAAAACTTGCCAATGTGTTGTGAGAAAAGCGCACAAAGATGATGAATTCCAGCTCCATCAATTGAGCGCTCCAGATCTCCCGTCAAAGGAACATGGCAAAGCCTGTTCTGGCTGTTGCCTGTCCAAAACGGAAACCAAGACAGCCAATCTCTTTTCCCCAGACCTGCCGCAGGCCAATGAGCTTGAGCCTGTTTCCAAGCCTCCAGGCAAACAAGCCTAGAACTAGGCCATCTTCCCTGTCCAGAAACAATTTTGGACAGGGGGCCTTTGCTTTCGGCCGATCGCTCGCCTTGTGAGGGAGAAAGCCGCATGCCTGGTGGAGTCGTCCCGTAGCTTGGGCTCTCGGATGCACAGCTCTCCGGACGGCTCCCAGCGCAGCCGGCTCCTACTAGCCCCAATACGCAGCAGCGCTAACACCTGCGGCATGAAAAGGAGCGTTTTTCGATTGTTCACGTTGCGAGGCCCTGCGCGGCGGTACGCTCTCCCGGCGCCACTCTTGCGCTGTAGCCCATCTGCGCGTCCCTCGCAGCTTCATGACCGACAGTGCGGTCAAGAGAGTTGGATTGGCAATTTGGTGGTCATTACTTATACCAGCACGTTGGTTGGACCGGCATATTCCGTGGACGCTGTAAGCCCACCATGTCTCTGAATCCCTTCGCATGGCGCACAACGGCTGTTTCAATTCCGGCATGGTGCAAAATATCTTTTCCAGCTATTTCCTCTCCGAGGGCATTGCGAAGCTTTTACCGTGACGCATTGATTGATGCGATGCATTCTGCTCCCGAGCTCGTCGTAGTCAAGTCGTGCTCTTCACGGCTACTCAATGAATCACGATCATAAGCTACACCAGAGTAACATGACGCTGCAGCTTCCTGGTCGCCGTCTGCACAGTGACAGAATTTTTGCCAACCCTTGCTCTCTGTGCAACAGGCTGGACTGCGTCCCCCGGTCGTGCGCCTCGCGCTGTTCTGGAGCTGGTGGCTTCACTAGATGCGCCGCCGTACACCCTCTAGCTCAATTGGTGTAAGCACACCCCCCGAGCTAGCGAGACTGAGAAACTCAAATACCAGTCGTGGAGAGCTAGGCACAGCTTGGCCGCTGATGGTGCGGCATTCATTTTGTTTTTACTGGAGAGAGGGACGGCCGGGCATTGTGGTCCGAAATTGCCTGATGCGGGAGCGGCATCAGCAGACACAACATCGTTGACGGCGCTGGAGACAATGCACCGGTCGTTATTGTTTGTGTTGAGAGTTGTTGACGGGCGTATTTTGACGTTGTTCGTTTTCAAAGCTGCCAGGAATGTAGACTGTATCTACAGAGATTCTACGAGTAGCGACGCCGTAAGCATTCAATGCTGATATGAGTAGTAAAGATTCATAAAATTGTGCCGTCGTCTATTAAACAGCTGAGAAAATGTGCCTTGAATCCATTTATTTCATCATAATGATAACACTAGCCAAGGGGTTCTGACAGCGGCGACAATTTCAATCGTAACTGACGGCAGTTGAGCGAGACCCTGCAACTATCCGCCAACCACTGTCCTCCCTGGCCAGCACTTGCCAAGCGTCGTCTCAGCATGCAGCTAGAGAATAGCTCAGGGGTTCCAGCAAATGGGTGTGCGTGAGATGCTAATCCGGGACTTGTTCCTGGCCCCCTTCTCAGTGGCGTAGAATAGGTGGTCCCGTCAGGATGGCTCTCCGGAGGAAAGAATATCAACCCAAGTCTTCCCACAGTAAGATATTTCAACGTCAGAAGCTCGACATCTTCCAAACAACATCTTCGAATTGCCATGACGCGTAGCTGCTTTTGCTACCATCGGAGTTCCATATATCTACTCCACAGAGCTGTCTACAGGCATGGCTGATATCAACGAACGGAAGTTTTCGATAAGAGAAGCTAGATACAACTATTTGGTCGAGGAAATTAATGAAACTTGGATAGGAGTTACTTTTGGAATGACGAAAAAAGCGAAAGTTCTGAGAAGAATGAGACTGCCACATCGAAGCCTGTCGTACACACGCAGAGGAGAAATGAAAAGCACTTCACGCCCAAGTCCGTCATATATTCGAAAAGGATATCAAATTGAATCTTCTAATCTACTGAGTACTGTAATCGCATAATAGGCTACTCGTGCTGAGGCTTGATCCAGTCCTGCAGCTGCATGTCTGTTGCCTCCTTGACAGACAGCCCCGCCGGTATGTCCACGTCGATAGGGGTGTAGTACGGACGGCGGTGATTGGCCTGAAACTTCTTTGTCCCATTCTTGTACGGAGCGTCCTTTGGGTTGTACCCTGCAAACAACAACACCCAGGTGTTATTGGGGCCAATCTGGGCGACAGTGGGTACGCCCGGTGCCAAGACCTGATCACCGATGTAGTGCCAGCCATCGTGCGTCTCTTCGCTTTGCAGCAGATAATACACCTCCTTGTCGCCCTTGGACTTCCAGAGATTGTCGGGATTCGGCTTGAGAATCTTGCGGTACTGCTGGCCCGGAGCGGGGAGAAAGGTGTCCGAGTGCGCGATGCCAATCTTGTACGTCCTGTGGTTGTACGCGCCCACAGAGTACGCCATGACAAACTTGTTCCCGACGGCAAGGATGTTGCCCGTCTCAATGAGTTTGAATTTCTCCTTTCCAGCAATGTAGTTTTCCGAGTTGAAATCTTCGTCTGGGAGGAGCAGCCAGCGAGGCTCGGTGCCGGGCGACAGCGTGATCGGGTCGTCCATCCGCCACGCGACCACGCCGTCGCGCTTGGGCGAGGTCGTGTTTTGCTTCTGATAGACAATATACAGCTGCCCGTTTGGCGTCTGGAAGTACTTTCCGTCGTAGTTGGCGTCGACGTTCTTCGCAAAAGAGCCGATAATCACCTTGTCGCCAATCCAGGAGGTGGGTGGCGTGCTCGTGGCATGGCCCGGTTCCGGGTGCGCATGGACAATGACAGCCCAGCCCGAGATGCCGTCGCACTTGGGATTGCTCTGTACGTGCAGCGTCACCAGGGCGTCCCACGAGCCATTGGCGCTCTGGAAGGGGTGGATGCCGGCGGCGCCGCAGATGGTTGTGCCTGCATCGTTCGCGGTTCGGTTCAGGCTGGCGGCCGTCTCGTACTTGTTTTGTTGCTTCGAAGCGCAGCGGGGAGAAATGTCGCCTTGCTTGCACACCAGGTAAGAGTGCGTCGTGCCCGAGATGTAAAGGTCCGTGGTGTTTTGGTAGTCCACGTGAAATGGGTCTGAGAAGTAGCCGGTACCCGCGTTTTGGTCGACGTTTGTCAGTGGAATTATGGGAATATTTGCTGCACTTGCAGACGCAACGAGCGTCAGAGCTAGGATTCTGGATGCTGCAGTGAGGTTCATCGTGGGCACTTTTTAAATGATCATGAGCATGGCCTGGCAACAGAGGGAAGATATCTCTGTTGCCTTATATACTGACATGCATATCTTGATCTTCTCCTTACACGTAGCCAAAAATAGTCATCGCCATCAGTTCCTGCGGATGACGCGTTCGGTGAGCCGCTAGATACGCTCCACATCAAGCTGAAGTCGGAAGCTGCCAATTTTGGGAGATGCGTTGAAGATCTGCAACGTTGAACCCTTCGCCATAAGCGAAGAAAAAACGCCGCAGCATATTTTATAGCCAATTTTGTCTACAAACTCGTTTATCGGCGTTGAAAAGCTTTTTCGTGCGTCAGAAAGCCCGTGCGATAGGTATGGCTGACGCCCTGCTGTCTTCTCTCGGGTAGTCGTTGCTCAGCCCGTCAGAATCAGCGTCAGACTAATGCAACTGAACGAAGGCAGGGCATGGGGCCTCCCGGTTAAGGCAGATCTTATAGGCAGTTTTCGGACCGAATCGACTGCAAGTTTCCGGTGTCTACTCAGTTTCTCGCAGCAGAGCCATGATTGCCCACGTCACAAATCCGCGGTGGTTGTTCTTTGTCAAAGTGGAAGCCCAATAACATGAACCAGACCGTCGCCGGCAGTTTTGCAGAAGAACATGTACTGAGTTCAATTATGCAGCGGCCGATAATGGGGAGAGAGGCCTCCGCTGAGACTTCATTTTACGTTTATTCATCTACTTGACAACCGAACATGGTCTAGGTCTTGGTGCTTTACCCATGTCGGCAAAAAGTCGCCAGGGGCAGGCGCGTAACCATGTCAGGGCCACACCTATGCTCACCAACCATTTAGATTTCGATTATTTAGTGACCAGTTGGGTAAATAATTGCAATTGTCTTCCGATTCTCCAAATATATGCTCCAGTCATACCAAAAGAGAGTTCTCTTGTCATGATATGAGAGTAAAACGAGCCAGGGATACCTGGTGGGCTGCTACGATGAGAGAAAATTTAGCCTTGTTTTTTTAATACCAATACTGCGGCCAAATGTATTTGCGATAAAATTTGGAGTATGCGAAATGAGATACTGCAAACCGAGCATTCACTGCTGCCCACTCACGTTGGCGCAAACGGCAGTGGATGCTGAACAGCAAACAGAGCTGAAGACGCTTGACCATGAACTTGCCCATTTACCCCCGAACCGGGCCAAAATGCTACTTCTCATTTTGCTAACGGGGTTTTAAGCATCTTCAACAACCTCTGAATTCTTCGCTTCGGAATGGAAATGACTGATGCGCCACAGGATCACGACAATCTCTCGCAAGATTTGAACAGCGACGCTGTTTCAGTGAACAATTCTGAATTCGCTTCTGGAAGTGTCTCATCACCCGAATCAGATCCCGAAGACGACACGTATGAGCCAGACAGCGCCTCGCAACACACCTACCATATCAGACCCGGAAGGAAAGCCGGCTGGCCCAAGCGAACGAGTCCGCGCCGGCGCGATAAAGAAGCGGAGATGGATGGCGATGGATCGAGAACCAATAATGTTGTGAAACCTTACTCGAATAAACGTACCAAGCCGATCACGTTGGATATCGCCTCTGCCCAGCTGACGGGCGAGTTCTGCTACGCTGGCCACACTACCTTGGTAGGACCTGGCCTCGACCAGAATCACCCGCTGCACAGCTTGTATTCGGACACATACGACGTATTGGAGAATATCTTTGCCAGCCCTGTGGAGGGCCGTCCCAAGGATCGCCATAAGCAGGAGATTGACAAGTTGCGGCAGAGCGTCACGCGACAGGTCAGTAATGCTGAAGACGTCTACAGAGACGGGAATTCTTGGGAAAATCATCTTCCCAAGCGCGATTTTCGATTACTCTTGCCGCTCAAATCCAGAGTATTAGCACTTCGTTTCGCATCGGCAAGCTGGGAAGAGAACGCTGAAATTATTGATATGCTCGCACACTGCGACTCGCTCCATCTATTCCAAGTCACCGTCCCCCAGTCCGACACGGCTGCCTCTCCAGAAAATCTAGAGACGGCGCTGCCTCCTGCGACGGAGTCTCAGTTGGACGCCGCTGGAGAAGCAGTGTCGCGACAGGAAGTACTTGATCTTCGAGACCGCATCAAAGCAGCGGAAGATACCTGCAGGCACAACCAAGAATCCACACTCGAGACAAACCGCGAACGCAATGCGAAGATTGGGTCATGGGCGGATAGAGTTAATTCCCGCCTGGACGCCTGCAACAAACAATGCGATGCCCTTCCCGAGAAATTCCAAGCTGCCGAGTCCGAAGCGCAGAGACTGAGCGAGTTGGTGGAGGCGATGCAGAACAAGATGACGCGGTACGACGAGGCGCTCCAGAGACACGGGCTCATCATAAACGGCCACGTTGTTGAGCCTCGAGAAAGTCCGCGCAAAGACTTTTCTGACGATATGGAACTACGACGACAGAGCTTCTTCGGTGGTGCCCCAGGAAGGAGACATAGGGGAGGTGGTGAGGGTAGTTTCGCGACGCCGACAAAGAGAAACAGCGGAGGGGCGCATACGTCCGTGACGCCAAAGAGGGCCAGGACGCAGGTGCTCTCTCCGGAAGGAAGCCCGTTTGACGCCTTTAGTTAGGGGACGCCATCAAGAACAAGAGTTTGCCAGAAAGAACCAAGATGGCTAAAAAAGGGGACTGGGAAAGAGTTTCACATTCGGCAGTCGCAGCGGGCGGACGTTTATCGCGGCAAAGGGACATGATACAAGTTTACGTTGCGGTGCAGGTAGAACTTGATTTGGTTGAAAAGGGGACTTGGCGAAGAAGAATATTCAGGGTCACGGCGTGTGGCAATAACAAGGATTTGGGAATGGATGAAAATAGGACAGCTTTAAGAAGTAGAGAAGACAGGCTCTGGGAACAGGATGAGTAGCAGCAAACTGATTCAACGGCACAGACGCATTTAAGCACATCAAAGTTCCAAACGCGAGTGAGTTTATTGGTAGAAAATGTTCTGTGCAGCTTATTCGATGGCACCTCTGTCAGCAGCAACTGCAAGAGTCGCAGCGTAGCGTTACCAACCCGCCCTTGCACCCATCGAGCGTCGAGCGAAGCGTTTTCCTTTCGATCTGCAATTTCCTCATTTGGGGTTTGGCCCCTTTAGTAGTTTAGTTTTCTACGGAGGTTTAAACTTGAATCCCCGTGTTGCCTTTGCGAAGCTTGCAGCGGCAGTTAGCTAAAAAGATGGCTCGTAGCAGCGGACACGACGGCGACTACCTAGCAGGACAGGATCCTCGAAAGCTAGACATACCGCTGGGCGATAAACATAAATGGATTTATATGATCCTTTTTAATCTTGATTTCGCGTCTTTGGCAGTTCGTCGTAACTTGGCTGCCTGCGCCGCCGCTTCATAGAGCACCAGTGAATTGCCCGATTTCATCCTACTGGTCCAGACTGTGCAAACGGAGGTCGGGGATGAAATTCAAACGGAGAAACAGCCGCACGTGCAGATATCAGGGCAGTACCTACTTATCAGGGTCGTTTCTATCGCAGCCGCGTTTTTTTATTTCTCCCCTCCTACACCTCCTGCACCATCGCCCTCTCCAGCTTCGTCCGATCTATCACGGCTCCGCGAAAGGGTGCCGCTGTTCAACCTGCTTGCAGAAACAACGCCGGGATCATAAACCTTCTTTTCTTCACATTCATCAGTTTTGAATATTAGTGATCCAAGGAGGACGGCACATTGTTTCAACCTCTGACCTCGAACATCAAACACAAACTCAAAATGGTACGAAGTCGGAGAGGAGTGCGTGGGGAACAATATGACATAGGATTAGCCTGCTAATATCTTGCCATTTTCAGACTAAAGAAATTGGATCTGTAGCTCCTTTTATTGTTTCCCTCCAAACAGCAAAGACTCGTCTGCTGGACGGGTTCTACCATGCGGGACACGCCTGGGCTGTCAACACAATAGAAAGCGGCACTGGTCCAGATTACGAGCTTTTCATGGAGACTTGGGACTGGCTTCATGATTGTTGCCTTCCTACTCCCAGAAAGAGTGCCAATTCTGAGTCATTGCTTTCGGACTTTCGCTTGGAAGTGCTGGAAGACCTCCAGAGAGTCGCCATGGTGCTGGACAAGCACAGCGGCGATGAGCCCAAACTCCGGGCGAAAAAGTTTCTAAATGCCTTGCCCGAAAAATCAGCGGTCTTGGCCGTGCGCTTCGCCTCGTCCACGCGGGCCGTGAACAAGGAAATCTTTGAGCAGCTCGTTGCCATGAAGAGGATGGATCTCTGGCAGATCCCGCTGGCCACTGACACTACCGAAGAGTCCGACTCCGACTCCGAATCCGACTCCGAGACGCGGAGCGACAGAGATGGCGACAGCGACAGCGACAGCGACAGCGACGATGAAGCCGACGACAAAGCCGGCGTGGACAACGCTGACGGCGACTCCAATAGGAAAGATGCGCCGAGCGAGGCCGAGTCCAGCGCCGACGACTCCGCACTGACCGAGAGCGAACGACGCGCCAACACGATGAAGGAGCTCAAGAAGCAGCTGGCGGAAAAGCTGGCCGCGATGAGCAAGGCGGAGAGCGCCGTGGTGCTCGCGCAGTACGCCATGAGCAAGGCGCAGGACGCGCTGGCGGAGGCCGACTCGGCGCTGCTGGACACCCCAATGGGAGGCACGGACGCGGAGGACTAAGCATCACAGACGAGATGTACTATGCCTCGCTGGGGCTGGAAAATTGGCAAAATGAGGCAAAGACAGAACGAAAGGAGGCAGAACACTTGAAGACTGTGTTGATTCTATTGCTTTGGCTACCATTTTACACGAGAACAACGACATCGCCAAAGAAGTGATTTTATGAGCCTAGCTCGCGTTATACGAGAACAACAGGGACACCAGGAACCAAAGGAGATTGAGAATGCAGATTCTATTGCTTAGGTAGCTTCTATGAGCAGACAGACCCAAATATGATATCCAAAACACCGACCGAAATGGTATAAAATGCGCGCGACATGTTGTATTTACATAAGAAGATACGGACCCTCGTATTTAAACTGCGAGGACTCGCCAGACCCCTCCGGTCTGCCGTCGACATCAGCCGTAGTGAGCTGTTTGCGCTCTGGAAAGCCTTTGAAGGAGCGGGCATACGTGGCGACCACATGCGCAATCAACTATTCCGATTAGCACACATCCATTCACATCGAGTGTTGAAAAAAGAAGGAAAAAAACTCTTACCCTTGTGTTGATCTCCCAGGCCTCCAGGTTGAGGTTGCTCACGTCGTCGCCCATCTGGTGGTAGTTTTTGTCATACCATACGCCCGCCTCGCCGCCAAACATGGCCTGTTCCGCGGCCGTCTTGACGCCCTCTGCGCCCGTACTCCATCCACCCGCCGGAATCCCATGCTTAATGAAGCCTACATAGTCGCTGCGACCATCAAACTCCTCGAGCGTGTAATTCAGCCCCTGCTCCGTGAACCAGTCAACCGCCAGGTCGCGCAGCTCGCCCGAACCAGCAGGGTTGGCACCATTGCTCGAATTATACACGGAGTAGACGTAATTCGGGCTCGCGAGCATGTCGAGGTCCACAAAGAGGCGCACCTTTTGGTTTTCGGCGGCGGATAAGGAATTGGCGTAAAAGGTCGAGCCGAGCAAGCCTTCTTCTTCGGCGGCCCACCACGCGAAGCGCACACAGTTGCGGACGGAGAATTTGGAGAGCTGGACCGCAATTTCGAGTACGGAGAGCGAGCCGGAGCCGTCGTCGTTGATGCCCGGACCGGCGGTGACGCTGTCGCTGTGGCCGCCGAGCATGACGCAGTGGTCGGGGTCGCCGTCGCGGGTCTGCGCAATGACGTTTGTCGTCAGAATCGTCCGCGTGAGCGCGTCAATCAGCGCGGTGGCGGTCAGCTCCTCGCCGGCGTTGAGCTTCTCGACGAGCGGGTTCGCGAGGCTGCTGCGCAGACCAAACGTCGCGACGTGATCGGGCGAGGCCGGGCCGAGGGTGCCGCTAAACTCTTGGTCGGCGGTGTTGTAGATGACGGCGGCGACGGCGCCGGCTTGACCGGCATGGGCGGATTTCACGCCAAAGGCGCACTCGCCGCGGCGGACGAGGAATATGGCATGTTTGGACGTGGAGGGGAAGTCGCTGGCGTTGCAGCCGTTGTTGGCGACGAGCACGAGGGGGCCGGACACGGGCTTGCGGTTTTTGGTCGCGGGGCTGCGGGACAGCGTAAACGCCTCGTCGTAGACTTTATCGTCGACGCGGAGCTCCGTCTCGAAAATCGTGCTGGTAGTGACGGGGAAATCCTGTGTCGTGACGGTGTAGTAGCCGCCGAGGGCGTTGACGGTGTCGATGATATACTTGAGTGTGCCCTCGTGACCTGTTCCGTTAGCGGACCTTCTCAGCGGTTGCCAGTATTAGCAGAGGGGAAGGGAAAACGGTACCTTTGCTGCCGATAACGCGCGTGGGGTGGTGGTACTCGGACTCGGAGAGCTTGGCAATGTCGTAGAGGGCCTCGGCGCGGCTGCTGAGGTTGGCCACGACGACGAGGTCCTGGAGTCTCTGCGAGTGGACGAGCTTCTTGCCGCCGGTGAGGGGGAGCTGCGCGTTGCCAGACGCGGCCCCGTGGACGGAGGCGACAAAGGCCGTGGCCGCGACGGCGAGACGGGCGAGGGCGGGCATTTCGATACGTAGATGCAGAAAAAAAGAATAAAGAGAGAATAAAGAGAGAGAGCGGGACAATAAAAAGGTTCCGAGACCGGCCCGAGTGGCGTCACAGCCCTACCGAATGGTGAGTCCGTGATGTGGATCACGGGGAAGCTCCAGCGGGTCAGTGCCCGAATTTAGCGCCCCGTCCGCTACCTATAACTGCGCTGCAGGGACTTGCTAGCGTGGGCCGAGGCTGTTGCAAAGCTAGGTATATCATGCCTGAAAGGGGCAGCACTGCAGAGAGCGCGGGCACTGAGAAGAAGCCCATTGCGGCATCGCATTGAGGAGAGAAGAAGTCAACAGCGCTCGACGCAGTGGACGGGGAACGGCGTAGTCTTTATACCTTGTCGGGCATGACACGGTGAGGCGCGGTCGCGAGCAGGGGTGGGTGGACAAAGCGGCGGAATATTTATTGTGTTTCTTTTTATATCACTTATAACACAGCAGACATTCCAGGTATGAATTCTATGACAAGTCGGCCCAGTACAAACGACCCAGCAGAGCTCGCAACACCTATGACCGCCGTCAAAGCAACAGGGCCTAACGCCCTGAACAAGAGGCTATGACACCACTCTGGAACGTTTGGACCATTTGTGAAGAGCATGAAATCAACTGCTCGCTCTGCTGGAATGACAACAGCATAGTGAACTAGAAACGCCGCGTATGAGTATCGAGGCTTCCATAGTCTCGAAGCAGCCGATGCGCGATGCCACTTGTAAAAGTACTCCATCAAAACTGGCCCGACAAGTACAAAAGACAGCTCGTTCCAGGTTGCATATACCATGGCGGGCCAACTCCATCCTCCAGGCATATCTTTCAAGATATCCTTCATCCCCGCTCCTTGTCCAAGTAGAAGCGCCGGCGCCAACGCGATATGTAGGATGCACACAGACAGCGCTGAGACTGCCAGCAGCGACGGCGCGGCCCTTGGCGAGTCGGCGTCACTGCGAGAAAATGGTCCACGGAATGTTTGCGTACCGTGCACAAAGGACAAGTGGCCCATGGCATAGGCAAAGACGTACTGAGCGGCGTACCCCGCCTGGATATTCAACGGTGGCAACATCTTGCCGACTGGAAACCAAGTGCGCACAATAAAGCTCATGGCCGCGACAGCTGCCCACCCCCACCTGACGAGAAATTCGTAGCCGTCTTTGGAGAGATGCATGTTTTGCTCCTTGGAATGTCGTGGCAGAATTATCGCCGCCAAGCTGTCAAACACAAATAATGTGGCTGTATACCATACGGGTCCCCGAATTCCCCTCAATGTCCAGAAATAGTCTGCAACGCGCGCCCTCGCGGCCTCGGCATCCCAGGTAGGCAGACACAGTGTATGGACCAAAGGGTTGATGGCGACCGTATACATGATTGCCGGCAACAAGAGCCTTTTGGCCTTGTTCTTCGCAAACGACACCCGGCTCTGCCCACGACCGTCCAGGCGCTGCAGCGACTGCGCCGACACGCGGCCGGATATCCAGAAGAAGAGGCCCATGAAGAAGGTCTGGCAAAAGGCATCAAACTGCCATAGGGGGAGCGAAACGAATCTAGGCGGGAAAAGAGCGCTTTTGAATAGCCCTCCCATGCCGGCGCCGCCATATGCGGCTCCGCTGTGGTGTATGATGACAAGAGCCGTCAAAAAGCTGCGCAAGTTGTCGAGATCGTGCCGGCGGGGCGCAGCAGTGTCTTTGGAGGTTGCCATTGCCAGTATTGCGGGGGTTCACATGAACAGTATTCCTGAGTTGACGATGCAAAGTGGGAGAATTCTGCCTTTCTCAGAGAAAATGGATGGATGCAGGAGCACTCCCGCACCCTTTGGACGATAAGGCGGCGCCCCCACGGCTGGGTAAGTCCGGGGTCACGCCAGGGCGCCGGCGGCGTAGACCATCACAAAGTGCTTGAGTAGTATTATAGGCCCTATAAAGAATCCTACTAAATGAAATTTACCTATATTATAAAGAATTATGAGCTTAAATAGCTATAGACTAGAAGACTTTAGGGGATATTCCTATTAATAAAGGTAACTCAAGAAAGTAGTTATAGTATATAATTTGTAGCAGCATCTTATGTAGTATACCTATAGCTGCGGTCAACATCCAGACCAGTTCCGTGCCAACAGCACCTCTCATGTCGACCAATTATGTCAATAGAAACATGTCTCTGCTTTTCCTGCGCAGAAATAGAGTTACCTGCATAAAATAGAATAAAGCAAAACCACCCGCTGACGATCCTGGCCGTCTCCTGACGCCTCCTGCACCGCCGTTTCCCCAGCCTTGCTCCGCCCCCGCCAAATGACGACGCCCACTGCTGAAACTCCAGCCGCACCACAAACTCGACGAACCAACCACACACTCACCCATACAGCCGGTTTTCTGTCGCCACCACCTTTCTCACCCTCCATAACAAACATGCATTGATATGAATCTCATCCCGCCATTTTGACCCTTGATGCATAAACCTACGCCGCCACACCTCCCAAGACTGAATCTCCTCCCGGCTCACGGCACGGCATCATGGCCGGAGCCGTCTTCCACAGCTACGACCGCCGTCCGCGCCCGCCACGTGCCCCCGAGCCATCCTCTTCCTCCTCCGCCGTCGTCGCGGGACCGTCCACCCGGCCGACGCAGCCAGCGCAGTTTGAGCTGCTCCCCATGATGACGCCCGCCGTGTGGCGCGGCGACACCCCGTCCGGCGGTGACGCCGACGGTGAGGAGGAGCAGGAACCGAATCCACCGCCGGCGGCGCCAACACCGCGCCGCAGACCGCTGCCGCTGTCGCACGATGTCGTCCTCGACAGGGCGCTGCCGCGCGCGACGCACCGCTATGGTCTCTCGCAGGCTATTGCGCGGAGTGTCACGCTGAGTCTTGCCCTCGCCGGCCTCGCGAGCGCGCTGTACCTCGTCGCGCGGTGGCGAGCGAAGCGCGGCGTCGCGGGCGTTGCCATTGGCGCGGTCCGTCTCTGACTCTCTTCATATTTTGCACCATCACAAGCTAACAAAAAAAGTAGAATGGCGTGGCGATTGTCATCGACAGCTTCATGTTGGTGGATCTGATTAATACCAACCTCCCGCGTGTGTCGCCGTACGCTATTGGTGGGTTGGACCTGGTCATGCTGGCGGCGGCGCTCACGGCGGGCATGTTTGTCGGGCTCTCGGACAGAGGCTATGAAGATGAGCCCGCGCCGTGGAGGCACGTCATGATGGTGACGGCGGGGCTGACGTGGGCAACAGCGTAAGTGTGAATGGGCCGCTCTGTGTACGTGATGCTAACAGGTTGCAGGGGCGTGAGGCTGGTGTATGTGGTTTGGAGCGTATTTGACTGCCGGCGGGTCAGGAAGACGAGAGAGGAGATGCAGAGGAATGTGGTATGATCATGGCGAGTCGGCGTTTGCATTACAAGGATACCCTCGTGTTTAGTACAAATGTGAATAAATGTGCATATATAAATGTGAGTATATAAACTTTACATATAACAGTTCCATAAAGTCAATCTATGTTCAAGTAATTCCAAGTCTAGTATCATTCTGTCTATCAGGGTATATCATCACCACCACCACTCAGTTGCGGCTGTACTCGCCCGGCTCCAGCTTCATCTCGTCACAGCCCGCCGGCGCATTCACCGGATTGCACCGCGCCGGCCTCCCCCCCGGTAACCGCACCGCGTAATCGCATCCCCAGCGCGCACTCGGTCCGTAGACCGGAAAATCCGTCGACACGACCTGCGCGCCGGACCTCAACGCCCACTCCCTCTGCTCCGTATCGCACGCATCCCGCAGCACCGTGTCCAGCGGCACGTCCGCTCGCGTGCGCACCCAGTAGCCCGCCGCGACCTGCGCCTGGATCGTCGCCACGGCGGCCTCGCTCGTCGGGTCGTTGTGCTTCTGGAACGCGCAGTCGGCGTCGCCGGGCGCGGCGTTTGTAAAAATGGCGCGGCCTTCGAGGTTCGGACGGCCGGCGACGTAGGCGTCGCGCACGGGGTGCACGGGGCCGTTGTCCATGAGGAAGAAGACGCGGCCGCGCGCGGAGGCCAGGTCTGGCCAGCCGTGGGCGAGAACGGCGGCTTCGAGCGTGGGCTGGCCGTACCAGCGCAGGTCGTCGGGGACAATCATCTGCTCGCGCGGGAACACGGAGCGGATCTCGGCGTCGAGCCAGTCGAGCCGGGCCGTGTCGTTCCACGGAATCACGCTGGCGCCACCAATCATGCCGCCGACCTTCTCGGCCGTCTTAAGCTCCAGCAGGATGGGGATGGGGACAGAGTCTGGGTGGTCGTCGAGCCAGCGCTTGATGATGGAGAGACACTGCACGACGCTGGCGCAGACGGTGCCAACGTCGAGGTCAGGTACGTGTAGAACTTTGGTGCTGTTGGTGGCGTAGGCCGGGTCGGCCGGGAACGGCATGCCGACGAGGCGGCGGATGAGCGGCTTGGCGTAGTTGCCGCCGTCGGGGTCCGCGAGGATGTCGAGTCTACAGTACGTATAAGCACACAAGATGTCGGGGTAAAGGCATGGGTTGATGGGTGAGGTGATGGCACTTACTCCATGCTGCGGACGCGGTTGTATTCGAGCTGTACATCTAGCGCCGAATGCGAGTATCGGAAATTAATTGCATCATCAGTGAACCGCGCCATGAAGCGCTGCTCTTTGGGGTCCGCTTCCACATGGTAGCTGTTGTGCGTGCCAATGACCTGAATCTCATTCATCCGCAGCGCGCCGTCTGTCCAAGTGAGCCCATTGCGATCATCACTAATGACGCCATGGCGGCCGAAAGCTGGTAAAATAACTGCAGAAGAAGAAAAACTCACGAATTAGACAAGATTCACCTCAAGAATATCAGGATTACTCACAGAGCGTGTGCAGCAGCGATTGTCGAAGCTGGGCCGCGCGGTCAGCAATTCGGCGATGTCGGAAGGGCCATGCGGAGACTTACCATGACTGCGCTGCCGCCGATGCGGTCAACGGCGTGGTGTTTTTGTAGGGAAAAAACAATGCACAAGACTGATAGTAAGGAAAAGAAGATGGTTAAAATAGGATGAATCAAGGAGATATGTTTCGAAGACAGGTTTCTAGGGGTTGGTGTGAGATGGAGTGTTTGATGCAATGCCGCGACGAGGCTTATGCGGCTGCAGCGGGAGCTTCTCCGCACCACCCGAATCGAGTCAGGCTCGATATCACAGAGCAGATTGTTTTCTCTCTCCCTCTTTCATGTTAATTTCATCAAATCTCTTAGTTTCATCAATCTTATTTTTCTCTTTAAAAAAAATCTGGCCACATTCGATATTAGCTGCGCGAGGCCGTCTCGTGGCTGACTGTCCATGTGACGCAGCGCTTGAACACGAGTACGAACGAGGCGCTGAAGTTCGATCTTGGGTGCGGCTCAAGCAAAACCTCACCGTCTTTGAGTGGCTATCAGTATGTAAGTGCATGCATCCTTGGGAAGAATCGCCTGCTAGATTGGGAAGGGGGTTTTGGTCAGGACGTGGGATCGGTGCGAGTCCCGCAGCACGCGGTGCCATCCTACAACCTTATTTGGCGCCACCTGCATGCATGCAACCTCACTGCATGTCCCTGACCACGATGCCTATATTAAGCCATGGATTGGATGATATCTGTCAATTACATAACATATCGATACCTTAGCATGCTGTGCTCATACCTGACGTGAGTTGTCACTTGATATGCGATAAGTCTGCCTAATATCGTTCGACGAGCATCTAGCCCTGTAAAACAGCCAGCAGACTGTTGGAATACGCAGTGGCTGCAATGCAGCACACGCCTTTATCCCATTACCGTCGTCCAGTTAGAACCTCCGCCATGCCCATCCGCCCGCAACGCCTCTCGCCAGCACAAACGCCCCAAACGCCGCTGCATACACCCCGCCCCCGAACCCAATCAACCCTCCATACCCTCCTCCTCCATCCCTCTCCAGCACCGCGGCCGCAGCCGGCACGCCGACCAGCGTCCCGAAGCTCGCCACGAAAAAGGCCGTCCCGGTACGTTTTCCTAAATCCTCCACGTGGCACACCTGTCCGACGCACACGGGCGTGAGACTAATGGCCGCGCCGGACCAGAAGCCAAACACCACGGCGAACGCAGTGATGGTGGGCTCGTGGGAACCCGCGGTGTACCAAAGGGCGAAGATGGAGACGGCACACAGGAAGGATGTCGCACTCATGGTGTTGAAGACGCCGAGGCGGTCGGCGACGTAGCCCGGCAGCGCGCGGCCCGGCACGGCGCCGGCATTGAGCAGTGCGTTGAGGAGATATGCTCTCTGCGGCGACATGCCTGCATGTAATGCGTACGAGCAAATGTAGGTGTACGGGATAAACACCGCAAATTCCACCAAGAAAATCGCCGCCGTCGTCGCCGCAAACTTGCCATCTTGCAGCAGCGCACGCAGATCAACCGCCGCGCCAGCCGCTTTGTTATCCGGCAGTCTCTTCCTCAGCGTTATGCACGCTATAAAGAGTGACGCCGCGCATAGTAGCGCGATGACGCGGATCGACCATGGAAAGCCGACGTGGGGTGTGAGATAGACGATGAATAAAGAGAAGACGATGCCGCCGAGGCCGCCAGCCGTGCAAGCGAGACCCGTGGCGAGGGCGCGCCGGCGGTGGAAATACTGGCCGAGGGCGGCGAGGCTGGGATTGAAGAGAAGAGACGCGGAGATGCCACCGAGCACGCCAAATGAGAGGAAGAATTGATAAAACTCTACATTCCATCAGTAATCCATATCCTAATAGAAAAGCAAAGGGAGGGGAAACGTACGGGTTGAGAAGCTCAGGCATAGCAGCGCGGCGACCATGCCGACAGACCCTGTGATAATAAGGCCGCGTACATCATGCGCGTCGAATAGCGGTCCGACTTGTGCGCCGCAGAAATAGAGAAAGAAAGCGTAGCTGCTGAAGATCCAGGCGGACTGGGTGCGCGGCACGGCGCGCAGCTCGTGTTCCGCAAGATGGGCTTCCAGAACCGCGAGCGTGTTGAGGAGGCCCATGGCGGGAAACATGGCGCACCACGCGCCGAGAACGACGAGCCAGGCGTGACGGCCGCCGTCGGGATATTCATCGTCGGTGTCGTTGACGGTAGTGTTGAGACTGGCTTGGTCGAGGGGCGTAGTCGGTGTTGAGCCACCTTTGTCCATGTTCTGCAACTCTGCCATTTTCAACAGTAGCCGACTTCTGTTTGGACAGCACAATTAAATCTACATCTTGATCGCATATATACCTTATTATCATTAATTCATTTCTCATGATCGGCGCAGGGTTCATGGGCCGATCCGGGTACAACTCTTCCGCTGACGAGACCCGTTTATACCATTTCGCCGAAATACAATGCACCAAACGATTTATAATCTAGGTCGCTCAAATCATCTTCATTTACTTGATCGTGTTCGTTTATCACTAGCTTCATTCGTGTTCGCGTATCAATTCTACACATATCATGCTGCGTGTATCATTCTACTTGTATCATTCTACGTACATCAATTCTACGTCCTAGAGATCTCACGATTCACGGCCAAGTCATGCTTCAATAGTATAATTACAGTAGCTCAAATAGCTATATAACCCGCTCGCTGTACATATTAGACCCTTCCATCTCACATACTACCGTGCCGACACTGATTTCTCACCAAAAATATCCTCCCACACGTTATCCGCCCTATTCCCCCACAAGCTTTCGGCTCACTGTTCGAGCTCGCCCGCTTCGCCGATACCCATTCGAGTCCTCTGCCACTTTTCCAGGTTTGGCCAACGGCTTGGGACTGGCAAGCGACTTGCGCTTCAAGCTGCGTCCGCGTGACGGAATCTCTTCCTCTGGCTCCTCGGCCTTGTGCCCGCGAGCTATCTTCTCGTCATTGTGGTGGAGGAAGCGATGCACGGTCCGATGGTCCAGCACCCGCTCTTCCTTGTCGCGAGGACCTTCCTTGTCGGTTTTCGGCCACATGTAGCCGTATACTTTGGAATGTCTCTCGCAGCGAGGGCAGGATGCTCGGGTAAAGTAGGCATTCTGCTGCACGAATGGAGTGGTGCAGATGCCACACTGGACCCAGGCCATGGCAGGCTCTGACAGCAATAACGGTGTGAGCACATAATCACCAGCTGCGCGTATTCTCGCTGGTGGCGTTTGTTCTCTGTACACCCTGCGCTGGTACTTGCGCTTGGGAACAACTATGTCGGCCTTTTCGGCGTCATCCACAGGCTCAATACTCACCGTAATGCTGTCCAGGGCGTTGTCGTCGCGCACCACGACCGAGACGCAGTCCGCCTTTCGTGGCGATGGAGCTCCTTGTGAGGACTTTGGCGATAGGGGATCAGCCATCTTGTCTGATGGCTCTGGTGACGAAACGTCGGTTTCCAGAGGCCCATCCAGGCTCGAGCTGACACTGCCGCTGACACTACCGCTGACAGAACTGCCTCTCGAAGCATCGCGAGCAGCATCGACGAGGTCCACCGTATGTTTCAGCTTCTTAGCTGGAGTAACAGGTGGTGTCGCCATGGCGTCAAAGGTGCGCTTGCCAGAGCGGGGTGTCGAGTCAGGCGCCGGTGAAGGGGCCGAGGAGTCTTCCCGCAATCGAGACGCTGTGCGAGTCTTGCGAATCTTGTGTCGCAGGACTGGGACAACGGAGGGTGTTCGAGAGGTGCCGGAAATGCTATCATCACGCCGTCTTCGGCGTAGTACATAGGTTTCCGTCTTGCCTTCCTCATCCACCGTCTTGACAACGGGCTTGGCGTCGGCATCCTCCCAACCATTTCTGAGACCATCTTCGCACGTCTTGCACAGACATTCGCAGTTGTCCTCGCCAAAGTAATTGTCACCATAGGTGACTGTGATTTCCTCGCCGACTGCAATGTTGCGAACGGCCACAATCTCGATACCGGCATTGCTGGTGGTCATGAGAGCGGCGTTGGCATCGCAGTCGTGGTTGGCGAATCGCGCAGGCCCCATGAAGAGGCTGGTGGACTTGCTTCGGGAGCTGACCACGATGCTAAAGTCCTTTTTGCGATTGGAAATCAAGTCTTCCTCTTCGGGGGTGATGGTGACCTTCATGCCTGAGAGATACTTGATGCTCTCGTTGCGGCGGATGGGTCGTCGGGCGGTGATGCTGGCTTCGTGGGTTACAATGGTGTATCGGTTGGTAGAATTGACCTCCCAGGGGCAGTCGGGGAGGTATATGTTGATGTAGCGTCGGAGATGGCGGCGAAAGTCTTCCCGCTCCTTGTCGGTCTTGAGTGCGGCAGAGAATCTGCGCAGACCGTCCGTGGCCAGGAGCTTTGCCTCGGCCGCAGCGGCATTCTTATTTATGACGACTTCATCTTGCAAGATTTTGGCAATCGTCTCTTCTACCACACCTCGGGATGCGTGGTACGAGGGTCGGTTCTTAGGGATCGTGGTCCAGTAGAATACCTGAGAGATTAGCAAAGCCAGCTGGGCGAGGGCCTAGTATACGTACGTGGTCCACGAGAGCGTCAGTCAGGATGTCGTCGTAGGCGGACAATTGCGCCAGGGTAAGCACATGACGTTTGCCGGCCGTCTTGGAGGGAGGCATGATGGCTGCGTCTGGATGCTACACGAGCGGCTACAAGTTCACAGCGGCATTCAAGCAGGATGTGAGCAGCAATTGCGGTTGTAGAGGAAGTCGGGGTCGTGAGGGGGCCAATTAAGCGTTGAGGACTCGGTCACAAACGGGCGAAAGACGGCGCAACGGCTGATGCGAGGCGATGTGGCCGAATGAACGAGATTGAGAAGGCGGCAGGAATTATATAGGCTACCGGCTCGGGCCAGGGATGTTGCGAGGAGCGGAGCGGCGAGTGTGTCGTGCGAGTTCGAGTGCAAGTGTGAGTGCGACTGTGAAGAGGAAAGAAGCTCTCACGAGACGAGGCCAGGGCAGATTTGGCCACGGACTCAACGACTTGGTGACAAAGAGCAGCGTCAGACCCGCTGTCGCGCACTGTTCATTCCGCTGGCACGGCGACCGCGTAAAGTCCCGCTACAGGGGCATGGGGGGGGTGCGGGGGAGCGGCTTTGACTTATACCTACGAGCTGAAGAGATCAGTGATGGACTCGGACTAATTACTTGAATTTCATTTGGACTTGTCAGTTCCTTTATTTGACCTTTTTTTCGTTCGTAATTGTCTTGTTCTCTCATTTATCGCGTTGCAGGTTCCTGCACTTGTACCTGGCAACAGGGGCCGCCGGTCAGGGGTGGCTGTGCCCCACGCGGCTGTACCAAATTAATAGGTGGCTGGGAGCCGTCCTACGCTGTCGAGTAGGACGCGCTTCGTGTAAGTCGAGAGCACGAATCAGACGTGACCGTGTTTGTCTTTGTAGTATTGAAATTAATCTGAGGCGGCGGTTCGATTTCAATTAAATGCGGCTCGCCTGTCTTGTTGCAAGGGAGGTATTATTTGTGACGGAGGTGTACAATGCCACATCAGTACAAGAATCAATAAAACAAACAAGAAAAGAGAAACTGACAGTATGGAAGAGCTACAGAATAGAGGAGCCGAGAAATAGCAATGTCAAGATCTGTCCAAGTCTCATTGGCTAATTGGCAGGCGGCTCTTCGGCTCGGCCACCCGTCAGATATCACGGCTCAGATGAATTAATACAGTGAACATGATGCTAGGTAAAATATACTGATTTTGGCAGAATATCTAAGTGGCTTTTCAATACCAGCTGGATTCAACTGGCTCTTTTACCTTTTTTTTCTGGAATGAACTGGAATATATGCTAACTCCCTTTCATGAACGCCAGTATGCTTGACTATGCTCTTCTGCATGGTATGTGCCGTCATTGGTAGGCAGTCAGATTAAGCAGCTACAAATTTCACAAAAATTACTAAAGAGTCACAATTGACTAGTCTGAGTTTTCTAATTCTCTTGTTATCTCTTCTTCCATTTCTTCCTTTTTTCTACCTTTCTAATGCCAACTCAAGCACTCCGCGTCGCATTCACTCCTCGCCCTGGCGGCAGCTATCACAACTAACAGGCAAGGCAACTCTTCGCCGCTTCATCGCGAACCTCGAGTCAATTTCTTTTTTATACACCAAATATATGAAGTTAACTTTCTCAGTTCAACTCAAAATTATAATTTCTCTTCTTTTTTTTCTCGTCTTTCCTTTCCGCCAAAACCTCTCTCGTACAGCGTGTAAGCCGTCGCGCCCCACACCACCCAACTCTGCACGTGACTCCATTGAAACGGCCCGGCAAAACCACGCGCCAGCCAAAAAAGATCGTGAGAGCTTGATAGGGAGCTCGAACGAAGATCCGATACCCAGCGACGCTGTCTCGACACACACATAATGATTCAATTAAAGGTGAGTTTGACTTGTACAGATCCATTGAAGCAAGCTTTTGCGCAATTGCCTCTTGCAGCGTGAGGCTGGGCTGACAAGGACAGACGATTCTCAACTGCATCGACAACTCGGGCGCCGCTCTTGTTGAGTGCGCCCTCGTCGTTGGCCAGAAGCGACACGCCAGAATAGGTACGACCAAATCATCCATAAAAGCGCTCCGATACTCGATCCCCTTACCCCGGAACCTCGACTCCAGCCCAACAACCGAATCCATTGCTAACCATACCAGGGGACCGCATCGTCGTCGTCGTCCAGGAGCACCGCGCCGCCTCCTCCTCCGGCATGTCGGGCGTCTCCAACGCCGCCAAGGTGAAGCGCGGCGACATGCGCCACGCCGTCGTCGTGCGCACCAAGTACCCGACGCAGCGCCGCGACGGGTCGGTCGTGCGCTTCGACGACAACGCCTGCGTGCTGCTGAACAAGGCCGGTGACCCTGTCGGCTCGCGCATCAACGGCGTCGTCGGCGCGGAGCTGAAGCGCAAGAAGTGGAGCAAGATTCTGTCAATGGCGCCGATGCAGGCGTAATTGACGAGAAGAATGATTCGTGGAGGGAGGTGTGGCAGAGGATACCTGCACAAGACATCGAATACGATGTTTGAGCAAGACGTCGAAGAAACATATTCGAGTGATGGGGATGACAAGATGAGGAAGAGAAGGGAAAGAAAGGACCGAGAATCTACTGTATTATATTCCGGGACAAAACTGTACAATTACCTGTGGCATTTCTGCGCGGCGTTAGATGAGGGCCTGCGTACCAGGCACAACTCCTTGCAATTTATGATTTACATTGAATTCGGCTCATGAACCGAGGGAAATTCGTTAAACAACTACTAAACGTGTCACATTGACAACTGCTACACATGTCACATTCAAATTCACATTCACGGCAGCAATTAATAATTAGGTAATGTGTGTATTCGTAAACATATAACTCCAGGGACGAGGCTATCCATATCCTTTGAATCGGAATGCCTTTCCTAATTCCATTAAAACAAAAAACTCCCCATGACTCCAAAAACTTCAAGTCAAAAAGTAAAACGCCCCCGCTTCCACAAATCTCACGGCTTCCCATGCAAGTTCTTTTTTCTTCGTGGGTATCTCGTACAAAGCGTCGCATAAAACAATGGAACAGTAAAACAGAAAACACTGTTCAAGAAAAGATGTGACCGCATTCGCAGCACACGTAAAACAGTTTCTTTCCCAATTGTTAATACCGGTTCCCTGACGAGAGGAAGAAAATGCTCACCATGCCAGTCTCAGCGCTACGCTGCTGGGACTGGAAGAAGACGGCCTCCTCGTGGTTGCAGCGAGGGCAGGTCTTGTTGGATCGAGGAAGCTAGATGTGAGGGTTAAGAATGCCTGTTAGCCAGCCGGTTCATAAGAATATAAAAAAGGCTGTGCAGTGGTGTGTAGCAAACAAGAATCCTCCAGTGTTGTGCGTGTAGTGACAAAGCATTCCAACAATAATATGAACAAGAAGAATATGTCGAAGCGGTCGGTTGTAGGTCGTCATCGCGAGAACGCGTCTCAGTTGCTCATCGTCTCGGATTCGCTCGCGGTCGAGTCGGTGTTGTCGGCCCAGAAGTCATCAGTCCAGTCAATCGCAGCCTCGTCTCCAAATTCGTCAAAGAGATCTTCCTCTGACCAACCAATGTTGGAGGCCAACGCCATGATAGAGTCGATCTGATGGTCCTGGATCTTGTCGCAAAGTTTGGCGGTGACGAGCATATCCGGGCTGGCGACGCCGCAGGTGTTGCAGGTGACGATGATGCCGCAGTGAAGACAGACGGGGAGGTGAGAGGCGGTGCCGAGGTGGTCACTAACCGTGGGGTCGGAGCCGACGTCCTGGGTGACGCCGGCCGTCTCGCCGGCCGAGTTGTTGAGGATGTTGCGGAAGACGCACGTCGACCGGGCCTCCTCCGTGTACTGGCAGGTGCGGCAGGTGAACTGCAGCTTGTGGGCCTCCTCGTCCTCCTTGGGGTAGAGCATGTTGGAGCACTCGGAGCAGAAGCGAAAGGTGATTTGCTCGAGCTTCTTGTCCTCGGGCTCAGCCTGGTAGGAGGTGGTTGATTGGGGGGTCGCCATTGTGGTTGTGTGGTTGTGTGTGTGTGAGCTGTGTCTAGTTAAACAGTCGAGAGAAAACGCTATCTAAAATGCTGATGTAAAGTTGAAAGAGTCGGATGGTGGGTGGTGGCGGGTGAGCGACTATTAATTCGATGGCAGATGGGAAATATGGTTGCGCGGCGTGTTAGGATTTGCGCGAGGCAGCCACGAGAAGTCAGTTGAGTGGGATTTGCCACGGCGAGATGAGTCAGCAGCGCAGTGCAGCAAAGGTGCAGGCGCAAGCGCAGGGAGAGAAAGACAGCCAATTGCTGGGCGACGATGCAGCCAAATGAGACGATAAAAATTAGAGGACAATTTGGGCTAGGGTATATTAATGCAGAGGAGAAGAATTTTTGAACAGAGTAATTTGTTGATTTAGAATGAGTCACTGAAGCTTCTCGTCTGATGTGGTGACACTGCCTGGTGATGTACAAGCCACACAGGCTAGCATTGACTCAGTGAGCAGGTACCTGGGTACAGTGGTGGGTGGTGGGTGATGCATGCGCTGAAAATCAGGTACTCGACGACACCCTCAGCAGGTACAGCAAAAATTACAGTGGGTGCTGCCTGAGCCACCCACCAGCCACAGCACACCAGCCTCAATCCGTCCCAACAGCGCTGTCATACCCGAACAATCTCCAGGCCGTCCATGCACCTCTCAGCTGCCTTGGAAAAAAAAGTATATGCAAAATCCAACTTTCAGCAATGCATGCCACGCTTACACTGTCTTTTTGCGTCTTTGCAAACAAAGTTTTACCATGCAGAGGCGCAAATTTGGTGGCTTGGTCCAGCACCCAATAGCTGAAGGTGGCTGCCCCCGCCTGTAAACGTGGGGTAACACAGCAGCCCAAGCCCAAACCCGCGACGCTGCTTGGCTGCTTCTTTGCTCGCTGTTTTGGTTTGCTTTGCGCCAGACGTCATTTCAGCCCGCGAAAAAGCTTCCTCCCTGCACCCGCCCAGTCTCAGCTTCGTTCCTCTTTTCCCTGTACCGCACGTCGCTCCTTGCAGCCATACACCGATAATCAATTCGAATTCTTGAATTTATAGCATCGTCCGTTCGCTGCTCTCTTTTCTTCTCTTTCAGCAACTCCCGTCACACGACCGCTATCATGGTATGCGACCCCTCCTCTCGCCCTCGTTGGTGATGTCGCCACAATCGGCGCGCGCATCAGTTGAAAGCCAGCATCGGCTAACTGTACCTCTCTCCTAGGCTGACACCGGACTCCCCCCCAACTGGGAGGTGCGCCACTCCAACTCAAAGGGCCTGCCCTACTACTTCAACTCGGTCGACAAGGTCTCGCGCTGGGAGCCTCCCGCCGGCACCGACAGCGAGAAGCTCAAGCACTACATGGCCAACCACCACAGCGCCGGCCAGCGACCCGGCGCCGTCCCGGGCGTCCCCGAGGGCAAGATCCGCGCCGCCCACCTGCTGGTCAAGCACCGCGACAGCCGCCGGCCCAGCAGCTGGCGAGAGGTGCGTTGCTGCGCCCTCCCTTTGCGCGAACACGTGAAACCGTAACATGAAGGACGGAATGCTGACGTGAAATAGGCAGAGATTACGCGCTCCAAGGACGAGGCCATGGACATCATCAAGGCCCACGAGCAAAAAATTCGCTCCGGCGCCGTCACCCTCGGCGACCTCGCCCCCACCGAGTCCGACTGCTCCTCGGCGCGCAAGCGCGGCGACCTCGGCTACTTTGGCCACGGCGACATGCAAAAGGAGTTTGAGGAGGCGTCGTTTGCTCTCAAGCCGGGTGAGATGAGCAGCATTGTCGAGACGGCCAGCGGGCTGCACTTGATTGAGAGGTGAGTTGCCATACACTGGGTGGATGTATAAGGAACAATGCTAACAGCGTGAATAGGCTCGAATAATTTTTGCGTAATTTAGCTCGAATACCATTGAATGCGACGAAAAAAATACATCAGCCTTGGTTCACACTAATGACTTTGATATTCCTGATTGTCCATGTACAAGATGTGTAAATTGAACAACTTGCAGCTGTGGCGAGACCAAAGATCAAATTCGAAAGAAAAACATCTTAATTCGAAAAAAAAAAACCACCGTCATTTGTCAAATATCGTAAACATCGTAAATTGAAAACTCCTCTATCTGACAGACTCCCTATGCGTTCATAAGTCGTTTATCATCGGTCGCTTTTCGCGCCTGGTTGCCCGTGATCCGGCCACAATGGCTTGCCATCCAAATCTAGCTCACCGATTTTGTTAAAGCAAAAAATATAATACATGTAGAACTCTCGCGTACATCCTATCGCTATACCAAGCTCAGAAGCGCATCTTTAAACGGATGCACCGCGATGAATACCACCGTCACGACGCCGTACGTGGTCATAGCAAGTGCGGCGTACGGGGCGGATCGGGACTTGTTCTCGTACAGGTACGCCACGCCCATGGCAGCCCCGTTGATCCCAATCGCGATGCCTGCGGCGACGGTGTTTGCGCTGTCGGCCTCTTCCTCCTCGCGAGACTCTGACATGACCGTCTCGGCCGAGTCGCAGCTATCCGTCGACGCTTTGCGCTTCAGCTGGCCGGAGCCCTTTTCGATGCCATTGAGCGAGGAGGGGTACGCGAGCTGGCCAAGAATGCCGTTGGTAATCATCAGAGCGACGGTGAGGCTGGTATTGCCGCCGACGTTCTTCATGGCCGGGATGGCCAGCGCCAGCGTCGTCATGCGGGCGGCAAAGGCCAACGCCTCAGGCTGCTGCAGACCCATCAGGAACCCAGAATGCGTGCCTAGGAACACATTTCCGGCTGCAGCGGCGACGCTCACGAGCACAGTGACGAGGCCGGATGCGCTAAAGAGCTGGCGGCGGCACTCGTACAACTTGAAGCCCCAGACGACGAATCCGCAGCCAAGCATGGACAAGGCGGCGTCGCCAGCACCAAACCACTGATGCTCAAAAGAAGGGACGCGCTTGACACCCGCAGTCCAGATGTTGTAGAGCTGGGTACCGCTGCTCAGCTGGTAGAGGACGTCGGAGATGTTGATGGACATGGCGTAGGCCTTGGTGCGGGTGTAGGCAGTCATGAGGAGGATGGTAAACAGCACCGGGTTGGCCAGGGTGGTGAGGATGGGAAGAACTTTGGGTGGCCGGGCGTAGCTCTTGACCTGCTGCTTCATGCCGCGCTGCAGAGTGACGGACGCCATCCAGATGAACCACAAGGCAGAGCCGTCGAGGATACGAGGCTCTTTGAGCACAATGGCCAGTGGCACGCCAATGGCAAACATGGCGATGAAGGAGGCAATCAGCGACCAGAACTGCAACAGCCAGGTCCAGAAAAGAGGCTGGCATGGGGGATGAGGATCGAAGCACTTGGTGCTGTTGGAGAACAAGGTGTTGTCGGAAAATAAAGTGCTGTCGGAGAACAAGGTGATACCGGAGCAGTCTGTCGCTTCTCGGCTGACGGGGCCGCGATGGGTGACTGGTCCGCGGCGAGGGGCCTTTTCCATCGTCTCCTGTCCGCCACTGGGTTTTCGGCGACGAGGTAAAAGTTGAAAGGCCTTGGTAACAATGACGTGGGCAAATTTGGCGAGCATGAAGACGGTAGTCCACGCCACAAGAGAAGTCGCCACTAGATGGTCAGTCGTGAACACTTAGAGAGCAGAGCGGAACAAGTTACCAAAAACGCCCACAACGAGGCCAATGGTTTTGGTATCCATTGTGTAGTTGCCATTGAGCATAACCATGGGAATTGCAAAAGCGGCACCCATATGGCGGTTGATGAAATCAATCTGCGGCAGCGTTAGCGGGAACCCGGTGAAGGCGCGACGTGACTGACCTTGCTTTGCATGTACTTTTCATACAACACGTGGAGGTTGGGGATCAGTGCGCATGCAATCATCATAACGGCAAAGACGAGAAGCATGCCAAAGACGGAAGAGAAGAATTCAAGCTTTGCAGGCGCCAGCGCCCGGCTTAGACCCCAGATGAGCAGCTCGCTGACGAGGTAGATGGCGGCGACGGCGAGGATTTCGCACACGCCACGCCCCATTGTGAGCCACCGGTCTTTGCACAGCATCTTCTGATGGCTCTCCAGGTCAATTGCGTGTTTGGCATCTTCGCCGGGCTGGGGTTGCGGATGCGGCCGGCCAGCCAGCCGAAGCGAGGGCAGGCAGGACCGCATGATGGCGTCTGGGCAAGCAATTGGAGTCGAGATTGGCAGTACCGTAGCAATTGTGATTGAAGATGAAGAAGACTACCGATTTTTGATCAGGACGTATAGCTTCGAAATGCCCCTCGGAGCTGACAGGTGTAAGTGAGCGCTGGCGAACGGTTTCGTGTCGCACTGCAGTTGACAAGAGGCAAGTCGAGAGGGGAACGGACGAACGAGTCGCACAGCACAGTGTCCAGAAGAGCGAATTGCACGAAAAGGTCCTTTTTGACGTTTCTCCGTTTCAGACGAGTATGGAACGAGAGGAGGGCAGAAGAAGAAGAAGAAGAGCAAGTGGAATTGAGAGAGGAGACATGCATGCTGGGCTTTTATCTACCTAGGAACAAACGGGGGAATGACATCCGGGCGTTTGATGCACGCCAGAAAACAGGTACATCGGTTCCAAGGAAACCCGAGATTCAAGTGAGGGGGAGAAAACGGTAAACAAAGAATCGCGACTCTTTCCTTTTTGGTGATGATTCTGCAGGAGGGTTATGCAGCTGTCGCGTCCGTTTGCAGGTGAGAAGATGGGTCTTGAGTGGCGAAACGTGTTGAAATCTCCGGTCTGAGGGAGCTGGCATATGTGAGCTGTCGGAGCTGCAGCGGAATGAGAGCGGAATTGACTGGGAGAAGAGAGGTTTATGGGCAATTGGCTGTGGTGATCTTGAAGCTGTTTCTGAGCTCTGATCTCGAGATGCGGAATACGATAGAGATGGAAGGGTGTCCTCAATTTGCCACCACGGTAGTATTAATTACACAATTACCACAGTACTGCATTCTTCGAATCACAACACATCTAAAATCGCACAAAAGTCATCTGGTCTTGGTACATTCTTGCGGCAAGTGACTGCATCGACGGGTAACATGCATCTTCTGTCGGGTAGCAAACACCGCCCACCAGAAAACCAACCGTCGCACTGGTCGCGCACCGCAACGCCACGAATTTGGCCATTTAGCCATCATACGTATTAGTATCCAGCCATTGAAAAGTCGGGAAACAAGAATCATTTGTATCAATTGGCCAGTCGGCTTTGTCCTGCCTCTGGCCGGCGGCGCGCAATGCGCAACGGTTCGTTGTGACGACCCCACCAGCGTAGGAGCGCTCAACGTCGCGCACCGCCTGTTTCCTTGCCCACGACTTATCAACCAACCACATCGTCGCTGCGACTCTCACAAGTGCAGCGCAAACCAAAATATTCATCATTGTACTCTTTTCTTGATTACCCCGCTCGGCGACGTACCTGCATTAGCATTGAATCTGGCCAGCGCAGCACACGTCACCCGTTGTGTGCAAATTAAGGGACGCCAACGCAGGAACAGCGTCCACCGCGTCTTTCGTTCAACCCACCACGAAGTGACGTAGCGTTTGACGGGAATCGTCGCATTTCGAAAAGGAGTGTGTCGAGTGGGCATGGCTGCCCGTGCCGAGGCAGAGTCGCTACTCGTCGAGGCGGCCGCGTCGCACGGCATCGGCGTCGGTCCTCGTGAGATTCGCGCTGCGCTGTCCGATGGCCAGAGCGGCGCGGACCTGGCGACGTGGGCCACGACCAACCTCGTCGCCGATAACCTGCTAACCGTCGATGAACTGACCCTGTATGTACCCGTGCTGTCCCTGACCGTTTTTTTGCAAGACCCAGCAGCTCTCGTTCCCGCTTCCGTTCCCCCTTCCCCGTCTCCCCGCCAAACATCTCGCTAACACGCACCGCGCAGATACAATGCGCTCGACAAGAGCGGTCAGGTGGACCGCCTCGCCGAGCTGCATGACCTGGCCGAAGTGCCGTCGCTGCGCGAGGACGACGTCCGCGCCGCCGTCGACGAGCTCAGACGGTCGGCCGACGCCACGCGCAAGCAAGCTGAAACCCTGCGTTACCAGCGCGACGCCCTCGCGCGCCTGGTAGCGAATCGTGCCGACGCCCAAGCCAGGCGGCGCGAGCTCGAGGCGGCCCGGCACCGCCAATCGCAGTCCGAGCGCGTACGAATCTCTTCAGAGGCATGTTCCCCGCGAGACAGTTTGCTTGCCACTGTCACCAGTGGCTGGCCAATGGCTAATTGCGACCACTGCTTACATGATTGTATCCAGATCACCGAAATCGCACACGGCCTCGAGTTTCGCATCTCGGAGCTCAAACAAGACAATGACCCCAAGGCCACCTCGCTCGAACAGGCTCTTGACGTCATTCTTCAGTCAGATGATGCCCTCCTGACGAGCTTGCAGAAGCTGGGTTGGGAGCTGAGCGAGCCAGACCCCGAAGAGGCCAAATCCACAGACAAGCTGCGAGAGACATGCCTACGGTAGGACGCATCGAGACACACTAGACCTCTACCCCGAAGCCCTTCGCTAACAAATCCTAGGCTCATTAAAATCACTGTCGAGACAATTAGAACACGCCTCGACACGACATATCTGTCCGCCCTCGCCACGGCGCAGCAGCAGAATTCGCGCGACCACGGCGCGGACCCCGACGAGATGGACGCTCTGCAGGCGGAGCTCGAGTCGCTCTACGCGGAGATCCTGCCCGTCGCGCAAATGTCGGTCGAGCAGCAGCACCTCGAGCCCGCGCTGCAGTCCATCGCCGCCCGCAGCGGCCAGAGCCTACGCAAAACCGCCTCGTCCCTGACGTACATGGACCAGTGCCTGGATTACCTGCTCAGTCGCGTCAACGCTCTCCATTCGCACACGGAATTATATAATGCGCACCACGCCGCCGTCAACCGCGTCGTCGCCACCGCGCGCGAAGAAATGGCATCCGAAGTGCCGGGACCGGAACCTGCCCCCTCCATGGACGCTGCTGCGTCCCCCATCAAACCACCGACGCGGAGTAAACGCCTCTCGCGCGACATGACGCACCACCGCCGCCGCTCGTCCGGCATGCAAGAGACGCCTGCCCTCGACAGCCTCATGCAGTCTCTTGCGCTACCCCTCGACGCCTACGGCGACGGCAGCAGCACATCCCAAATCGTCGCGCTATCCCGCATTCTCCGCGAACGCCGGCAAAAGGACGCCGCCGCGGCGCGCAGCGCACAGGACGAGTTTGAGACGGCCGCGGCGGAGCGGCTGGACGACGCCCGGCGCGCGATCCAGCTGCTACGCGACAGCGTCCTTGCGGAATCGTCGTTTGGCGACCTGAGCAGCCTGGCGGATCCGGGGATCGAGCAGTCCATCGACGTCCTCGGCCAGGAGGTGGACAAGGCGCGGGACAAGTTAGACAGATTCGAGAGCGAAAAGGTGGGATGGGGTAGTTTAAAGAGGGACGAGTTTATAGAGCGCTGGGCGAGGTAGTTACATTAACATACATGTCACGATGCAGGAGGCGGCGCAGGGATTGCGTTGCTGTAATTTGATTGATTGACTGCCAAATTAGTATGAAGCAAATACTGTAGATTTCATTGTGTAACCGAAATTCCCAAGCCAAGTATCCTCAAAAATGACATTCCCCAAATGTTTTCGCCGATTCATTCATTCCAGAAAGTAGCCATCCTCCAAATACCCATGCCTCCCGATTTTTCATTCCCCGCGCTTTCGCTTGCGCTCGTCTTGCTTTTTCAACTCCGCGCTTTTCTTCAGCCACGCTTCCTTGTCCTTTTGCAACCTCGTCAGCTTTGTGGGAAGCGGCTGCTGCTGTTTCCAGTGCGCCCCTGCCATGGCCGCCGCCGGCGTCGTCGGCGCCGCGCTCGGCTTGGGTACCTTGCTCGGCGTCCGTGGCATCTTTGTCGGCGGTGCCTTGCGAGCCCGATTCGCCATCTCGTGCATCTTCTGGGCAAAGTCTACCGCCGGCGCTGGATTTGCCTGCGCGGCTGCCTCTCTCAAGATGGCTGCTCTGCCCGCCGGCGTCAGCTCCGTCCGTTGTTTTTTGGCTGGTGGCGGTGCCGCTGTCGCATCTTGCCCCTCGATCTTCGTGTCCTCCTCCTGCTGTTCCCCCTTTTGCTGCGCGTCTGTCTGCAGCCGCTCGTATCGCTGCGCCTTGGTCTCCAGACGCGGCTTCTTGGCCGCCCGTGCCTCGGCCGCGACCAAGTCCTGCTCACAGGGCCGCTTGATGTGGCTGCCAAACTCGTGCTCGCCGAGCTGCTCGCCGTTGAGCATCTTGCCCATGTGCGTGTTGGCAAAGCTCGTTCCGTGGCCGCGCACCACGCCGAGGAACTTCTTCAGGAACGGTACGGGGCTCGTCTCGAATGTCTCCCAGAGATGGTTCGGGCGGCAGTGCCAGGCCGGAATCTTGTGACGCTCCAGCGGCGGGATAAAGCCGTCCGGCTCAACCTCGATGTCCTTGCCATCTTGGAAGTCGCTGAAGTAGCACAGACCCAAGTAGCTGGACACTTCCATGTACTGCTGAAAGCTGGAAAAAAAGAGCTGCCCGGCGAATAGATCGAGGGCGATTCTGATGGCGGTGGGGTATGAATAAGTGAAGTTTGGGGTTTTTGGCTCCAAGTAAATAGCGCCCCGGGAAGCAACCTCAGATGTGACTTTGGCATTGTAAAGATGTAGATATACCATAGAAGACCTAATACGTCTTCGGTATTTATTCAAGTCAGCCTGGCTGATTAGCACGGCGACCTGGGGAATTTCATCTCTGACCGCCTCGGGCTTCAAATGCAACACATATGCGACGTTCTGTTGGTAGCTGTCCATGGGATCAAGCGTGTCCAGAGCTTTTGCAAAGCTGCGTGTCAGGAGTAGCCCACCAAAGCATTGCTCTGCCGCTGGCATACCCGCCAACGTAGTTCGCTGCAGCGACGTTGACGCAGATTCAAAGCCTGTAGAATCCTTTGTGATAATGCCTGATGTGATAAATTTCTCAAGCGCTTGGTTATCTGATACCGTTGCAGCTGGAGGCCTGGGAGGCTTGGACACTTGCTTTTGGTCCTCAACTTCGGGCGCTACTTCGCGCTCGCATGTCTCGTCGAGGTTGCCGCTTGAATTTCCCGAGTATCCAAAACTTTTTAGTTTATCGTTTAGGCATGCCACGTACCCTTCATTCCGGGCCAAGAATATGCGCTGACCCTCTTCTCCATCTTGTACCATACCTTGAACGATGTCGTCGGCTGCAGTTTCAGTTGGCCGATACGCGTAGCTATTCTAGAGGCTATCGCTCACTTTCCGTAGAAACCAGGTATCAACATCTTCATAATTGGCAGAGTCTCCGGCTTTCAATTTGAACACTTTTTCTAACGACTCGCTTTGTTTTCTGTGACGCAGACCCTGCCTGGCCCAGTATGGCACCTGGCGCGAGAGGTCATTCCAAGTTTGAGTGATCGACCATCGAATAATATTGTCAACAGTCAAGGTCTGTGACTGTTCAAGATTCAAGCGATTCCGGATATCATTCTCGACTTCAAAACTGACGTAAAAGACTAATGTTTGTCCTTTAGCCAGGTTGCGCATGCGCATACACGCTATTCAATGTCAGTAACGAAACAAGTCAAGAGAAAGAGAATTGCTAGAAAAGTTAAGCTTTGAGTTCTCACCTTGCGTTAAACGGTCTTTGGTCAAACCAGGACCAAGAGTGACTGCGGCTTTGTATTTGGGAGGCAGCCTCAAATCTGTCCCACGTGTGTGTGCCTCATCAAGGAAAACGGCACAGGAGTCCAAATTCTTTGCGAAAATGGAGGCTTTGAGGGGGAGAACAACATTGCTCCGGTCCAATACCGACAGGACATCTGAATCATCGAAGAATACGACTGCCTTTATGCTCATGTCCGTGGTTTGGTCCAGCCATTTTTCAGCGACCTGTCTGTTGCTTAACTTCAAGATTTGCGCTCCAACGTCGATCATCACGCGGCATTGCCCATCTGCAACCACATGATCAAGCAAGGCGCCACCGTCCAAAGATTTCTTGGACAATGTCTCGTGTATTGAGATTGCCGTATTTTCATCGCCAAGAATATTGTTAAGCACCAACGCGTTGGTGTGCGCCTGCGACTGCAAGCCCTGCATCGTGGTGCTCAGGGGCAGCAGAGCGCACAAATCAGTCGTGCCGCTGAAACCCGTGGTCGGATGCTTTGACTTTGCTGCCAAGTCCCATCCAGAGGCAGCCAGTTGCTGATTAAAAGCGCTGAGTTCTGTAGGAAAGACAAGGTGGCTCAAAAAGTGATTAATTGCCTCGACAGAATACTTGATGCTGGGGTAAAACCAGTCAACAAACTGCACATCGTCTTGTAAGTTGATCGCTTTCAGGCTTCTCAAATTTAGTGGCATCGGCGAGGTTGGCTTGAACCACTGATGGTAAATTTCTGATCCGTTATCCGAAGTCTGCATGTGCTCAATCAGCTCTCGCGCGTCCTCCTCGCGCAAGCCGCTTCTGTAAAAAGACAGATGCGTGAAGACAATCACGATATCCGTGTTGCTAAATTCAGAGCGTGGTTTCGGTACATCTTTTGCAGAAAATGGTACAGCGAGACGTGTACTGGGCATACGATTGAAATCGCATCCATAGTCTACTCGCCAGCGTTTTCGAAGCAGTGCGACGCGAAAGATGTCACCTGTGATACATCCCCTGACTAGAGCAAGCGCGGCCCTAACTGTCTTATCGAGCCTTTTGAGTTGATTCATGGCTGGCAGAGAAGGCTCTGTATTGACAATAAATTGAAACATGGCTTGCTTCAGTCTATTATTATAGCGTTTGGTAGAAAAGCCGGGAATGCCTGTCTCCACAAGCTCCCGGGCCACTCTCTGGAGCACATTGCAGAGACTTCCATGTGTAAGAAATGAGAAGTCGGGGTATGCGTCGCGTCGCTCTTCATTCTCTTGGTACAAGACCTGCTCTTCGGTAACAAGGTTTTGTGCTGGATTCGCAAAACGACTGATAAGCTTCAGCAGTTCTTGTAAAACTAACCACCTGTCTGGAGCAAGGTCGACTGGGCCAGGCGTGCCCATCGTGTAAAGAAGCTCGTATGTTGGGGAGAGAATTTCGTCACTTTCATCGATTATGCCTCGACCGTTTTCTCGAAAATACTTCAAGAGGCTCACATACTTCTTTGTCATATTAGGGTCCTCACTTGAGCAGCTGGACAGCAGGAGCGATAGTTGATGCTCAGGCTGTAACAAGAGTACACCGCCGGTCTTGTGACAACGAATCAGCATTCTTCGAAGCTCGTCGATTTCACCAGAGCCCAGGTTCGACTCTCTGTTATACGGCATGAGAAAAACGGTGCGGTTCATTAGCCCACCCAATGCTGCCGTCAAGGTGTCCATCATCTGCTTGAACTGATGTCTGCCTGTGAACACTTGAACTAGCTTGCTATTGTCAGCTAAAGAGGCGCTGAGAATTGGTATAACCATTGAAGATTTTCCCTCGCCCATGTTGAGTTGCATAACAGCGTTCTCCCCGCTCTGAGGATATCTCATCTTCTCTGCAATCTCGAGCTGATTGCGGCGCAGGCAAACGTCTTGGTCGATTTCCAGAAGAACTGCATCCGGAAAAGCAGAATTATTATACTGAGTCCTTTCAATTGTTTGTAGCTCGCTCAGAAAATTAGTTTCATTGCTGGCCGCCCGTAAAATTCGATTCATATGCTGAAGGTCGCGACAGAACTCCGCGATCTGCTGGAGTGGCTCCAGCCAGTCTTCCCCCAGATCGCCCCTGTTCTTTAAAGACAGTTGGCTGAGAAAAAAACGACGCGAAATCCGCGGAAGAATATCTGCATCTTCCATCACCTGGTAGATAACTGGATCCGGGGAAGCGCCTCGTTTCGCCGCAGAGCTAGCCTCCTTCAACCGTGCGTCGAGTCGTACCTCGATCTCCTCTTTGTAGCTTTTTGCAACATTTTGCATCTCAGAAAGTTTTGACGATAGAGAGGAAGAAGAATGTTTCCAAGAAATATCAGCCGCAAATTCTTGCTTCTCCAAGGCTTGAACGCTGCCACGTAGAGCCTCAGCGTACCGAGTCTCGTAACCCTTGGAAGAAATCTGGCACATGGCCGCTGGCATAGACAGCAGTGCAGGTTTGGGTATGCACTTTGACTTTTTCAAATATGCGTTGAATTGGGAAATGTACTGGTCTCGCCAGTCG
This sequence comes from Paracorniculantispora psalliotae, assembly GCA_002796755.1. Classification (NCBI taxonomy): domain Eukaryota; kingdom Fungi; phylum Ascomycota; class Sordariomycetes; order Hypocreales; family Cordycipitaceae; genus Paracorniculantispora; species Paracorniculantispora psalliotae. The sequence goes on along the minus strand of PHFE01000051.1, from coordinate 321,738 downwards.
TTTTTTGTTGCGAAACGGTTGGGTGCCTGGCTAATCATGGCTTGAAAGGTTACATGCCCAGTCGTGCGCTGTATAGCTTTGTCAGAAAGACTGAGTTTTAAAGCCGGTGGTTGAACACTAGAGATGGGCATTGTTTCAACGATAGATGAAAGAGTCTCGGAGTACGTCTTCCACCTTTGATTGATGTCCCAAGCGCGGAACAACCTGTGGATCTCTGTCGTTGTTTGCGCCACGTAGAAAAATTTACTATACGCTTCCAGACTTTGGTGGCCGTTCGCAGCTATTTGCTGAGAAAGGGAAGACACATGATAATTCTGCTCCTCAATAAAACCATCCAGTTCGTTCTCAATTGTTGAGATATCAGCGGATAAGTTTCGAGAAAATGGCCTTTTGTGAGAATGAAGCACGGCAGCAATGGCCTCTGCGTTAGATTCGTAGCCAAGACTGGCGTCCACATTTGTGGTTTGGGGTATGTCAAAATGCGTGTTTGCGTGATCACTAATAAGACCGCTCAGAATTGGAATCAAATCAGTTGCAATATCATCGTCCATGCCAGACGCCACAGTCCCAAGCCACAAGCGTAGTCGGTATGGATTTAGAGGAGTGGACCGCGCTGTGAGAACACTGTGGACTGTGCAGAAATCTTGAGCCAACGTGCAAATTTCGCGATTGACCCATTCAGGAGTGTATCGAAAGTTTGCAGCGTCGTAGTGGGGAGTTGTGCCCTTTATCGTACGTTGGTTTGTCATGTGCTGAAGAATGTCAGTCGGGGAAGGCGGGTTATTCACAAAGCGCACGTGTTTTTTGGCACCGAGAGCGGCCCGGAAAGATCTTTGGAAGCTCGCAGATTTGCCATATTCCATTTCCACGGCTCCAGCGCTCACTTTGCGTTTCGTGTCTGCCATGCGGAAATGATAGTTCGAGTCTTGCGTGTCATGCGATCCGTTCTCGGGGCCGTAGCCAGCAGTCCTGAAGCAAGCATGACGTATGTATTCACTCTCCATAAACTTCATTTCGCTATCTGTGAAGCTTTGCGGTTTCGATTCTGATGTGTTTTTGAACATCTTCAATATTTCTCCATGTTCAATGATTCTCTTCACCGCGCACCTGTACTCTTCGTGATGAAGCGCTGGCCTCAGTTTGGGATTCCATTTAATAATTGGAAGATTAATATTGGACTTCATTTTTGAATCTCTCTGTTGAGAAAGCTGCGAAATGCTTTCCAGAAGAACATGATCTCGCGGGGAAAGTTGGTCGAATGACATAATTGAACCCGAGGTCAGAATGTCGAGAGCTGTCTCCTGTCCTGTGCTTCCCGTAAAGGGGTCTGGAAGATAATGCGAGGTGAGTGCAGATAGATAAGCAAGGTAGACTTTACTTCTCCATGTCTGATTTCCTTTTAAACGACCCAGAAACTCGTCGATTGCATAAGTTTGAATGGCGGTTGTACTTTTGATGTCGATGGTAATTTCCGTGGGCGCATCCTCGCTCAAAAAGCAGTCGTCCACGCCGTCAGCAATGACTAGAATTCTGCTCGAAGAATCGCGATGATTGTAAAATGTCATTTTGGATTTTAAACCGATCAAAGTCGCTGGGGAGTAGTGGTGGTCGACACACATATCCTCAAATTCGACAGAGCGAATAATAGTCGATCCAGAATGGACGAAAAAGTTCAAACCGAGAGTTCCGAGATGTATCTCGAAAATATCTTTGTCGTGATTCAAAATTATACTCAAGTCGCTTTCGGTAATAAAATGCTGAAATACTTCTTTCAGCTTCTCATAGTGTACAGTGGTAGTGGGCACCACAGCGTGCCCAAGGTCGGGCAGCTTCAGCAGCCAGCCGCCCGGCTGCGAGGCCAAGCGCCAGCTAATGGACTCATTGTCCCAAGGAGTGCCGCATGGATAAAAGTCGACTTGCATTTCTTCTTGATTCTCCATGTGCCAGTGATAGAAATCGTCGATATATTTTCGTGGAAAAGGAAAGCTCGTTTGGGACAGGATGCGTCTCGGAACCAGTACATGAACCCGCCCAGCTTTGCTTGCTCGCACATGCAAATCATACTCGCCAGTTTTCGAATCGGGAGAATCGGTCCCTTTTTTTAGGCCGATTTCGATTTGAAATCCTCTGAAGGGATGCTGAAACTGATAATGGTATATCGAATTCGGGACTGGGATGGATGCTGGATCGATTTGGCCAAAGAAGGCAGCGAAGTCTGGATGCCTCAGATAATTGTCGGGCAGGCCCATCGGACTCTTTCCATCAATCAGTATCTCTCCGCTCATTAAATTGAAATGAATGATTTTCTCAGTCATTTTGGGGTGGTCGACTGCGTCGCTTTTGATCCAGGGCCCAGAGATATGGCGAAGATTTTCTTCATCCAGTGCCAAGTCCATATTGTTGCTAAGGTTGTGTTTTAGCCCGCGGTATATTCCATCAATCTTTTTGTCTTTGACTTGTTTGGCCAAGATGAAGGACGCAGTTACAGCAACGGATAGCCAGGCAGTGTATAGCGATTTTTGAAATAACCCCCGTGCCCCTGTCTTGCTTTCTTGAATAATAGCAGCAGCGTACACATACTTTTCAGCCTGCTCATGCTGTTCTAGCAACTGTTGAAGATACTCACTGTCCATATTGAAAGTATAGACAACAATGAGCGCAAGCTCTAGCTGTCTCTCAATCTCCTCAAATGTGAGTTCTTGTCCGGCGAGGCGAGTGGTTTGCAGCCATTCAAAACAGGTTTTTCTAATTAGATCCAAGAAATGAAATGAACGGTGTAGATTTTTTCTGTTTCCACAGCCGACCAACTTGATAAGAATGGTGGAAAACACGGCGAGAGCTGTGCGGCCAGAGAAAGTAACCATGTAGCCGCGCAGCAATCGATCTATTTCGCAGAGAAGCTCATTTGTAAACTTTTCCAGGCGCAGCTCGACATGGCGAGACCTTCTTTCACTTTTATACTTTCTTGGACTAGCCTCGAAAGCAACTTTAGTGACGACTAAGAATGTCTCGGGGGCTGCCCAGTCAATTGATGTTCCGCGCAGGCCGTACAGTATGTTCGGCCAAGCCATCACGTCCCCAGAGCAAAACAACGCGAGCTCTTCAGTGTGCTTCATAAGATTAATGCTTTCAAATTCTCTTCGCATAGAAATGAGCTGATTTTGTATTGTGCCGCCCTCTTTGTCTTGGCTGGACGCGCAAAGAATCTCTTGCAAGATTTTGTTGCTCTCATCAAGCTCCAGTTTGCAGCATGCTTCAATTGCTTCGCCTTTTAAGATCCTTTTGATATATTTCACCTCGCTAGAATCAAATAATTTCCATTTCATGGGATATGGGTCGCAAACATCTGACAACTCTGTGTCTTGCTTTACCGAGATTGGTCCGCGGCTTTTCGCAGAGCTGGAGGCTAAACAGATTCTTGGATTTGATTCAAGAATATTCGATTTGAAATAAGCGGCATACGGAAGGTAGTTTTTCATATAAGTTGAAAAAGTCACACGAGGTCCCTGGTTTTCGAAACCCGCAATGTTGAGCTGGAGAAAGAAGCTTAGGTCCCGGAGGGCGGCAATTTCAGCCGGAATGTGAAGCTCGAAAACAATCGCATCAACAATATTGACGTTATCGGGAAGGATCTTCTGATAAGGCGATATCTTCATCTCATTGGCCACTGTCAGATGGTTGCATCTTTCACAAGCAACGTTGGTAGTTCCAACGAGACACTTGGTGGGATCACACTGAAGCTTGGCATGTAAATCCAGATGAGCCTTTTGTTTAGACTTTAACTCATTCAATTTCGCCAGCTTCTGTTGAATCATCTCATTTTCGTCGTCCTGCATGGTAGCCTTAAGCGCTTGATGGGCCGGGCTTGCGCGTGTAAATGACGTCGCAAAGCAATCGTCTCTTTCGAAGCTCCCGTTTATATCTAGCTTGTCAACGGATTGATCGTGGAGATAAATCTCAGCTTTTGAGACGCGACGCATGTCTTTTTGTCTTCGAAAGAGAAGTGCGCTCAATACAATGTTTTCGACGCCAAAGAGCGAGTATCCCCGAAGAATAGGATTGCAGGCCACCGCAATCCTGTGGCAAGCGATCCACAGCTCAATGACGCTGAGATACATGGTTGAGAGGAGCTCTCGATGGCCTCTGTAAATAGCAGATGCACGCTTGTAATATGCTTCGGCGAATAATTTTATTTCCGAACACTTCACAGGATTAGCCTGGTGCGTCTCGGTGAACTGCTGGAGATGGTCTTCGATCCATTGATCAATGACGATCATGTTGAAGATGTCGTGATCAGACGGCTCTTTCCCAAGCTGCTTCATGTTTGGAAGTTTGTCTGCTTCCCAGCCAATGATATCTGATTTAGGGTCATTGACGTGGAAAGTATGGTCTGACGACTTTTGTCGTACGCTCTCCAGGAAGCGATCAAGCTCCGCATGCTGGATGTGGCAGGGCACATTCGCAGAATAAAACGTCGGTATCATAGCAGGTTTGTTGGATTCTTCGATTTTCAAAATCTTTTGCCATCTGGTTTCGAGCACGTTTTTGGCGTTCTTTACGGCTGCTGCGACAGCCCCCATCCAATTGCCCGCGGCCTTGTCTTTCAATTTTCTCATTCGGTAGGCGACCTTTCGATTCATGCAGCTCAGAGTTTGACTGTCAAATGTTTTCTCGCAGGCTTGATCAAGGAGCAAGGCGTGGAAAAACAACATGAACTGCTTGTAAAGAGTGAAGTCCTTGGGGGAGCTATTGTTGGTCAGCTCCTGTTGCATGACTACCTTGAGCAAGAGCCAGACGGGTGACCGCCTGATTGCCGGCGCTGTGTCATCCTTATAGAGCGCGAAATCTCGAGTGCGCTTCTCAATGATCCCTTTGGATTGACCGCCCTTGGAGGGAGATGCTTCAGTGCAGAGAAATCCAAAAAGGGCATCAAAAATGTGGTCGGGCAAAGTAGCGTCAAATATGTTCTCGACGTCTTTTCCTTTGCGCGATCGCTTGGGCTTTAATCCCGGAACTTGGCACTTATCCATCTCCGCAACAGTTTCAGCAATGACCTGCAAAAAATCGTTGTCGGAAGCGGTATCCTCTTGAATCGTAACAGCCACCTCGGGAAACTGGCGTCGTAGTCTTCCTATCGTCGGAATCACAGCATTTAATCTAGGAGAAAGCTGGAAAGCCTCGATGCGACGATCGCGAAGGCCCCACCGAATGATGATGCCAGCGTTGTGGTGCTGCAAGTACAACGGGATGGGAGCTAGGGAGTAATCAGTAAAACCTCTGGAAAACAATTCGCGGCCAAGATACTTACCAGAGGAAGAGTCGGTTGTGAGCAATTTGAGAACCTTTGATTCGTTGATTTTATCCGTTTCTCTTGCCTTGGCGAAATTGCTGATTGCCCTGCGACACTGACACAGAGCAACGCAATCTCGCGGGAACAGTTTCAGTTTCACACTTGTAGTGAGAGCATATTCCAGCAGTTTTGGCAATTTGTCCGTAAATGTTTTGTCGTCATTCTCGCTCGGGAGGTCGGGGAGCAAGAATACATCTTTGATTATTGCCCTGTATTCAGGCATGTCGATCCCTGGAGCTTCCATGTTGCGAGTCATTGTGGAAAGATCAAGATGCAAGGAAGAAGTTCCAGCTGAAGCCATAGCTGGAGTCAATTGCTGGATAATGCAATGATTGTTTGCTTGCTAGAGAGTGTGTAGCTAGATCACGATGCTAGGTGATGAAAGGGTGAAGGAAGAGTCGAGGGGCTGGTACCTCGTCGAGGATGGGAGAGTTGGGGTGAGAAGAGCGGATGCAAGAATAAATGAAGAGACAAAAATGGAATAGGTCCTCGAGATATCAGCCAAAATAAATGCTCAGAGTAGATGCGCAAAAAATCGAGAGAGGATAAAGCAGAGAACGAGAGAAAGTGTGGCAGAGGTTGTGGTGGATGAGAGAGGTGGGAATGAAAGAGGTGGGAGTGAGAGATGGAGATGGAAGAGGGAGATAGACAGGAGAGAACGCGAAAGGAGCCAAATAATTGAAGATAAAGTCTGACGTATTCAATTGAGTAAAAGAAAGAAACCCCGACTAAAAAAAACGAAGGAGCTCTATGTAATGAAATCGCATTGCTAGCGATGGAGAAGCGTGTGCCACAGGAGTTGCAACTCCGCCAGTGTAATCGCCGCCGCGTTTGCTACTTGGCCTGGGCAACCAACGCTGACAGGCTGGCGGCGCAAACAGACAGGCGAGCGACTACATCATACATTTTGCCTTCTTCATGACCAGTTTATTTTCTTCTTCTTTATTGCGCTAGTTGTCTCTTTTCTCCCCTTTTGCGCCATGCACTGAGCTGCGTTTCTTTTATATTCACGTTTAACAGACAACTTGCCTTTTTTGGCCGCCAACCTTGCCAATTCCGCTTGGTGTAATAGTATCAACTTGCGAAGATTCTCGGCTGGCCAACCCGAACTGGCGAGCCGGACTGAGCGAGGACAGTCCACATCGACCGCCTTCTCAGGGCACAGTACTTGAGTCAGTGTGGCGCGGCGGTACTGTGAATGGAGAAAAAAAAAAGAGAAAGGAATAGAGGGAATCTTTATTCCCTGCGCGAACACTGCGAGAGCAATAGCGTGGGCCGATCTTGGTCAGCGCTGTGCCAGCGACAGCGACTCAGGAGCCAGTAAAAATACCGCCTCTGGTTCCGCCGTGTCCAGCTCTGTGCGCATTAACCAACTTGGCGATACGTCAGCTGTAATTGTTACAACCATAACCTACGGGCAAGTGCCTGCATTTCATTGTCACGGGGACATCCTACATGCAACGACAATAACTCCGAGCTGTGCTTGCCACGGCTTGCTTCCCTTCCTGGTGGCGTTTCGCGCCACGTTGGGCCACGCTGGACGCCAGCCTCATTATCTCGTTGCATGTTGTAGAGGGGTGGTCAGATTCGTCGGTTAGCGGCATCCATTGTCCGTCCAGGAGTCAGGATTCTGGTGAAATTCGGAGTCTTGCGGCGCGCGATCTTTTACAATTGACAAAAATAAATTACCGTCGCTTGAAACGTTCATTGTTCCTATTCACCACGGGAATCACAAGGAAAACCGCCGGCTCTCTTGTAAGTCGCTGTAGAACTTAGTGCGTTTTCGTAGGTGCTGACATCTTCATCCTGGCCCCCAGAACTCAGAACCGGCGACTTTTCCAGCCACAGTCAGGAACCCTTGCCAAAAAACTTCAGGGCGATGGAGATCACATCTCAGCACGCCCGCGCATCGTATCTATAGCATCGCAGGGCCGTCGCACTGACCACGCCACTACGCCACGCCTTGCTTTCCGCCAAGGCGGGAGACAGGGCTGGCGACGGCCGAGGTCAACGCTTGGCTAAAATCTTAGGTATCACGTAAAATCTTAATCAGTTGCATGTGTCAATACGCAATCTCATCGCTCACCTCTCGCGCCTCATCTCTCACCTCTCACCTCAACTTTGACTTTGTCTTGGGAGGTACGAGTCAGCCCCGCTGACGCCTCATCACCGCCCAGCAGTGATACCAGCGCCTTGCCGGTGTCGCACCGGGTCTGTCGATCAGTTTCTCCAAAGAGACATCGCCGACTGCAAGTTACCGGCGAGGCGTTCAAAACGTTGGCGGCACCACATCCGTGGCAAGTCGGCAGTCGCGTGGCGTTTTCTTAGAGGCGTTGAACGAACTACAAGACTGCTGACGATCCTCTACTAACTACTTCTTGTAGCGGCCGAATGCCAGGTCGCCGGATTGCAAAATGAGCCCGGACCTGGCTTTCGGCCGTGGCTTTCGGGTCGGCCCAGCGCCTTGCAGTAGCTCACCGTATTAAATAGCCATCTAACGAAGTACTAGGCAATTTGCTAGTCGGTTAATCTTGATCAGCGTTGGAGCCGCGTCCCGTGTACTCCTTACAATTCCTTCCAAGGACAGCTATGACCAACCTCTGCCCTAATTGCTGACAGCGACTTGTTGGTCAAATGGCGACACCTTCGTTGTTTACGTTACTCCGTGTACCCTGTCCGGTCATTGTGAGCACAGTTGACAGCAACCGGCCTATTGTAGTTTCTAGGCTGGCTTTAAGAAGAACTAGCCCCCAAACTATTCTGGCACCCTGTATTTCGCATGTATCACCACAACTCCCCGCTACATTGCTCAGACGGCATATATTTCACTTGACCCCATACTCAATCATCACGCGCTCTGTCATACAGATACCCATGCAAGCGCATCCGCCACTATGAATCGCCCCTCGTCAAACCAGCTCTCATTTCGATCGTCTTGCGACCGCTGCCGGTCTCAGAAACTCAAATGTACGGTATCACCAGACTCCAGTCTCGATGCGCCGCGATGCGTACGGTGCTGTCGCGCCAAGCTCGAGTGCGTATTTTCGCGACGACGAGGTCCTGGTCAAGCACAAGATGCCGATGGCTCGAGGGTATCATGTTCTCAAAGCGGCAGCGCAAATGGTAGCAGCAGGAGCAGTATCAGGGCAGACGTGTCGCATCGCTCTTCCATTAGCATGGACGCTTCCAACACGATGCGCACTTTTGGATCGCTCTCGCATAACTCTTTGCCCGAGGATAGCAACATGCAAGTCTACGGGAATGAACACAACATGTTTACTATGCAAGGCATAGAGGACCATATGGGATTCCCAGCAGAGCTCTCCCTCGACCTCGCACAGAGTCTTGCTGCGCATAACTTTGCTGGTTCGGAGAATGGACATGATGCGTTTGACGTTAGTCGCGGCATCATTGAATCATCATCTTCGGATGAGTCTTCATTGCAGTCGGAAACAAGCACGCAACCACTGACAGCCCTGACTGTTGAGGTTGATGGCATGATTGGCCGTCTTGGACGTGGATCATGGGGCCAGGCGGGAAGCATCAACAATTACCCCGTCGGATGTGTCTTGTCGCTTTTGCAAGACTACCAAACAATTCTGTGTGGAATGCAGCTACCAGCACCTTCATCAAGGAACGCGGCGTTGGTTCTCAGTCACCAGCCGCGACATTCGCCACAGCCGTTTGGGGCTTGCACAGACGGCAGGCACTGCGCTCACCATGCGCCAGCTCATTCAACCGCATCGTCGCCCGGCATACATAACTCCCGCACACCGGCTTCAAGTTGTTCTTCGCGGAACTCACCCAAGAGTGCAGACTCGCGCTTTACCAACGGATGCGACAGTGCCGCTACAGCAGACATGCCGACTATTCTTCTCGCGCTGAGCGGTTACCTGCGTCTGGCAAAGCTGCTCTCTCTGGTGTTTTTGCAGTTCGAGACGTATTTGAACCATTTACACGTCTCTCCGCCATCGAGCCACATGGGCATGGGTGGGAGCATGCACGGGCGCGGGCTACAGCTGGGACAGTTGCCCTCGACGCACGAGACGTGCAGCAAGATCTACACGGCAGTGCAATTTCTTCTTGACGCACTGCAAATGATGGAAGAGCTGGCAGGTTTGCCAAATCGGGCGCGCATTCACAGACAAGGGAACAGTTCAACCTGTCGTGATCTGGCACCGCGCGAGGGCGGTGCCTTGCTTTTTCGGCTGGATGTCAGTAAAACATTGCTGGGGCAGAATATCGGCGGCGAGTACGCGCGAGGAAACTGTCCTGAGGTGGACGAACTAGCAGCAAGAGTCACCTCAATCCAGGCATTGTTACGCGAGAAGATGAATTTGTAGTCGATGTTGGACATTCATAGAATTAAATAGAGTCTTGGCAAATTACAATTAGAGATACCATAGAACATAATTCACGATAATGAAACGATACTGGTTTTAAGAAACCCTGTTTATTGACTCAGGGTGGTGCTGCAAACTGCCTGTCCTGCTATTTTCAAGAGGGCCTTGATGTCTACGTCTCCAGTCCCATGCTTTGCCTGTTAAGATAAACCGGCCATTCAATCGCGCCATGTACGGTTCTACTTTCGATTATCATTTTAAAATGCCAAGTATTTTTATTATTCTTTATTTCTTGCATAATAGCTGACTTCTCGCTACTAGCGCCGCGGATTATACCGGACATGTCGCTGGCAGCCCCGCCGAAACAAGGCGACACCCGACTTGGCAGTGCCGAAAATAGAAGCTCAGACATCTTGTAAGTAAGCCCGCCAGTTTATCCCTGTTTTTCTACCCCAAATTTCGTTTAATCTATGCCGAAGTCTAGTGCGAATCCGGACGGAGGTAGTACAACAGGCAAAAGCGCTCCGCCGCGCCGGGAGTCGGCTGCCCCACGCGATGCAGCGACGACAAGAGCTCGCCGCCACTTAATCTTTGCAGCGAGTCCGCCACATTCACAATCGCGCAGCCCTTGCGGGGCTCGATAAACTCCCATTTCTCGTTCGGCTTGGTGGTGCCGGGGACGCGAAGTTCGGTGGTGTACTCTGGGCAAAAGAGCAGAGTGAGCGTGCCCGAGTCAGTGTGCTCCGAATCGGGCACGTCCTCGAGGCGGGCCACTGTAGGGACGGCCTCGAACTTGAGGCCGCAGTCATTGGGAGCGTCGGAGTGGGCGTCCATAAATTCGGGCCTGTTTAAAGCGTTGCTCAGGGCGGACAGCATGGTGCTGGTGATGTGATGAGACGCGGCGATAAAGTACTGGAGAGTTTCGGCATGGGCACGCATCGAAGAAGGGATAGCGGCTTGCGAGGTAAGAACCTCTTCGCGGGCGATTTCGAGAGTTTCGCAATCATCAAATGGCTTGTAACTGGAATGGGGCATGTTAGCGATTGGTACAAAGATGGGGTGTCCATCCCGGCAGGAAATGCGATAAAGAAGGGAAAAACTGAGTGCTTTGTTTATCTGAATGAAGGAAAGTTATGAACAAATGACTTACCCACGATCAACAGTCTCGCGAAAATCAGCGAGTTTAGTCTCCTTGGACTGGTCAAAGTATGTTTTCGCCTGCGCGTAGAGTGTCTCTAGCGCGGTGGCGTATTCAGAGTTTGAAGAAAAATCAAGATAGAAAAAGCCAGGACTTCTAGCTGCATCCACAAGTTTGACAATCTCAGCGGGCGAGGACTGCTCGAGGAGGGAGAGAGAAATGGTCTGGAGGTCGGCGTGGCGAGGGCCAGTCTCCTCGACGGTCATGGTGGCGGTGGCAGACATGGCTCTGACTTTAATGAATTGACAAAATTTGTATTGTAAATAAAGAAATAAGGCCTTGAGATATTATTTTCGGGCACTGCGACGATTTGGAGTGGGTTTGAAGATGCGTGTAGTGAGGATGGCGGCAAGATAAATTTATCACGGATGATGACATGCTTTAATAATACGGTGGCCGGGCGCAAGTCCGCTTCGACGATAATCATGTTCAATGTTCCTTTAGAATGAATATTATTCATGTCAATTAGACAAGGTGCTGGCCGAAGAGTTTAGCCCTTCGGCGAAGCTCGGTGCGAATCTTTCGCTCGTCGTGGTCGATCTTCTCCTGAGTGATTCTAAGCAAGCTCCGAGAATCTGCGAGTAGTACCTACCGAATCTCATTCAGTATACCAAATAAACTTATTCTACAGTTTTTCATAAGTATACTGCACGTAGGCTGTGCTTTTAAAAACCGCTTCTTGGCACATCACATGGTCCACGGTACACTGCATACACATGCAGACGAACAAATTCACCATGGCATCTTTCTACATTGTTTGGCCAGCTCTGGCAATGGCAATCTTTATATTACTCAAAGAATGCGAGAAAGTCTACAAAACTCGCAAATGGCGACCTCTGTCGGCCAAGGACATTGAAGCTCCTCCGTCACCGGCTCTGTCGGCCAAGGAGAAGCTGCCCTTGGCCGTCCCGTCGCATGCAGATGAGACGCTCCAACAAGAGGAAATGCTGTTTTTGCAGACCATGTTCACCAAACTTCACAATTTGGAGCAAAATGTCAACGTCATTCCTCAAGCAAGGGATCTTCTCCTAAATCTGCTGTCCGGCAGTGTCAACCGCGCCATGCAGACCCCCGCCACCGGCCTTCTCAGTCTTGAGAGGTACACCCCCGATGCCTTCGTCTCTCATCTCCAGTTTCTCGAAGGCACAGTCGCTGCGCAGTGGGAGGCCTACAACCAGCGTCGCCGCGCCGGCCTACCTCGCGAGCTTCTGCGCACCCGCGACGAGGCCAAGCTGTGGCTGCAAAATCAAGCACCCCTCCGCTGCGTCGACGGCGCTTGGCTTGGTTACATCAATAAGATCACCACTCCCTTTCCTCTGCGCGCCTCAACCAAAATCCTTTGGCAAGTCATGTCTGAAGAACTCGGCGATGGAGACTTGGGCAAGAACCACGTGCATCTCTTCAACCAGCTCTTGCGAGAGGTGGGCTCTGAGCTCCCGGACGCACACGACCCAGATTTCATCCACCCTCGCCACTGGAGCGGCGAAGACAAGGGCGTAGGCTCAGTGGAGGGAAGCATAGGAAACTGGCGAGCAGGCGTTTCGCAGCTGCTCATTTCGCTGTTCCCGCATGACATGCTGCCCGAGATCCTGGGATTCAACCTGCATTTCGAGGCCATGACCCTCAATACCCTGCGCGCAGCGCGAGAGCTGAAAGAGCTACGAATCGATTCGTTGTACTTCTTGCTGCATGTAACAATTGACAACTCTCACTCTGGACATCTGGCCATGGCTCGAGAGGCCGTGACCCGGTACCTTGATACTGTCCAAAAGCTAGAGGGCGCCGAGGCGGCGCAAAGCGCATGGAAGAGGATACAAGCTGGGTATGCACTATCCGAACACGCAGGTGACGTCGTTCTCTTTTCGAACTCTTCCCGGGAAAACTGGCCTGGCGAAGAATCATTGGCAAAACAGGTGGGACGCATGTTTGCCAACAAAGCTCTCGCCGCCGATGGGCTGCACTGTCGCTGCCGCGCCAAAGTCGGCCGGCGCACACTCAAAGCCTGGCTCGAATCCGACATCATCACGGACAAAGATCACCAGCGCACATTTTTGGAAGACTTGAGCAACGCGAAGCCGTGGATCAAAAAGGGAGACCCAGAAGGGAGCAAACTTATCCAAGAGCTGTACTGGGGTGGAAAAATGTTTGGCTCCTTCACTCAGGGCGAGGTAGACCTCGTCAAGGCGTGGATTATGTCACTGGATTCTCCAAACATCTTCCGTGGAACCGTGTCTTCTTTCTCAGACATGTATTGGCAATTTACCGGTCGCGCCAGAAATGAGCTGCATTCTATTTCTGCATCGCAGGATATTCGCCTCCATCACCCAGTTCTGCCCGTGCAGTCGCCCGCTCCGAGCTACGAAGAGTATGCCCACATTACAAAAGCCACTACTCCTCTTCCAGCAATCACAAAAGTTCTACTGCCGAAAATCTTGTCTCTGTGGTTTGTGCAGCAGTCTCTACTTGAAGGCTTCGTCGCCATCCCCGCCAAGACTACCAACCAGCTGCACTCAGCCGCCCTCCGCATCCTCCGCGCACAGTATGGCTTTGACGTGGAAAAGGACATTGTCGACGGCATGGATGAGGTTCATCGAGGTGAACAACATCTCGGCCTCGTGGAGGTGGGACTGCAGCTTGCGAGCCTCTGTGACGCATCCTCTCATACGGAACTCGCCTCACTGTCGCAGGTGCTGCGCCGGTACCCAAACACGTTCGCAGATGAGATGCTGAGTCTCGCCGCGTGGCCGGAAAAGAATCAAAGCATACTCTTTGGTATGAGCAGTGCCTTTATCGAGCTACAAGAAGCGGTGCTATTGTCGGGGCTGCTTGGGGAAGAGACGGGTGAGGTCATGAAGCTACAGCTTGCGCGGCAGAGACTGGCAATGGATGTGTGCAAGGAAGGGATTGCAGACAAAATACAATTTTACACAGGATTCAACTGGGCAAAGATACACATTCTGACGGCTTTGGCATAAGTGAAGCTGTATTGGCGGAAGGGGACAAGCGTTTGGAGGACTTTTCTTTATTTGTTTCGTCCGTGGCTTTATTTCAAACTGAATATATACGACATGCATAAATTCCAATAGATTCATAAACTATTTCATAAATCAGAATTATTACCAACCCAACTATTGTTCATTTTTCTGGTATACTATCTACAATCACGAGTGAAGCAGTGCCACTTACAGTAACTCGATGACCCACACACTAAGATGCCACCACCGAATTGTGCCAGTTCTAGCAACTACGTTGTCTGCATTCATTCAGCGGATAAAAATAGTTTATGACATATCTAATACCTCTTCTGACCTTTTTTAACCAGTTGCGAAAAGCCCATGACCCTCATCTTACGAACCAAAATTTTGTTTCAATAACACTGGCGGATTCGGATGCGACACTGCACCAAATTCGGAGAACTGGCCATCTCACCGTCGCGCGGCGCCGAAAATCTCCATGCAGCGGCGTAGTTCGGAACAAGATCGTTCATGGGAATAAGACCGAAATACATGACGTGCGTTGTAATGAGACTCGTTAGACAATAGCAATAAATATAGTTATCTGTAACCTCAAGCCCGACCGCTTTTATAACAGAGCCAGACTGGCCAAGCTAGATATTTTTAAGCTCATCATATTGTCATCTGCTTCTTTATACATTTGAGTCCTTTTCTTTCCAACATGGATACTATGCAGCCCCTTACACCGCCTGCTGATGCGGCTCCCGCGGATGGGAAATGGCTTCCCTACGAGACTGCCTCTCTCGAGCGCTGGCTGTCCGACATTACTCTTACCCTCGACGCCCGCCCTGCTTCGAAGCACTTTCATCCGGAAGTTCGCGCCCTGCAAGATCTCATTGAAGGTGACACTCGTCTTTTCATGCACGCCTCTGCCATGTTTGACGAGATGGAGCTGGACTCCCCCGACGGCATGCCTGTGGAGCTCAAAGATGGACTTGGGCGCCCGCAGGTCAACAGCTACATGCAAATGCTGCAGATTATGGACCTCGTCCTCACCACTGCACCCAAATGGGACAATTTTGTGTTCTCCATTGGCTGGGTAGGGTTTCCGCTAAATGTCATGCTCAACTGGCCGATGAGCACTGCGAGTGGAAAAGCCTTCTTCTTGGACGAGAGGGTAAACGCTTGCCTAGGGCGCATCCTGTCTGCCTGGGGCGCACATCTGAGTTCGGAAAAGTCCGCATGTGTCGTCACGACAAATGACAATGGATGGCTGGGCGTTGATGCGATGCGCGCAATTGAGGCGGTGGCCAATGCTGGCGATGCCGAGACTGCTGCCCCCAAATCCTTTGCAGAGCTGTTTGAGTGCGACCCAAGCAAGCCGCACTGGGGTTTTGCATCGTGGGACGACTTCTTCACTCGTCGTTTCCGTGAAGGGATCCGACCCGTCGCAGAGCCGAACAACGATGCCGTGATCGCCAACCCCTGCGAGTCCAAGCCATACCGCCTGGCGCGGAACGTTGCATACCGCGACCACTTCTGGGTCAAGGGCCAGCCCTATTCCATCCACGACATGCTCGCCCACGATCCGCTTGCCGTACACTTTGCCAACGGTACAGTCTACCAGGCTTTTCTTTCCAGCCTCAGCTACCATCGCTGGCACAGCCCCATAAATGGTGTTGTCGTCAAGACGGGCACCGCCGCGGGAACATACTACTCCAAAGCCCCGTCTGGTGGGTACGGCACCGGAAAGACGAGTCTGAGTCCCTCGCAGGGATATCTGGCAGAAGTGGCCACCCGAAGCTTCGTGTACATCCAGGCAGACAATCCAGCGATTGGGTTAGTGTGCCTAGTTGCCGTTGGCATGGCTGAGGTGTCGACGTGCGAGACGACAGTCGAGGTAGGACAGAGAGTGGCCAAGGGACAGGAGCTAGGCATGTTTCATTTCGGAGGCTCAACCTTTTGTTTACTTTTTGGGCCGCAGGTGCAATTGGGATGGACCGAGCAGACTGGCAGTGGAGCCACGCTGGCGAGGAATATCCCATTGAATACAGAAATCGCACGAGTCGTTGGCTGATAGTAAAATCGCGATGTAGCTTTCGGAGCTCATGTAT
Organism: Paracorniculantispora psalliotae; assembly: GCA_002796755.1. Lineage (NCBI taxonomy): Eukaryota > Fungi > Ascomycota > Sordariomycetes > Hypocreales > Cordycipitaceae > Paracorniculantispora > Paracorniculantispora psalliotae. The sequence goes on along the minus strand of PHFE01000051.1, from coordinate 305,779 downwards.
CTTTCTTTATGTGATCAAATATTATTTAGCACTTTTTTTTGCAGAAAGAAATCTTCATTTTTAGTTTATTCTCTCCAGTCCTTTCTCTCCGGACTTGCCAAACTCTAATACACAACTGAACAAGTAGTACCACGCATTTTAATTTAATTAAAGTATTTTTATAAGCTACTCTTATTAACTTATAATTACATTCTAATAAGTCCTATTAGAGTCAGTCTATTCTTTAGTCAATTTAAAGCGTATTTATTTATAACTAAGGTATTTTTAATATAATATTATATTTTAAGATTACTATATTATCTTAAGTAATATAGTATTTTATACTTTATATATTAGTTAAAAGTTATATTATTTCCTTACTAATTACTTATTAATTATATTTTACTATATACTTTTTTATAGTTATAAGTTTATAAATTTATTTTTTCTAGTCTAAGGTAATTATAATTTATTAATAAGATTTAATAAAATAAATTTTTTCTATGCCTTATTATCAATTACTATTTAAATCTTATTTTTTATAATAATTACAGTAATTATAACGTATATTTTATTAATGTCTTCTTTGAGGCCGAAGCACACAGTTTGAGCAGCTATATGAAGACAACATTTGCCCTACTACGGCCATTACTCGGCAGCCGCCATAAAAACATGGAACAAACGACATCCACACTCTCGGACTGTATCGAAATGGTGATTCGCACTTGCAGCCACTGGCAAAAGAATCACAAGGCCTGCAACCCTTGGTGGAACGAAGGGCGCACAAGCAGCTTTCAACTCTGCCGGAGTTTCTGCACACTGGGTGGGTTGGTAAGAGATTGAGTAAGGATCTTGCCGTTCGATACAAGACTGGGTACTGAGCTTGATGCCGACTCCACCATTCACTAGCGATATCAATATACTCTGCATAAATTGGCGAAGTCCGGAACATTTATATTGGATTAGATTGTATACTTGCGTAGCACAGAACAGAGAACAGCAATAACTCAAAAGAGTTCCACAACGGGTATTTCGACAAAACTCATGGTGCTTCCTCCCCAAAACAAAATGTGTTTTCCTTCGTTCTGTACGGTGAAACTTCCGTGAAGGTTTTCGAAATCCACCAAGCCCATGGAATGGCCCGACACTTTCATTTGCAGCTGCTCACCTGCTTCAAATACCATGCCGGTTGGCCAAATATCAATTTCCAGCCGAACTGGCTCTCCCGATGCAATTGGTATACTCGTTGTATGTGCCAGCGTTTTCCAATGAGGGCGGGACCATTCCTCAATTACGGCGCGATTGGACGCTCTAAGAAACCCTTCCGGACCCAAGTATAATAAAGGGTTGACGAGTGGTACTTCGTCCACGGAAGTTACTCCTAGGTCGGCAAGCGGTATATTGAGGTTCACGAGTTGTTTGCCTTGTGCATCGCCCTTCCGCAGCTGCACGTATACGTCAAGGTCGTTCTGTTCCGTAGCCATTATGTAGAGAACTGCACGTGAGGGCCCGAGCAAAACCGTTTTCTGTGAGAATACGTGAATAAAGGTGAGCTCGCCGCGGTCGTCACCAAACTGCATGACCGGTGCACTATCAGCCTGGTACGCCTCTTGCCCGACGATTTCAGGTTGGTAATCAGATAGAATACTCCCGGAATTCAAGTAAAGTTTTCTAACCGTCGTCTTTTTGCAAGGCCAGTTTGGTTCGCTGAATGCAATCCCAGTTACGGCAGGTTGGTTGAAGCCCAATACCGTCGCACGTACTGGCGGCGTCCGCTTCCAATCGTTCTTGGTGTCTTTTGTGTAGTGGTCAAGGAACTTGGTTAAGTCTTCAATCCTTGCTGACGTGTATAAATCGTACCACTCTTGTGTATCGTGAATCACGAGCCTGGTAGATATCGTGAGCGACAGGAGCCTTTCTTCCAAAGAGTGATCATACCATTTGTTTGCATGAGGTATGTCTTCATAGCCTCGAAATGATCCTACCGTATGAAGAGATGAGGAATAGCTCGCCAGAATATAAGCAGGTACCTGTATCCGTTCTATAACTGCTCGCTTATCGTCCCAATACGGATTAGCAAACGGAAATCTCTTCTGCATTGCAACAAGGTCCTCAGACATGTTGCGACCTATGGAGATCATTAGTACATCAAGTCTGGCAGGCTGTACAGCCGTGATACGAACCACATATAAACTTGGAAAGCTCTGCAGCAAATTGTATGTTTGGCACACCTCCTCTGCAGAACTGTTCTCGCATCATGTCGCTTGCTCCCTCAAGAGGCGCTATGCAAGCAAGGTGTGGCGGTCTTTCTGCAGCTATGAACCACTGTGAGATGGCTAGCCAAGAATTTCCAACCATCGCAACTCTCCCATTGCACCACGGTAGTTTCGCAATTTCTTCTATTGCATCGTAGCCATCCTGACCGTCACTTCGTCCAAACCACATCATGTTCCCTTCTGAGTCTCCTACACCACGAATGTCAACGTTTACCACCGCGTAGCCTCTTGGTATCCACTCAGCGGGATCAGGTCTAGCCGCGAGCTATTAACAAGTAACTCTGAAGTTGAATCCATGCTTACTCACCCTTCAAAATTCTCATAGCCTGACAGGCGAGATTTTGGAACTCCTGCACGGAGAGGCATCATGTCAAGATTCAAAAGCCCTGTGAAAGTAGCGTCAGTAATTGTATTGTTTTTTGTTTGGCGCTTGATAATGGCCATTTCTTACCGCTACCGGATTTTCCGTACGGACCCCATGCCAGAATTGCTGGTATCTTGACGTTATGCATAGGACGATATATATCTGCATATATTCTTGTGCCATCACGAAGTAGTAATGCTTGATCGCGCTCTAGAATCATGGGCGCTTGCAGTGGTCGTGACTCGTAGTTTCTCTTATGGCCAACTGGAAGCTCGACAACCGAGGGCCGAAAGCCCTCGTAGTTTTTACTCTTCTCCGGAGGAATAGATGGCTGCCATGCAATTGCATCCATATCAATGCCCATTTTGGTTAATATGATCTTGGAACGGGTAAACTGAGCTAGAAAGACAAGCTATTAGTATAGTGCAAGATAGAGCCACCGACACTTTGGGAAACCGTATTTATACTCACGTTGCTTCACTAAATAGGTGATTCATGAAGACAAAAGCCGAAAAATGTGCTGGAGGTGTTGCCATAAACTATCTTATTACGAAGCAAACCTTATAGATTGCATAATTTTGATTTCTAAGGCTATGTCGGGATGTCAGGCAGGTGGGTGTGGACGGTGTGGTGCAATACTGATGTGGGAGAGGCCACCCCCTAACCGGTGTCTAGGGACTTACGGCCGGCCGGCCTGGGCCCCTTTCAGCTAATCCATTTATGGCTGTAAACTATTACCAGTGACAGGAAGTAATTGGCCGTGAGGTCGCCATGGCCTAAGGCCGATGCCACCCACCATGCTTTGTTGATTAGCAGATGGTCCGGTCACCCGATCACGCGTGTAACACGCCGGGCTTAGTCTAGTGTGGCCAAGCGACTGCTCTAATTCTTGCTGGACTCGAGACGAAGGAATTCGAGGATATCCAACAATAAAAATGTACGTTAAGCACCGCATGCTTTATGTACTGCCTTTCACGTCAGGGCTGCAGGCCATTCAAGCTAGAACACGCTATAAACAAAGAACAGGTGCGTGTGCAGAGCGGTACCCAGTCGCTTAACGGATTGTCGGCCCTAGCATCAACATGACGTGCTATGCCAGATACCGCGTGCAACTGCCGGTGGGTGTCTGTGCATAAATATGCTCTTCAACGTGTCGAACGCCACCAACTCTCTTGACAATTGCGGTGGGGCTCCGGCACGCAGTCACAGTGGAGGCGCTGTCGCTGGCGTTTTCAACTGTTGGTTTGCACTATGGTAAAATACAAAAGTGCCAAGTCCGAGAGGGCAGCCTTCTGCAGAAGGCCACCATAATCTAAAAAATTTCCACTACTAATCTGTATTACTGTATCTAATTTATCTTAGTATACACCTACCAAACCCATCCACGTCTGATTCAGTCAATACATCCTACAGTAGTAGGGAGCAGTGTTGAAAACGAATAAATGAAACTCAAATTAGCCAAAGCAAATTAGCCGTAAGCCAAATTCAGCTGAATCAAATCCTATACCAGTCTTTCTTCAGCCAAGTCAGATCTTGACGCTTGATTTATCTGCCAATTTGGCGAATTCAGTGTTGCCTGTAGGATAGCTTGTGATAGTTTCAGCCCATTCAGTCTAGCCGACGAAAAATATTGTCTGCCACAACAGCAACGCGCGCGGCACGCGACACGCGACATATACTCACCTCAATTAAATAGATATAGAGTGCTTCGAACACGCGTTTCTCGCTGTGGCTTCGTGCCACTTACTGCCCGCATGCAGTGTATTTGCAACCCAGCACTGGCTCACTGTTGGAGACGAATATTATCGGTGCGGCGCGATCTATGTCGCGTCAGGGAGGAGCATGATTATACAAATGGAGCAAACAAGTCAAACATAGCAGAGAGTTGATTCAAATATATCAGATCTAAAATTTCTGATTCCCACGCAACTCAAATTAAGCCTCGGATTTGATTTGATTTATTTGTTGCAAGCCTGAATTATTAGTGACACTTTTGAAGGAGTTTCGGCTACCGGTTACATAGACTACTAATGCCTTACTTCTCTACATATTGATATTGCAAGTTATAACCACTTAGTAAACTGCAAGACATTCTCTAAGGACTTTTAAACCATTAACTGTTACTATTCCTGCTATCAAGAGCCCCTTGGTATACGGTACATGCCGAGATACTCTTGCTACGGGCTGGCTCCAAGTTTCTGGTCTCTGCGGCCGAGTGGACGTCTTAGTTCCCCAATCTCCTATAAGACAGCCACACATTACATCGTTGAATAGATTGAATTGAGAGCATGAAGCTACGCTAACAAATATTGTATCTAGAACAATACGAGGAGCGGTCAAGTTTTGAAGCGAGATCCAGGCAGTGGCCAGATGTATGAATTTTTCCTTGGGGCTCCGCGTCCGGATCTGCTTGATTAGCGACCATTTCGGCCAATGGAATAGCCCCGTGTCCTGTTGACGCGTTTGTAGTTCGATATGGATGAAAAAAACGGGCGTCGTTGTACTGCGTTGGGGAGTACCACCGCTCAATCAAACCCACGATTGTGCTTTTACCAGAACCAGAGGGTCCAACGATTGCAGTTACTTTGCCAACTTTTATTCTCAAGTTTAATCTGTTGAGAGGCCTGCTGAAGGTGAATATGGCCGACTTTGTTTCGTTACACAGGACGATATCACCATGTCTTGGCATAGTGGACTCGACCTTTGGCCGAGTGAGTCACGTCGGCAGGCATGGTGTGGCAAAGTTGCGCACAATGCAGATGGAGAAACAAAAAATTGGAGTATGGACGACGTAGGTTTGACGACCTGCGGTGCTCTAAATGTCAACTATGGTTCTATTACTATAGATTTCTGTCTGAAGTGGCGAGCAACCAGAATAGAAACATTGGTTCTGATTATGGGGTCTACGTTAAGGATATGAAGAAAATTATTGCACACTAGGGATGTGGGCCCAGCGTTTGCTATTGCTAGACCATTCTTCGAGGAGTTAGACATTGTACGTTGCATCCCAACAATCTCGCTGTTCACAGTTGAAGCGGCCGCGCACTCTTTGACGTATGTTTCGAAATTCTTGTTGACATCTGGGCTCGGACCGCTGTGCAAGCAAGGGAGAGCGACCTTACCTAGACAGACACGCCGGTCGGCACCTGCATAAATATTAGCTCGCATTCTCCACACTGGGGTCTGACATCGAATAACGGTAGTGGGGTTTCCAGAAGCAAACAACGGGGTGGAAATTACAAAACAACTCATATGCTGGCGTCTTTTTGACGCCGTCTTTAGGGCGCGTTGGGAATTCATCAGTCGTACGCGTCAAGCTCACATTCTTTGTCACTTCTGGTACATCCCATTTCCACTCGGTTCCTCACCTACCTCCCAGAATTGTTAGTTAAATTGGCGACCAAATTTACCCAAATCTTTCTCTCCTTTTCGGAAGTGTAGTGAACTCTGATGGGAGGCTCATTTATTGGTGTACGAGAACTAACCTCGCCGTCAACCCTTAAAATCATTTAGATGGAACTTTAAACGTGCGACTGCACTTGGCACTACTTTCTTTTCGCCAAATATAAATTTTTAAATCCAAGCTAGAGTCATGTACTTACACGCGTCCATGGTAAACTCCATTAATTAGTCTTGGCCCCCCGCACCCGTACGAGGCTTTACACTTCCTGTTTCCGTCTTTGTTTGGCCTGAATTTATATATGCAACTGTTGAGCCACTCCACCCATCACTAAGAGACATCACCATCAAAAACTACATCATCAATCCTATCCTCATTTTCATCAACTTACTATTTTCTCATTATGAGCACGGACACTGTTACTGTTATTGGAATCGGCAACATTGGTGCCGCTGTCGCCCAGGCACTCCTCAATGCGGGAACTCCTACTGCCATTTGGAACAGAACAAAAGATCGGCCGCCAATGCAGCCTCTCGTTGACGCTGGAGCCGATTTTCGAGACGATGTTGGGGATGCCATCTCTGTCAGCAACTGCATCATACTCACTCTGTTAAATCACGATTCCATGTATGCGGCATTTCAATTGTTGGCCGGTCCGCTAGTTGGCAAGACAATTGTCAATCTCATTACCGGAACCCCGCAACAAGCTATTGCAGCTGAAAGATGGTTCAAAGAGCGCGGAGCTGCTCTCTATTTCGACGGTGCGAGTATGGCACCTCCTTACACCATCGGAACCAAAGACGCGACCATATTTTACAGTGGTGAGAGCAATCAGAAGTTTGATACCACCGTTTTAGACATCCTTAGCCCTCTTTCTGGTGGAATCGTCAACTATGAAGGTCCCGCCGTCGGTGCAGCTTCCGCTATGGATCTTGCGGCCCAGTCAGCCATGTATGGCATGCTTTCCGGGGCATTCATCGGGATGGCACTTCTCAAAAACCACCCGGCCACCAATGCAATCGAAAATCTTGGTGCTACACAGCCGAACTGTACTCCAGGTGTGGAGAAAGCCATGATTCCCTTTCTCAGCTCCATGGTCCCGTACTTGAACCAAATGTCTAAGGTTGCAGATGAAGGGCGGTGGATGGACAGCCAAGGCAACCCGGTTTCGCTTTTGCTCACCTGTCTGAATACAGTCATGGATGCATGCAAAGAAGCAAATGTCGATGCCAGTATGTTGACAGCGATGGCAGAAGTAATGGACAAGGTGTTGAAGAATGAGGGAGGAGATGCGGCTATCTCGACGGTGGTGAAGTACCTTAAGTGCTAAAGACAACTCGCTTGAGACAGCTTTCCGTCGCGGAGGCATGGACGCTATTTAATAAGCACAATCACATACTAAAGATTAGCCAAGAGTACCCCTATCGACCACCACGAGTTAAAACAATTTCACACGTGGAACCTGCGAGTCTCGAGCTAACTTTCTCTTGCAAGAGATATCTGAATCTGTTAATACGGACTCCCCCGGAGATAATCACTTCCTTGGAGGCTGAAGCTATGCCTCGGATGCCAAGACCGGCAGCATTCAAACGAGGGCTTGCGCGGTAAAGAAACTGACCGTTGAGAAACTCGACCCCAGTAGCGCGGGGAAGGCCTTCCAGCGTATTACAGATAATTTTGGTGACATGACAATTCAAGCGGACGTCAAGCGGGTATTTCTTCGATCCATCCTTGTTCTTGGCGTCACGAACGGCAACCACGAAGTCGCGAGAACCAACACGGACGCCGTCCTTGGCCGATATGGGAATCTGGTAATAATCGTTGGTTGTGTCCCATGCTTTTGTATTAGCGTTAGCATCGCCGTCAAACAGGGGAGACAAAGTTCGTAACAGCAGGAAATAATTTTCCTAATGCGTAGGCACCGCCCGTCACGATACTGAGAAGTTGCGTGTCTAGGAGCACGCTGCTTGTCGTCGTTAACTCCGTCGTCAACCAACCCTTAAAGGCATGATCTCTACCGCTTGGCAGGCCATGGTTCTTATCCTCTAGCTTATTAAAGTACTTCCGCATATTTCCATGTGACCATGAGCTGTCACCAGTTAGGCTAGCGATATAGTCAAAATCAGGTTGATGTGGGTAGATGGGGATGAGATCATTGTGTGCCGTGCATCCGCCCAGGGTCCCTGTGCGAGGATACCGGACACCTTTCATTTTTGAACCTGCTGGCGGGTTAATACCGGTGTATTCGCTACCGTTGGGCATTACGTATGTTGTCTCGTAGTCCCGCGCCTGGCGCTCGTCGTCTTCATAATGGCTGACGAAGAAGTTCCATGCCAGTGCCGGGTCGTCCGGAGAAAAAGCGGGAACAGTATAGCCTTTGCTTTTCCCTAATCGTCACCGACCTCCAGCAGCAGTGTCTTGTAGCCAGCCAGGGCCAGACGGGCTGCCACCGGGCCTCCGCCAGCTCCTGAGCCCACGACGATGAATTCATACCCCGTGAGCTCAACAGAAGCAACAAGAGAGAACTGTAGAGCGACTAACAGACTTACAATTATAGGCAAAAACATGTTATGGTGGTGTCTCAATGTATGGCGAGGCAAAATGGGGGCCAAACCTAAAGCGTTAGGAATTAAATATGTTTTTACTTGATTACCTGAAAAGCTACAACGAAGCAGTGAGCACTGGACAGGAGATGATATGGTGATGCGCAACGCAAAGCCAACTCCATAATCCACAAATAAATTAACGCTCAGACCCTGACGATCATACAACCACCGTGATGTTTGTCCATTCCCATATTGGAACAGAGACATGGTGTGCTGTATAGTACATGTCATGCGCTGTTAAAATTTAGGCCAACTACCTACCGATACATTTGCCGCTTTCCGTCGTAGTGTTAAGTTGCAGTTTCATATTTAGTGTTTAATCTAAACCTACCAACGCGTTTACCAAATGGCAACCCAATATGTGGTATGGTGACCCCTATTAGCTTTCCCATATCTGACGGGAAACTCGGCAAGCTTCTTCCACTACCATAAAACTTAATTTTTATACGAGAGGGATGAATTATGAGTGAGGTTGTGGGGGTGGAGTAAGGTGATTGGGGGGGACCAAACGCTGATTTGGTGTCAGCTAGTCAATGGCCCATATTACAACTACCTCGGCTTTACAAACGGCAGCCCGAATGCCGCGGTACCTATAAATGAGCAACTACATTAGACTCCATGCGTATCTCGAACAACTGGCGTGTCACACTGGTGTTTACGGCCTGACAGTCTGTTCAGTCAAATTTTCGATTCCAGTGGCTGTATGGAAGCCCAACAACGCCATTGCACGTCTTCCAGACTCTCCTCTCCCAATCAATCCTGCCAAACACCACCAATCAAACAGCTTGCTCTCGAACTCTAACGACAATGCCCTCACTTACAGAACATTTCTTGCTAGGCCTCGTGCTCATTGCTGTCTGTTATGCTCTCTATTGCTTCGCTCTCCCAAAGCCTCTGCCAGGAATACCTCACAACTCAACGGCTGCTAGAAGCATCCTCGGTGACCTGCCAGACTTAGCGAAGAATAACTCCCACGGAGGTGATCTCTCTCAGTGGCTCAGAGACACAACTCTGAAGCTGAATTCACCAATATTTCAAGTTTTTCTCCGGCCTCTGAAAAAGCCGATAGTCATCCTGGCCGACCACCAAGAAATAAGAGACATTATGTTACATCGCACGAAGGACTTTGATCGAAGCAATATCGTCATAGATACGTTTCTGCCAGTGAGCCGAACGAATCAGTTTACGCACAAGACGACTCCCGCGTGGAAATTCCATCGCCGACTTGTGCAGGACACTATGACGCCTGCGTTCCTACGGGATGTTGCCGCGCCTAGTATTTTCTCAAGCTGTGTCAATCTCATACAACTATGGGAGAGAAAGATGAAATTTGCCGAAGAACGGCCATTTTCGGCCAAGAGTGATCTTAGGCTTGCTGCCTTTGATGCTGTAATGGCATTTTCAATGGGGGCCGACTTTCCCCACAAGACACTGAAAGAACAAGAAAAACAGGTGCAAATGATCGTTAATGGAAAGGATAAGGAAGCCAAGGCATCACGCGGGAACAAAGTGGCTGAATTTAAAGATGCTGCTATCAACAGCGAGGTTTATGGCATGCTGCATTTGGCTGATTACCTGGAGAAAGTTAACGGGAGCCTGGTGCCATCTGTGCTGTGGCGGTATTATACGGCTACACCGACATTTACAGCATACGAGCGTTCTAAGCTGCAAACTATCAAAATCGAAATACAGAAGTCATTATCAAGGCTGAACAAGCGGTCTCAAGCAGCAGACTCCTCCTGGGCGCGCAATGCAATCGATCTCATTCTTGAACGGGAAACCAAATCAGCTCAGACTGACGGGAGAAGCCCTGACTATTTTTCGGCCGCAATTATCGATGAAGTATGTATATTTCAAAGTCTATTTGGTATCAATATGGTGTAGGATAACCGCTCAACTATTTCACAGATCTATGGCTTTATCCTAGGTGGTCATGACACAACCAGTGTGATGCTAGCCTGGGCCGTTAAGCTACTCACCGATAATCAGCTAGTCCAATGCAAACTGCGAAAGGTCCTTCGACGCGCATTTCCGGCTGCTTTAAATGAGAGCCGGCTTCCAAAGGCGGAAGAAATCATGGCAGCATCGATACCATACTTGGACGCTGTGATTGAAGAGACATTTAGATGTCAGCCAATAGTACCATTGAATGCCCGCGATACGGTACAAGACACAGTCTTGCTGGGTCAAGCCATTCCTAAGGGCACGACAGTAATTTTTGTTACAAATGGGCCTAGTTACACGTCACCAGCATTTGCTATTGACAACCGCGTCAGAAGTCAATATTGGCAAAGGGAGCTGGGCATCAGGAAGCAGACCGAGTGGGCCTACGAGAACCAAGATCTACTGGTGTACAGGCCGGAGCGCTGGCTCAAGAGCCGAATTACTGGTAAACATTTGCATCTTGAAGAGGCATGGCCCGAGGCAGAATTGATTTTTGACCCCAATGCCGGCCCAGTCAATAATTTCGGCTTTGGGCGGCGTGCTTGTTTTGGACGAAAGCTTGCATATGTCGAGATCAAGCTGTTCCTTTGTCTCCTGTGCTGGAAGTTCTGGTTCCGCGAATGCCCAAAGGAAATGTCTGGTTATAAAGCTTCTATGAAAGTTGTATATGAGCCACAGCAGTGCTTTATACGGCTAGCAAATGTTGACGAACAAACGCCATAGATAATTCTACAAACTTAACCAGCTCCACGCCAATCATCAACTATATGTCAATACATATAGCACTAGAAAAAACTTTCTATAGCCTAAAAGTTTTAGTACCCTAAAGTTATAACCTTATAGACATTAAATAATTAATTAATTAATCAATTAATTAATTAGCGTTTTAAAAGGAGGTAATGTTAATAAAGTATAGTTATTAATACTATGTAAATGTCGTAAAGCATGTGGGTATTCATTGCTTTACAGTGCTTAGATTAAGATTTCAATTTTCTTCGTCGTGCGCATATTTTCTTTTTGTATTGATTGATAAATACAGATGCTATATTTTCGTACTTTTTCGTTTATCCAGAGGCAAGCTTTTGACACACCATTTTTGCACTGGACTGGTGCCATTTCATCATCGCCTCTTACGGAAACGCCATGTGTTATTCAGCAGCGCGGTAAAATAATGATCACCACTCACCATCAATGAAATTAAGCAAAAAGTTCCATTCGGCAGCAGCCAGTACGAATTGATGCGAACGTGGTGCCGCAGTTGCTCGTCCGTGCTAGTTTCAGGGGAGCCTACGGGACGCTCCTGCGCTACTGTAGGCGGACTGCTTGATGCTCAAGAAAGCCAGTTGCATGCGCCTGCCTGCCCAGAACTCGTATATGCTTATACTCAGTTTCGCTATTTCTCCCTAAAAATTACTTTGCCCCGGACCCAAAATTAATCAAGGTCAAAGCGTAAAGAAAGGAACTAATCGCCTTGCCTTGCCCAGCCATGCTCAGCTATCGGCATCAGCCTTACAGCTAACTACCGCACAGCAGTAAGCTGACAGACAGGAGCGCCGGCTCCGAACTTTTGCGCGGCGTGCAGACACTCGGGCGATCCAGCCCCTCAGTCATCGCAAATCATCGAGCGAGACCCGGCTTGGAACAGATGGTATGCCTAGCTTGTGATAAAATGACTCTAGTGGTGTGCTATTCCGAAGATCCCACCTGGGCAAATGTCGGTCGTAAAGCGTGCAATAAGATCACATTCAGACATGCTCACTCTCTTATGCCGCTAAATAAGAAAGTTGAAATGCAGTTTGTCTTTGATGCGCAGCAAGAATAGTAGCGAAATTTCCCATGGTCGCCGATGGTCGAGACTCGCACTCTGCGCACGTATTGCTTCTACTGTAAACAAGTATAGCAGTTGACGATGCCCTCGCCGAAACGTCATAAAAAGCGGCGACAGCCTCTACGTGCATCTTGACCCCTATGCATATTTATTTAAACTTGACACGGCAATTAAGTATATTTAAATAGTAAAATATTACTTAATATACCTGATCAAGCACCATGGGCTCTCTCAGCAATGATGTCGACGACCGCATGCGCATCCTCGCGCGGAACCTGACCGGCCGCGATGGGTTGCCTGAAATTGCGCAGATTATGGGCGAGGGCAGGGCACCAAAGGGGTTTTGGGGTATGTCGAATCTGCTACTAAACACGAAATGAGTACGTCTCTAACACTTGCTAAGCTACCGCACCCACTGGAAGACGTGAGAGAAATGAGTACCCGCCCTCAAGTCGATGGCTAACATGAATAGCTCACATCGCTTATTTTGTGCCTCTTCTCAAGTTGGCCGACTTTGCCACTTCCGGCTGCGATGTAAGTCTCTCGCTCTCGCCGCGATGTATAATCATACCTGCAGCAACTAACAATTCGTAGGTATCAATCCTCTTCTGTGGTACGCATACTTCTCCGTTGACCTGCAGGCAACATGACAGGCAACGAAGCTAACACACTCCCACCATAGATCTGTATGCGTTCATGGTTAATTTTGAACGCGATATGGAAGTCGTCCTTCACCGCACCACGTTCTACAAGCTCCTCATCCGTAATGTCCTGCGCCTTCTCGGCGTCCCTGACGAGCATGTCCGGTTTGTTGATGGCTCAGAGTTCGAGCTGAACAAGAAGGTCATGCTGGACTTTTATCGGCTCAGTGCCATGGCTGATGTGCAGGAAATGCGCGACTGTGGCAGCGAGTACAAGAATGCGACCAAGCTTAGTGTCGTGGCAAGTCCGGCGCTGCCCGGCTTGGCTGAGGAGTACCTGGACTCTGATTTCCAGTTTGGAGGCGAAGATCAGGTATGTGTCCAGGTTTACAAGAAATTTCTTTCTAGAAGCCCAAATTATCAAATCTTAAAAGCTAATCCGTGACCAGGTCGGTCTCTTTGCCTTCAACGAAAAGTTCCTCCCCCAACTCGGCTACCGCAAGCGAGCCCACCTCATGAACCCCATGATTGCTGGCCTGCAGGGTACAAAGATGTCCTCATCTGTCGAAAATTCCAAGATCGAGTTTTTGGATGACGCCGAAACGATTATCCGCAAAGTAAATGCATCGTACTGCGAAGACGGCGTGCTGAAAGGGAATGGCCTCCTGCCGATGATTGAGCACATCGTTCTGCCTCTATGCCGCAATCGCGCAGAGAAGCAGGGCAAAGGTGCGCCTCTTTCTGCGTTGACTGTGGGTGGCAAAAATTGCAAGAGCAGGGAATATACCGAGTTTGTAGATGTGGAGATGGATTTTGTCAAAGGAGAGCTCACAGCAAAAAGCTTGAAGAGGGCAGTTGGCTTGTGGCTGGCTGACTTCCTCGCTCCTCTGAGAGCAGTATACAAGGAGAGCCATGATTGGTTGAAGATTGAAGAAATGGCATATGGTAGCAGATAGACAATTGACATGTAGTGCGTAGTTTTTGCATTCAATTTATTTTAGAGGCTACGTTCTCGCGTCAATTGTGTCATCACCCTTGTCACCGGAGGTCAATTCCACGATTTAGGTGAGCAAGGGGAGAAGAATAGAATGAGCGATCAACAAAATGACCACCCAAAAATATTGAAAACTCGTAAAAGAAACTATCAAAATCCAGGAAACAGAAGCAGGTATTAGTATTGAAGAACGGAAAATGCGGCGCGTGCAAGAATACAAGATACCTGGGGCCCGCGCTGTGGTCCGGCAGCATCCTCCCCCGCCTCTCTCACAACTATCCCGTGCCATGCCACCAAAAAAAAATTAGGCAATAGTTGTGTTTCAATTTTGCGCTTGTCTTCTAGGATCAGCGACGAATAGTATGGAAAACTTTTATTCAAATGAATTATCAACAAGTTTCTAATTGTGTAGTTAATGTGAAAATTATGGAGCCCGTGGCGCCGTCTTTCGATCCTGAATATAAAAAATGTATGCCGCAATACTGCTCAAAAACATGGCACTGGAAATTCCCGTGTAAACACCGAGAATTGTTGGATCTCTATTGAGCGGCGTAAGAGCAATAGATATCACACTGCCCGCCGCCGCTGTCAATCCATACATGGCTTGAATCACCGACTTGAGACTCTTGGGTGCCTTGGTAAAGGCAAACTCGTAGCCTGCAGGACTTGCAAAAATTTCGCTCATTCCTTCGAGAATATACACAGGCAGCTGCCAGCCAACATGAATGTCGTTGGGGATCGTGCCACCCATGGACGCTGGGCAAGCACGCGGGTGCGAGTAGCAGGGACCGCGGCTGTAGATCCAACCCTGGATGCCGGCGGCATAGCCCATGGCGCAGGCCTCGAGCAGAAAACCAAGCGCAATGCGACGGAGCGGAGAGGTCGAGATACCATGTCGGCGGAGGAAGGGGTAAAAATATCGCGAGACGAGTGGCAGGGCGATAATCACGGTGATGGAATTGAAGGACGGGAGGAGATCGTTAGGGACGCCGTGGGTTTGCATGCCGGCGGCTTGGGAGACGAGGTTCGTCGTCATTTGAGACTGGCAGAGCCAGAAGACAATAAAAGGGATGCTTGTCATTGTTAGCTTGATTTAACAGAACGAACGTGAAAATTGCTGCGGCTTACAAGGCACGGCAGGCAAACAAAGCGCCCTTCAGGTTATCGATGAACTCATCCGTCCATGGCACATTCTTGCCCTCTCGCTCGCGCACAGCTTCAGGTTTCGCGGCGTCCATATTGAAGCCATTACGAATTCCAATTCCGAAAGCCCTGAAAGAAGGGGCGAGAACACTGCCACTGGGGCCGTGGAGTGCTGTTACATGTTAGCTGCTCGAAAAAAAAAAAGAGAAAAGCGGTCTTGAAGCTGGCAGCAGGCGGGAAGAGACCGGCTGCAATGAGACGCGACCGAGTTGCGAAAGATATTCGTTACAAACTTACTGAGCTTTTTGGTGGAGAGACAGAAAACAACAAGTCCGCCCGCAATAGCGCACAAGGACATAAGATTAGCAGCCCAGAAGCCGACGTCCTTCTCGATGAAACTGGAGACAGTGCGAGATTGCGCGCCGATATTCATGCACCTTGTCATCACATTAGCACATTGGTATTTTATCAAGCGCTGCACAAAAAATGCGCTTTGGGGGCTAGTCTTACCAATAGAAAATGTCAAAGAGGTGCTGAAGGGTAACGTCGGGGTCTTCAATGACCTTTTCGCCCTTTTTCGTGGTCGTCACTCGTCGAGGGACTTGCTCGCATTGCTCAGCTGCATTTTGTTAGAGAACTTCATTAAAAAGATTCTCCAGGAATGAGGGAAAACTCACCAAGTAATGGTGGTAGAGAAGCTTTGGTTCCACCAAGCGCTGCGCTGATGGTGATGAGCGCGACAAGGAGCCCAGGCAGTCCGGCGCCATGGTGGAAAACGGCTGGTATCGAGGTGACAAGAAGCACTGCGACACCGACGGTGTACATGCTGCGAATTGTTAGCTGAGCGCCCACAGTCTCCATTTCTCATTCCAGTGGGACGAAGATTTTCGTCGTAAAAGAAATTGCTGAAAAAAATTGGAAAGGAACGTACGTCAGACAAGTCAGGATTACTTTGTACCGACCAAAGTAGTTGTCGGCCAAGAACCCAGCGACGAGAGGTGTGGTGTAGCTGAGGATAAGAAAAACGTTGACGAGTAGCGCGGCCTTGCCTTGGCCCATGCCAAGAGCGCCAGGACGGAGCGGGTCATTGTATGAGTTTTGGATGTAGTTTTCTGTGCTATTGTGTTAGACATTTCGGAACTTTGCGCAAAGATGAAGCCATCAGTGAGACGGAAAGTCAAGATGCAAACGTACGTAACGGCCCGAGGAATGCATAGTATGACCAGCGCTCGCCAATGGTGACTAACGAGACCAGCCATGCGGTGAGAGGAACTTTGCCAGGTACGCGGCGGTAGTTTTCCTCAGAAATGGCGTCGTCGCTGGCATCGACGTGGATCGGCTCAGTGGCGAGAGTCTTCTCGCCGTCGCTGGAGACTGCGGGCGTCTTTTTCTCGCTTGCAGAGGCAGTCATTGTGGAGATGCCCGCTGGAGGAGAGGTTGGCGACAGGGCACACAGCAAGGGAAACAGAAACAGGAGATGCTAGTGGTACGATGGAAGAGAAAAAGAAGAAAGGCAATGGATCAATTCATAGCTTCCCGCGGATCTCGCTACGCACTAGTTACGCAGCATGCGGCCGGCCTGTTAGTCAATGGTAACGAAAGCCTTGAAGGAACAGTTAGTTGGGTGCAAAAGTCGGGATCGACACGAAGCCACAGCTTCCTTGGCTCCAGCGGCACACAGCCTTGCGTGCTTTTTTCCAGAGAATGCACAGGAACTGTTCGGCGATGATCAGGCCAAAGCTAGACCGGAATCAGCCTGGCCGACGCTGACAGGGCTTTGGGAATCAGCGGGAGCCGACGGGCCAACGTAGCGGGGGTATTGCACTAAACTGATGCAGCATTTAGCCCACAGCACGGAAGGAACATGTTCGGTGGCACGGTTGGTATTGTTTGGAAATTCACCGGCATGAGTCAGCGGCAGCCGAGTCAAAGGCGGGCTGTGATCGCAAATCGACGGGTGAATTTCGCAAGGGTCTGGGTCGAGCGCCGAGTCCACTTCATCAAAAAGGCACAGATGAGCGGAGATGGGACGTAAATCTTCGGATGGTAGATGGGGCGCGCTGGTGTGTTTGCTAGTGCCGCCTTGGCAGCAAGTCCCCGTCTCGTTGGGCGACAATCACCGAGTGATGCGGGCTGGAGGCTTATGCCACGTCGCCTATGTGTGTGAGCCGATGCATTGTTCGCACCTTACCGCTGGGATAGTTCAGCTTCTGCATGTTTAGCTGGCCGAGCGACGTGCAAATTGACGCGTTCTTAAGGAGCATGATTCCCCTCGTCCAAGGTTTCATAGTGCCCCATCAACAGTTACAAGTTTCACAGCACAGCAGCTTACCCTGTAGAGCACATCATCTTTCACAATGTCTGAACACAGAGGCTTTACTTTTACCGATGGCACGGGTATGCATGCAATCAATTCCTTATTCATCGTTTCAATATGCTAATACGTGCATTTAGACCAGTTCCTGGCTCGCTGGGAGTGGGCGCCCGTAACACAACATACCCGCGCTCTAAGCCTGCAAGTGGAAACTATCAAAGCTGGCAGATCGGTCAACGGATTTATGCCGCCTGCCGGTCTTGAAAAAAGCAACCCAACCTTCGCTGTTTTGGCCTCTGCTGTGCGCAGTAGTGGCAATGGTAAGGCATGGGCCAAACTCATCCTTCCCGCTACCTCTGGCTACATCCTCCGCACCGACTTTCTACGCTGGCGCCTGGTTGCATGCGAGCAAGTTGCTTCTGCCCTGTCGCTGGCCAAGCCAGGCCAATATCTGGAGGCGCTTCAAGATGACCAGGTCGACATCAGCAAGGCGCTCACTTCCGCCGCTGGTATCATTATTGCCGACTCCTCATCCGCTGATGCCGATTTTGACACCGTCATGTCTTCTCTGGATGTCGAACTCGCCAACCGCCTGAATTACCCCTGGGTTGTCGAGTCAGCTCTGACCAAGAATCGCCTGGTAATTGTTTCTCATCGCCACCCCGATGTCATGGCCAACTATCTCCGCTCCTGCGCCGCTGCAGGTATCGTTGTGACTCTCGTCGACGCCCCTGGTGGCTTTGTCTGCGAAGAGAAGCGATTTGGCGCGGTAGAGGAATGTGTCGAGATCGACATGACACGGAACGACGGACTGACAGGCCGCATCGTCGAGGCTCTGGCCACAAGAGGTCCATTTGACGGCATGGTGACGTTTACCGATACGTATATGCTGCAGACAGCCGAGGCGGCGACGAAAATGGGCCTCTACACTCTACCACTGGACCTTGTCAAGACTTGTCTCGACAAACACGCTACACGCAAATTCTTCAAGGATGCTAAGCCTGCGCTGCGTGTCAACGGCAAAGACGATCTGAGGGAAAAGATGCAAGCTGCACAAGAAAAGCTCGAATACCCTCTCATCATCAAGCCATGCACGGCGTGGGGTTCGCAGGGCGTCTACAAGGCCGGCACTGAGGAGGAGCTGTTCGCCGCAGTAGACAGCGCCATCAAATCTGCGACGACGGCGGATCTGATTGTCGACGAGTATTGCGACGGACCCGAGGTAGACGCCAACTTTGTGCTGCAAGATGGAAAAGTTTTGTATTTTGAAATGGTTGACGGCTTCCCCTGCACCGCTGAGGTCGAGAATGGTGGCAAAGCCGGCGATTTCATCGAGACGGACCAGATGTGGCCTTCGAAGCACCCCCAGGTGGAGCAAGATCTCGCGCGCACAAAATTGCACGAACTATTACTGCGCATGGGCATCACGGATGGTGTCTTCCACGTTGAGGGTCGCTTCCGCAACGCCGCTTTGCGGTACCAAGTCCAGGATGGCATTCTGGATCTATACGAGCCCAAGGTGAAGCCCACCGAAGCCGCCTCACTGTTCCTGCTGGAAGTTAACCAACGACCACCTGGCCATGGCGGAAGCTGGGGCACCTCCATGTCGTATGGTATCGACTATCCGCTGTTGCACATGTTCTGCGCGCTCCGCCAACCCGAGCGCTACGCCGCCGCCGCGCACCCCTTTGCCTGTGGCGCCGTGCAGTTTGTCGACAGCGTCTTCGTCAACAGCGACACCAGCGGCACCTATGTCGGCGGCAACATGATGGAGGAGCTCACGGCGACGCGGCCGGACTTGGCCAAGTATGTGCAGTACAGCAACACGTACTATGACCAGGGCGAGGCGATTGCGGATTCGCCAGCACGCATTGCGCTGTTTGTGATTGCGACGAAAGAGAGCAGACGGACGACGCTCGAAATTTCCAAGGAGCTGAGAGCGGCAATTGAGGTCAAGGTGGAGGCCGCGAAGCAATAGGTCAAACTTGCACATGCCATTGCATTACCTAATGTCCCAGTTTCATCGGATGTCATTATAGTTCCAGTTATTTAGTAAATAAGCCAAAAAAAAATACGACCAAAAGTATAGAATTGAATCAAACCGCTTCAAATGCAACGTGGGAATGCAGGGTGAGCGAGGCTCAACAGGGTGATCCGCCCGAGAAGCCTTGGCACTTCCGGCTCGTCGCCATTCGTGTCCCTGTTTCCAAGTCACTATTATTCGTTGTCGTGTATTATACATTTGCGAAGCAGTAACGAACAGTCTTTTCTTCTTTTTCTCCATCCTACGTGATTTTCTGGCCTGATCTATAGTAAAAGGCGCTACTTTCGGAGACTAGACCTGGTCCCGAAACGTGGAGCGCCTCGTCTCGGAACATTGGATCGTTGGTGTCGCAGGTTAGTCTCGACCCCTTTGGCCACCGCGCCACTAGCTGCGCTCAACTAACGAGGCAAATTAGTTGTTTAAAAAAAGGATTTACCCATTCATAATGTATTTTACATAGAAGTAACAGTCAATCAAGATCAATTGGAGTCCTGGGGAGAACTTTGCGCAGCTGCCGGTGTAAGTCGCGCTGTCGCGCTAAGGAGTTCCCCAGACCCAGCCAAGCTGCGCGACTCGCCTCCGACATCAGATGCCAGCGTAAAACTCGGGCTCAAAGCACAGCTCGCCAGGTTGAAATGAAATTACCCTTTTGGGAAACAAGCTCAGCGCCACCGCTGTTCCACAATGCCAGGCACACACCCGCCTTAGCGCAGACTTTGTGACAGACTTGCGACACCCTGTACTTGAGATGGACATGCCCTGCCCCGATCATTGCACTGCCAGCTTTGCCGCATAGCATGTAATCGAAGGAGCGTTCTTGTCAATCCATGCCTCAGCTGGCGATTCGTGGCGCGTCCGCCCCGGTTCTCCTGCAGGTCAATAGTCGTGATGTGGTGGCATGGGGGTCAAGTCCCCTGCGTCGTCGGATTTCACGTCACCCGGACTGGCGCATGAAAGATGGGATGGCAAAACAAGCTCAAATGGGATTTAATACCTTTTCTCTCGCTTTGAGGTATAAGTATAGACGCTCTTCCACACCCAAACTTACCTTTCTCTCTCCTCATCACTCACAGCTCAACGCTTCTCTTCCACTTCGCAACTACATTCTCTACAACGACCTGGTGTCGCTCCTTTCATTTCACTTTTACTATTAATCAATCGACCTGGTCGTCGCTCATTTACGTCTTTTTAACATTTACAATCTTTTTATACCCAACAAACACCGCCAAAATGGTTCGCATCACCGTCGCCGCTCTCCTCACTTGTGAGTCCCGACTCCTCGCTCTCCTCGATCGATAGCATACTGACTTCATACAGTCGCCCTCTCCGTCTACGCTGTCGGTGACCCCGCTGGTGCTGGCAATGTCGGCAACGGCGCGGGCAAGCAGTTCATCACCGGTGGCTGCGTGTCCGACGCTGACTGCGCTTCCGGCTGCTGCGCCGGTCTTCAGGACGGCGCCGTCTGCTCCGCCCGTGCTGTCGCTTTCGCCGCTGGCAAGCAGGGCTGCGGTTTTGGAGGTGCTGGTGCTGGCGCTGGTGCTGGCGCTGGTGGCCAGAAGCAGAACCAAGGCAACCAGGGCAAGCAGGGCAACCAGGGTGGCAACGGCCAGAAGTGCGCTCGCGAGTGGACTGCTTAAAGCGCTGTGACTGAGCAAAAACGTAGCAAGCCAACGCTGTTCAGATAGCAACGATGCTGCTACTGGTTGGGGACTAGAAATTGAGGTCGCCCCTCGGAAAAGTCGTCACCATGCACCAGAGGTTTATAGGGTATTCGGACTTGAGATAGATTCAAATTGATATATTCCTTTCCTCTACTTATATTTTACTTGCAACCGGGAAGACTCGTATTCAGAGTATAATAAATGAAGAAACAGCTATAGCGACAAATAAACAAACAGTCCATCTTCATTCGTTTAAAGTCTCTGCGAGATACCGGTCTGCTCATTGGCGACGATGGAAGCGGGGCGGTTGCCACTCTCGTTCATGTCATTCTCCTCGAAGTAGGGGCGTGTGCCGGAAACCTCGCTGACCTGGTTGGTAGACAGGACGTACTCCTCCCTGTCAATGTGGCGGAAAGTAAACCAGAAGCCGACAGTGACGAAGGCGCCGAGGATGGCAGGACCAGCAAAGACCCAGATCAGGTGAGGATCGGCAATGGCAGCAGAGCAGGCCAGGTTGACAATGTAGGCAATACCAGTGCTGAAGAACAGGTTGAAGGAAGAAACGAGACCACGCATGTTGACGGGAGCACGAGAGTATGCGATACCGTAAGCGGGAACATTGATGAAAAGCTCGGAGAAACCACCCAGAGTGTACGGAATAGCTTCCCACCAGAGAGAGATGGGTGACACGAGGCCGCCGTCAACGCAGCGTGGGTCCGAAGAGCCATAGTAGCCGCAGGGGTTGGTCTCATACGCCTTCCAGCAGAGAAGAGCATAGCCAACGCCACCGAGTGTGCTAATAGCGAAGCCAGTGACGATACGAGCAACAGGGCCGTAGTGAACGCGGCGGTTGCGAAGGAGCGGGTAGAGACCATAGTTAAGGAGAGGGCCAAGGAGAATAATGCTCAGGGTGTTGAAGTTACCGATGACATCGTTGGGAACACCGTTACCACGGAGCATAGTGCCGAGATAGTTGCCCGAGTTACCCAGGCCGTTGTCGTTCCAGAACTGAACCGGGAAGAAGATGAACATGCCGGTAGCTTGCATAGCACGCTTGCAATCCTCGACGAAGGCGTCGTTCCAGCGAGTCTCTGAGCCACCACGAGCAGCGATAACGGAGGGCTTGCCAGCCTCCCACCAGCCGTGCTTGCCAATGCGGAAGAGACCGCCGTTGGCCAGGCAGTATCCCATAACACGGAACATGTTGACGAGATCAGAGCCACCAGGCTTGTGCAGAATAAGACGAGGCTTGAGCCAGATGAGAAGGACAGGGAGAGGGAGATACAGGATGAGAGGCAGAGTAAAGGCCAGCCACCATCCGACGTATCTGGCCGAGTACGACGTAGCAGTGGACATGAAGGCACCGATGTTGATGAGGAGGTAGAACCACAGCATAGCGCGCTCTGCAGTGTGCTCGGGGTCTTCGATAACGCGCTCGCCGGTCTTGAGGGTAACAACCTTCGGCACGTGGCTCCTCATCTGATCGAGTAGCAGTGGGGTAACGTTAGGCTTAAACATGGCTAAAAGATATTAGAAAGATGCGGGCGGATATGAGAGCGTGGGACACTTACCTGCACCGACTGCAAGAATATAGACACCAATGAAGAAGGGAATCTTGGCTTCGCCAGTCTCCAGGAGACCCTTGGCGCCACCGACGATAATGAGAATGTGACCGAGACCGCAGAGCATGATGCCCCAGAAAATCATGGGGTAGCGACCAAAGCGGGTATCAGCGAGATAGCCGACAAGAAGAGGCAAGCAGTAAGCAATCATGTTGAAAGACTGGCCGGTGGCACCGGCCAGCTTCTCACCGAGACCCAGAGCGCCCTGGGTGGCCTGGCTGCCCGCGGGGACAGCACCGTAGCCATTGCCGCCGACAGGGAGAGGACGGTTGATATAGTTGGTCCAAATCTGGGCGCATCCATAGTAGGAAGCTCTTTCGCAGAACTCTACCGCGCAGAGAAGATAGGCAGTGGCAGGGAGAGCGCCAGGAACGCGACGGAGGGTCTCCAGCTCCTCCTCAGTGGGCTTGCCCTCGTAGTCCTTGTTCAGAATCTCGACATCATGGTGATGGTGCGAGGCAATCTCAAAGTCCTCTTTTCTACGCTCCGAATCAGCCAGGGCAATTTGCTTATCATCATGGACAGCAACTTCTTTGCTCTGGTGATCGGCGACGTGGACTTGCTTCTCAGATTCCGCTTCATGAGTGTGTTAGCTTGTAGAATCGCAGTGAAAGCATGCGCAGTGTGTTTCACTGATGATCCACTTACACATGGTGGCTGTTTGCTCTTGCGCAATGCACTTGCTGCAAAAGACAAAGATACAGTCGAGATCAAGGTCTGAGCGAGAGAAACCAGAGAGACTCGGGACGTACGAGGAGGAGGGGGGCGCGGCCGCGGTTTTGTAGCACCAACAAGGCAGGTGTCCGAAGTACACGCAAAGAAAAAAAAAAGAGCCACACAGCCATGTGCAGGGCAGGCGTCGAGACCAGTACAGAGCGCTAGAGACGAGCTAGTCAAGTTACCCCGACGTCGTGTAGAGGCGCTGGCTCCTATCAGAGACACAATGAACCCTTGCCGCCTCCCCCGCATCCCCCAAAGCACATCACAGCCCACATGGACCTTCCCGACTTGGTCAGTAGCGCTGAGTGCTTTATTGTTCTAGTGCGCGCCTCGGTGGATTCGTCGGCCTAGTCCCCTCGCAAAAAGCTCCAGCAGGGTCGTCAAAAGGCCCCCCCCTTTCGTTGGGGTCTTTTCGAGTACGTGCGCCGGCAAGCCACGGCTCGGAAGACACTGGCGAAGGAGACTACGAATAATGGCTTAATGGCTGTTGGTGGCTGCGAGCCACACTCGGACCGAATGGGTGACAGTTGAGACGAGCCAGGAAATCGCGACTGGCTCCCCAGCATGTCGCCATTCATCTCCAGAAATGGGCAATGGGGAGATGGCCCGCAACGTGGTCAGGGTTGCTGATAGCGGGCGCGACATGGCACCAGGCCCAGCTGAGAGCGTCGCAGGCGCAAGCAGCTGCTGTTGGTAGCATTCGGACCCCAGAGATTGCCACTCTACCCTTGCATGCTAGCTCCTGCCGCGAGTTAGGGGGGGTGACCAGATACCTGATAGCCCCAACGCTAACGAGTGTGAGCTACATGCCCGACTCAGGGCTGGCTGGCTGGCATGGCTAAACGACCGCTCTTACGCACATGAGTTCGCTCGACAAAAGTTCCCGGAGTGTTGGCCCTTTTGGGAGATGAGGCGTCCGCTCATAAAACATGATAGCGGTGGGTGCGTGTGCCCATGTCCAGCCAGACGTGCAGGGGTACAGAAAGAAGGGAACAGGCTACGCCCATTCGATCTAAGCCTTGGCAGTTGGATTTGCCCATATTTCCGACGGGCAACCAACTCTGCAGGATGATTCTATTAAAAGCACCGAAAATAGCCTGGTCTCTTCGTCAACGTTCCGAGGTTGAAAATGGAGTTGAGACTAGTGGTGAGGCATGTCACTGAGCCAGCCAGCCTGCATGAGCATGAGTGCACACATCTGCATGTTGCAGAATGGGGCGGATCCTTCAAAGCGAGAAGTGGGCATTCAGCGTTATCTCGGAGTTTTGAGCAGCCAGGTCAGCTGCCAGCTGTGGGAAAGAGACAGGCAAAAGACAGTAACGGCAGAGGCAAAAAAATACATGATAGTAATCCGGTAGTACCTCGAAACCCTCATCTTGTCTATCTCGCATCAGGATTGTCACGACAACTGCCATGTGGTAATTTGCATGGGTCCAACGCCAGGTGGCACGCAAAAGTTCCTTGCCCGTGCACTCGAGTTGGAAATAAACGGCGCTCCATTGGATCTGGGGCGCTGAGCTGAAAGGCTTTTTCGTTCAAGCCCTCACACCCCGGCCGGGGTGGCGTCGAGCTACAGGAAAGTAGTGAGACTCTGCGTCGGCCAGCACTAGCTTCTTTCCCAACATCGCGCGCGGGCGAGGCTTGCAAAAGAGACTAGACACATGGTTCTGGAACCACAGATGCCTTCTGCCCTTCGGCTGA
>PHFE01000051.1:217555-280467 GCA_002796755.1 Paracorniculantispora psalliotae | reverse complement strand
CCCCCCGCTTCCCCCGCCCACCCCCGACATTGATAATTCCATAATTAGTATGGGACAACGTGCCCCGTCACGAGGAGAGAGCCAGGCTGCCTCGCTGTTGGGCAGCTTGCCGGTAGGGCTTTATTGGTTCGTCAAGCTGTAGGCGAGCCTCGTTGACGGTGGCGCCGTGCTCTGATTCGAGACTGGTCTTGACAAAGTTGCCGCGTGTACGAAACAGGAACGAGCGTGTACTTGCCACGCGGACGTTTCTGTGCTGGGCGACGTCGCCCCGTTATTCCCCCAGAGGCATGGCATTCGAGAACTTGGCGATCAAGAGGCGCGCTTGGCGTTCTGAAGGGGTTTTGTGGCAGGTGGGGCAAGTTGCCAGCCAAGAAGGCTTCGGGATGAACGCCTGCGGCCACTAGGAAAAGGAGGTCGGAATAATGCGCTGCTAGCTACGGTGCGCCATGTTGCCACGGTAGAAGAGGTGGTCGGAGAACGGCTTGATGCGTTTATTCAAGGCGCCATGCTTTATGGAATCGCGGCTTAATGAGTTGGGCAGGTGAAATCTGCTCTGTAAACTGCCGGTCCTGAAAATAGAATGTTCTGAGACAGTTCTCTTTATGATCTTAGACTGGCCATGGGCCATGTCTACTAACAGACTCCATGGCCCATACACTGACTAACAAACTCGCCCTCCACTCTGTACAGCCTATAGCTAGTCAACAAGTCTATAGCTAGTCAGGATTAAGCAAAGTTGACCTGTATTTTGCCACTTGCTCGATCTGCCAATCTTTCCTTCATTAGAACCTCGTACATGTGGCGTGTCCATTCGCAGCATATACTGCGAGTATCTTTCGGATCAATAATCTCCTCGACGCCGAATGCATTCGCCGTTCGCACTGGGTTCATCAAGCGCATGTACTCTTCTTCCAGCTCGTCATATCGCTCCTTCTTCTTTCCCACCTTTTCGGCCTCACGAAGCTCGTGCCTGTGGCCAACTTCGATGCCCCCGTCCAGAGGCAAGGAGCCCCATTGCGCCGACGGCCAGGCGACTTGCATGGCGGGGTCGCGACACCCAATCATAATGCCACCCGCCACGCCGTAGACGCGCCGTGTAATGACGCTGAAGATTGGAACCGTGGTGTTGAAGTAGGCCTTGGCCAGCTCGACGCCCCAGCGCATCGTCGCCGCGCGCTCGGCGACGGTTCCGATGGCGTAGCCCGGAATATCCAGAAACTGCACAATGGGAAGGTTCATGACGTCGCAAAATTTCAACAGTCGAGCCAGTTTCTGCGAGCCGGCTGCGTCGATGGCGCCACCATTCACTTCACAGTTGAGCGAGATGATGCCGACTGGCCGGCCACCCATCCTCGCAAGGCCGCCGATGGCGGTGCGGCCCCAGAGCGCACCAATCTCAAACCAAGTGCCTTTATCCACTACCGACAGAATAATCGCCCGGGCATTATACATGCGTGCCTGTCGTCGAGGAATGATACTGCGCAGCGCCAGGTCTTGGCGGTTTTCTGGGTCGTCGCAAGGCAGAGTGGGCGGCGCATCAGCTCCGCTATTCGGTAGATAACTCAGAACAGTGCGTATTTGGTCGTAACACTCTTTCTCGTTTGCGGCCAGATTGTCAATGGTGCCGTTTGTGCAGTGGACCATTGGGCCTCCCAGGTCTTGCAGGGTGAGATCTTCTTCGAACGTCGCGCCCTCAACCACCTTTGGGCCTGCATTGAACAGCGAGCCTATGTCGGCAGCCATGACAGAGAAGTGGCACATGACTGCTCTGGCGGCGCCGAGCCCAATCTAAGGCCGTATCAGTAGTTGCGACAACAGAGGCGCAGGTGTAAACTTACCGCAGGGCCGACTACCGCCGCCAAGTTGGGAATACCCATATTCAACTGCTGGACCACGTGGGAGAATGAGTGTAGATACGGTAGATAGCTCCAGCCCTCTTTGCGAATTGTCGTAACGCTTCCACCACCAGAGCTGCCGTCCACGAGCTTCACGACTGGAATTCGGAGTGCCACCGCCAGCTTCTCGACATATACTGTCTTGTTGGCGCTCGATCCATCGGCGTGCCCTGATCGTATGCTAAAATCATCCGTCGTAAGGAGAATTCGTCGCCCGCCTAGCAGACCACCACCTTGGACGTTGTTGCTCGGGACAAAAGAGGTGGGCGTCTCGCGCATCGGACCCGTCTTCTTCCACTGCACCGTTCCAGACACGGAGCCTATCTCATGAAAGCTGCCTGCGTCTAACAGCTGTTCAATGCGCTCTCGCACCCATAGCTTGCCCGCCTGCTTCTGTCGCACGTAGCCCCGATGATTCGGGTCGGGTGTCGCCGCAATCGCGCGCAACGAGGCTATTTGGCCCAGCACATCTGAGTGGTCTGCCGGCAGCTGGTTTTTCTGCGCGAGTTTCTTCGATGCGTTTGGCGTTTTGTCTTCTGATTTGTTTGCTGCGGGCGCAATGTGAGATGAGACTTGGTTCAACCGGTCAACAGCCTGACTGCCGGCTCCGCCAGCCGGTGCCGACCTCTGGTCGTCTTTCGCCATACTGTTGCGGCAGTTTTCTCTTCTTCTTCTTCTCCGAATTTATGTGCTGCTCAAGTGCGTAAGTCTTTGCATAGAGATAATATTCATGTTGAACTTCTGCAAAATTGAAGGGAGTCACCAAGGATCGGAGTTTATGAGACCCGATCCACCAAGTGCCTCGGTCCGGGGAACCCTGCACAGTGCGGGGGACGGGCCAACTGATTCAAGCTCCAGTGATTCTCAATCGACGAAATTCTATATTTATTTCATATTTGAGCAACAGAGGAGGAAAACAGGAGATCGATTGTATCTTTGACGGGATATACAGCAATATTCTATTGTGGCCAATACACATTCGGTAAGCCAGATTGTGCTTGAAATATCCATCATGGCAACACCTGCGAGGCCTATCCGACGACTTCTAGTCGCAAATAGGTAATTATTCCCTACAAATAAATGGAAATTTCGCATTCGCTCATTATTGGAACAGAGGAGAAATTGCCGTGCGAATTTTGCAGGCGGCAAGAGAATTACCTGAGCCAGTCGAAACTTATGCGCTGTATGTCACTGGAGACAGGTCGCATTGCGATGCTGGCAAGCCTGGACATGCAATTCAGATCTCGGCAGCTTCTACATATTTAAATATCGCCGAGATTATCGGCATTGTGAAAAAGCATTCGATCGACGCCGTTCATCCCGGTTATGGCTTTCTCAGCGAGAGCGCAGACTTCGCGCGCCGCATGTGGGAGGAAGCGGGCGCCGTTGTCATCGGACCAGGTTGGGAGAACCTCACCCGCACCGGTGACAAGATTCAGGCAAAACGGCTCGCGCAAGAATGCAGAGTCCCGGTGCTGCTGGCCATGGAACAGCCGACTTCTGATGTGACCCAGGCATCTGAATTCGCTCGTCATGTTGGGTTCCCGGTCATGGTCAAGGCCGTTGACGGCGGGGGCGGGCGGGGCATCCGGCTCATTCGGGAGGAACGGGACCTGGCCAGCAGCATACAAAGAGCGCTGTCAGAGTCGCCTGCGAAGTCAGTCTTTGTGGAAAAGGCCGCCGTGGACGGCTTTCACCACGTCGAGATACAAATCATTGGCGATGGCACCGGCCAAGTGCGGCATTTGTGGGAGAGAGATTGCAGTGCGCAGCGGCGATTTCAAAAGGTGGTTGAGTACGCCCCGTCTCTAATGCAGAACAGAGGCGTGGTGGCGTCCGTGATTGAATCGGCATTGCGAATGGCGTCGGCAGTCAAGTATCGGTCGCTGGGAACCTTTGAGTTTCTCGTCAGCGATACGAAGGCCGAGTTCTATTTCTTGGAAGTCAACCCGCGCTTGCAAGTAGAACACACGATTACTGAGTGCATTAGCCGGATCGACCTCGTTCAAGCACAATTGCTACTCGCGCAAGGCTGCACATTGAGTGAAATTGGCCTGGGTGAGAACATCAGATCGCAGCAAGCACCACCACCTGTTTTCTCTGTACAGTTCAGACTCTGTGCCGAGGACCCAAGAAATGCCTTCGCGCTCAGTATCGGCAAAGTCACCGGCTTTCATGTGCCGGGTGGACATGGCGTTCGGGTAGAGACCAGCATTTCGGACAATTCACCCATGGTTGTTGGGTCTGACTTTGATAACCTGCTGGCAAAGATAATTATCACGGCATCGACATGGGATGCTGTGGTCAGAAAGTCGCGACGGGTTCTACAAGATTCCCGTGTGGACGGTGTCAAGACAAATGTTGCGCTTCTGCGGGGCATCGCTGCCCACTCCGACTTTATGTCTGGCAAAATCGACACACAGTGGCTTGAGCGCAATCTTCAGGTACTGCTCGACGAAGGGGAAAGGAATACGAATCAATTCCAACAGGATACACTGTCCAATGCGTCGACGCAAGATGCGCTCGCTGCTAGCGGACTACCGGCTTCCAACACGTTGCTTCGCAAGGGCGATGCGTGGTCGTTAAGTCTGCAACCATTATCCAAAGACGGTATAAAATCGGACGCCGACCCAAGTCATCTACGGTTAACCCGCGTAATGCGCAACGACTTTCCCACATTTCTCGCCGCCGATATCGAGTACACCACTCCCGGGTTAACGCAGCCGACGCAATACCGGATGCAGCTCAGCACCACCACCACGGAGGCTGGGGCGTTGCTCAACTCGCATCAGAAAAGGGGCGATCCAAAGAATCCCAATCATGTCATTTTCCCTATGCCGGGTAAGTTGATGGAGATTGTGGTCTCGGAGGGCGAGCAAGTGGCAGAAAATCAGCCTCTGGCGTTTATTAAGCAAATGAAAATGGAGCTGGAAATACGGAGTCCGAGAAGCGGCCGGGTGAAATGGATCTACGAAATGGAAGGCGATGATGAAGATGTCGCGGAGGGGACATTGCTCGCTGAGCTGGAGCCTGAGACGGGTACCACCGACAAACCTCTGAGAGAGAAGCTCTAATCAGATATCTCGAATGCCCCGCAGAAAACCAACCCAGAATTTGATTTTGACTGTTTTTTTTATCAAATGCCATTTCGGCGGGGCTATTGATGGCGTCGTCACTAAAAATGGAATCCGTTGTCTGTCTGTTATCACTCCCACTTGCGCGTCTCGTATCATGTCCCACCACACCACAATGTTGCATTTTAATTAAACGGGCACTAGCGAACGGTGGTAAATTGTCTTGGGTGCACATCCCAGAGCCGAACAGCCGACTTGGCAGAGCAGCCTGACCGATGCCTTGGCATTTTCACGAAAGCCCTTCGGTCCATTCCCCTACTTTCGGCTAGTCGCGCAGTGGGTGCGAGTCGGTCGCGTTGTGGCGCTTTTTGGTGGCGGCGACTAATGACTGGCGGAGAGTTGCTTAGCATGAGGCTGTCGAGGTCCAACGAGCCTGTTCTGTGTGTATGGGTCCCTGATTAGAATGAGCCTCATTTGACGGTCGGCATTTAATAATTGTCCTTGCGTTGGGTGGCGATTACTGATGGGAGAATTACGTGGGCAAACGTGGAGCGTAAAAGTGGTGGTGGCTTGAGAAGCGGGTTTGTTGGTAACAAATGCTTCTAGAACTATGAGTGACAAGATAAGAAGGTCCACAGCATACGATTGAAAAAGTCCTGCGGAACGCATCTTGTGTGAAACGTTGACGTATACAGGAGCTGTTCTGATTCATGTGTTCTGTTTGCCGGGTGAATAGTATTTTGGTACTGCAAGCTTATTGAGAACAAATACTCTCGCTAGCACGCTGATTCATCGCTGCTACAACGCTACAGCCAGGTTGCTGACGACGATTTTAATCGCTAGTGAATTTATTGAGATCATACATTAGCACTATGTCCTAAATCGAGCCTGGCGGTGAAGCTCGTAACCCGCCTCGCCGCGGAAAAGGATGCCCATTAATAATATATGTTTGTCATAAAGAAACACTTTTACTGCTTGATCTTTTTCTTGTTGTCCTGGTTGAGGTAATAGTGCAGAGGCAACGTCACCACTGCCATGGCCATACAGATGCCAGTGGTGACGAGCTGAACAATAGCCCAAAGCTGCGAACCAAGGTACGGCAGGAAGAAAGTAACAATACTGTTCACTTGGTACAGATCTTGCTGCTGAGCAATGTAATATCTTAAAATCGAGGCGCCGTTCGGGGTGTCGGAGTCTAGCTCTGGGCTCTTGCTCCCGTTACGGACAAGCCTCGATTGCCGCTTTTCCAACGTGAGCACCGGCGTGAGCGTGACCGTCGGCGAGTAGAGGGGGAAGAACCACAGCGGGATCGTTTGCGTCGCGTTCACGTAGAGGATGTTATTCTTCTCGTCAAAAGCTGCGAGATAGAGGGTCAGCGGGGACAGCGATGAGCGCGAACCAATTGATTGCAACGGACCTGTAGAGTTGATGGTAATCTCGAGGTTCGGAAAGAGTACCCTGTACCAGCGGTAGATGCACTGAACCAGCCAGAGCGATGAAATGGTGCCGAAGAAGGGAATGGCGATGTTGTTGAATCGGGGGACCCAGCAGAGCGGGTGGACGAATGCGGCGTCGGGTAGGAAATACTTGTGCAGCGCTTCGTCCTGCTCTCGGGCGCTGCCGGTGCAGAGCGTCTTGATGACTGCTTCAATGTCGTTTGCTGCATTTCGCATGAGCTTTCCTCGTTTTCCGACCGTTTCTTGTGATAACGACGTACCTGGGCTGTCCATGATGGCGTTTGTGTGGAGATGTGTGTACGGGAAGTATCCGGCCAGAGCGGATGGAGATTCAGATGCTCTTATGCGACGCAACAAGTCAAGCAATTGAGTTATAAAACGCGGAATATAATATGTCGCAATTCACTACGTCAGAGATTAATCTGCGGCAGGAAAGCTACCCACGTTGTGCGTTTGTGTGGTTCGCGATGACCTGATTTATCTTTCACATGTGAATGTGACGTCAGGACTTTGTAAAGCTCAAACGCGCACAATGCCATCCACAAAAACCGGCAAGATCATCGGTGCTCTCGGGAAAGTTTAATAAAAAGTCGCACCAAGCTCTACTTATCCTTTGCTAGTAAAAGAACAATCTCATCATTTTTTTTTACAGCAATTTGGAGGAAATTGTTCGCACACCATGTCATCAAGCACCGGAGTAGAGAACCCACTGCTGCACCCGCTGCTGTTCATCTACCAGGTGATTCAGTGGCTGATCACTTGGGCTGTCGCACCAAAGCCGCCTACGAGCGAAGGAGCTCGCAATGGCCACAAAATCGCAATTATCGGTGCCGGTTTGACCGGTGTGACGGCCGCCGCGCACTGCGCTGGTCATGGCTTCGATGTACAGATCTTTGAAGCCGAAGGCGAAGAGTCGGTTGGCGGCATCTGGACAGTGAGTCAATTGGCACCGCAAGGCGCAAAAGTCGCGATGGCAAGACTTCAGAACTAACGTGGACTTCCTTCAATAGCGCGTCAACAGCACGTCTGGTCTGCAGATTCATTCCCTCATGTACCGCTTCCATCCGGCCGTCAATTGGCAAAAGGGCTACCCGAATCAGAAGCAAATTGTTGAACAAATTCGCCATGTCTGGAAGCTGTACAAGCTGCAAGATAAGACAACATTCAATTGCAAAGTCAACAAAGTGTACCAGGACAAGCAGGGTCGATGGATCATCAACGACCCGTCCAACGGCCGCTTCGAGGGCTTGATCACGGCCGTCGGCACATGCGGCGCACCCAAGATGCCGAAAATGGATGGCATGGACGATTTCAAGGGTCAAATTATTCACTCTTCTAAGCTAGATGAGTAGGTTTCTCATTCGTACCCCACGCAGCGTCCCCAGCTAACACGAGGCAGCGTCGACGCCAAGGGCAAAAAGGTAGCCATTATCGGCGGTGGTGCTTCCGCTGTTGAAGCGCTCGAGTTCGGCATCGCCAAAGACGCTTCGAAAATCTCTATCCTGTCGCGCTCCGACAAATGGATCATTCCCCGCAACTTCATCATCGACAGCCTACTCAGCATGAACATCTTTGGCCACCAGACCTCGCTGTCGTGGATCCCCGAGACGCTCCTCCGCAAGCTCTTCTACCGCGACATGGAGCACATTGCGCCCACCGACGTCGGCCTCTTCACCGACACGCCCATGGTCAACTCGGATATTATGCAGCAGCTGCGCGACGGCAAGGCGGAGTGGATCCGCGGCGACATTGAGGGCTTCACCGAAAACGGCGTCCACGTGAACCACCGCGCGCAGGGCGTCCCGAAAGGCGGTCCCGGCAAAGACCTCGTGGTGGACGCCGACATTATCGTCATGGCCACCGGATTCAAGCGCCCCACGCTGTCGTTCCTCCCGGACGATTGCTTCGAGGACCCCTACAGCCCGCCCAACTGGTACCTCCAAACGTTCCCGCCGCCGCACCCCAGCATGTCCGCCATCAACTGCACCTACATTGCCGCCATCGGCACCGTCGGCAACTGGCACATTGGCATCTACACGCGCATCATGCTCATGTTCATCACGGACCCGCTCGCCCGGCCCTCGGCCTTTTGGATGCGCCGCTGGATCGGCCTCACCAAGGTCCTCAAGGCCTTCTCGCCCACGCCCGCCTTTGACTTCTTCACCTACCTGGAGCTCATCTGGTGGTTCGTGTTCTGCGTGTCCATCAACCCGTTTCGCTGGAAGTGGGCGCTGTTTGTCCTCTTTGGTGTCGGCTTCGACTTTCCCAACAATTTCACGGAGCTGGAGAAGAGGGTGCTGCAAACGGACGGCTATAAAAAGGTGGATCAGGGTCGGAGTTTCTAGGTGTAAAAGTCTCTGTATGGCTTGTTGCTCAGTCGCGCGGCCGCCACCAAACATGTATTGTTAGACCGATATGCGCGTTGGGGCGTTGCCAGCCTGTATGTTAGTAGCAGGAGTAGTACGAAGGCCTTGTTGTGTAGCCTGACGGTTCTACGATTGGAGCATATGACATGAGGCGATGTTTTTATTTACGAAGATACACAAGCCGTTGTTTTCTTATTTTCTACACGAAATATATGACCATTACCTACGGCCGTATTATATAGATGTAATTACCACTTGAGCTGTAATATTTTGCCCTGAATCACGAATAGTCTCTCTTTCTGAAATCAATTTCTCATTCTATTTAGCGACACTAGAAAATCCACATGCAAAGTCATGTCTACTTCGTGGAACCCTCGAGCCCATCGACTTTGGCACTATGAGTGCACCCGCAACGGAACAAATGGTGGTTCCAAGCGCCTCACAATGCACGTCGGCATCTGTGGACAAAGAGTCGCCTTCTCCCTCAGCGACATGTGCTTTCTCAATTCCGACGCCAAGCTCGCCGAATTTTCCCAGTACTATGCGCTGCTGGCAAGACCCGCCACCTGCGCGTGCGATCCCGGCGAGCCGAGCAAAAAGTGCCGGACACCGAAGCTGCACCGCTTCGACCCCATCGAATTCGCCGAAGAGGCGTTTCCGTCGCTCATCACGCTCATCCTGTCGCTTTTCGCGCGGACGCCAAATCACTGCATCTCGCTCCAGACGTTTTACGAGGCACCGTGGCAGCACTACATCATCTCGGTGGTGGATGAGGAGTACAAGGTCCACCTCGTCGGCGAGTTTCCGCCGTATTCAAACTGGCGCGGCATCATGAAGCCGTGGTTGAAGATCCAGTACGAAGGGCGGCTGCCGCAGTGGAACTGGTCCGAGATGTACGTCAATCTCGCCGACCCCGCTGCTGTAGTCGCCGACCGGATCCGCGTCGTCAGCTTCCGCGGACGAGTATATTTCTTCAAGCCGTTCCACGACATTGAAACAGGATCCATCATTCTCAAACAGCACGACTTAATCCATCGAGCAAGGCTCCCGCGTAAGGTCTATGTCTCTCGGGCCTACGGAATTGTAGAGCAGAAAGGACGGCCACTCGGACTGCTGCTCAAGTACATTGAGGGAGCTCGGACTCTACGAGACGTGCTATCTCGAGGCGTTAGTCGCGGCCGAAAGGAGGCGTGGAAGAAACGCCTCGTCGAGAGTTTGGATGCTCTCCACGAGGCCGACGTGCTGTGGGTGGATGTCAAGGTTGCCAATATCCTGATTGACAAGGACTCCAAGCCGTATATTGTCGGTTTCAAGAAGGAGGGCTATGATCGCACAGTGCTGGCAAAGTACAAGATGAATGAGTGGGAGACCGATGTGCAGGGGCTGTCCAATATTTTTGCCACAATGTAGCGCTTCGCTCGACGTGGGAATGTGTCGAATTTGGCCTTGTCGCTTACGCTCCAAGGCATGTGAGCGGGTATTAGTACAACACCGACCGTAGATACGACGATGGGCGGAATGTGATGGAATAAAGGAGAGTAAGAAAGGATGAAATTATTAAGGGTGGAAAAACTATTATTTTGGATTATAATGTGCAATGTGAACCTGGTTGTTGTTGAGCGCTCGTGAGGACATGTCCTTTGCTGCGACACTGGTGGAAGTGGCTGGCCGCGATCCGAGGTTTCTTATCGCATGACATTTTGCGCCCATTTTAGCTCTACCAAGCTCAATAAAAAGCAGGCAGCATCTTGATCCGTCCTTGTATGATACTGAATTTTTTAGACCGAGGAGAGGGATAGTGGATGAGACTGATAGACCTGCGCGGCCACGGTGCGTTCTGCCAGCAGAGGTGTATGAGATGACTTCGCAGCAGAAACAATGCAGATGTATTGGTGTCATTCACTAGTTATACTACCAATAATGGATACTTTCCGTATTAAGTTAGATTTTGTATGATTTAGTTATCGGAATTGTCTGCTTCGGATGATGGATACTGTGAGTAGGTGGGTGGATGATACCAGGTGAAACACGGCACTTATGATGTGCGTGTATAAAACAAATTGTTACGTAATGATTGAATCAGCAGATCATACGCCACGGCAGATATATCCTGTGAAAACAAAGCGTAGAGTATACGTAAAGAGATTAATGCGGCGAGTGTCTACTCTGCATTATTTAAGCTGGAGGGCATGGACAGGATAATCGGAGCTACACCATACTTAAGCCCATCACAACTACGCATTATATACAATGAATATAATATAATGCGGCTTGAACATGAGATGAAGATATTCCTCGCCTTCATCCTCATCGCACGCTCTTGGCTAGATTCCTGTCAACGCCGCACTAATCTAAAGCTAGCCCGCTTGTCTGTCTGGCATGATAACTTTACTCTATTATCTACAAGCCCACGTTCGAGCGTAGCGAGGAGAAAAAGAGTGGCCGAGCGCAGCGGTAATAGAAAAAAATGCACTTTTTTTTGGCCTCGCTTCGCTTGAGAGGGGGCAGTGGGTGGTGATGCTCGCTGTCGCTCGCCGTGCTGTGCTTGCTGGCATGACGACGAAACGGAAGGACGACGATTACGTATTGACGGGAGCAGAAGATACGGGGAGACTGCCGTGGCTGGTGAATTAATACAGAAAGTAGGGGGGTTCAATGGAGATGTTGGATTGCGTAATTATGTATGAGACTCGAGAAGGGGTGGCTTGTGAGTGAACCAGAGTGTCGGATTGACTAGTCATGTTGAGAGATCTGCCGGTGGCTCATGACTCGAGGCGGAGCAAGAATAAGAATCCTTCTCGAAGCCAAATATTCTTCTAAAACATGGGTTTTATAGTACAGGTGACCGTTTCGGAACATGCTTCCATGCACTTATCATTCTGTTTCGTGGTTCAGACGGATGCTTTACACCAGACGGATGTGCTCTTATCAAATTCTGTTTCACGGTATAGATGAATGCGCTACATCAGACTCACCGATAACGGTTACATTTGTGTTTCAAAGTATAGACGGTTTTGGAATAGATTGCGTGTCTTCCTGCAGACTATGCTCCGACGAGGCGCTCAAGGCATTGTCGTCTCATGTCTTGTGAACAATACACACACTGTAAACGACCATGAAGCAGCGACGGAAGCGGAATTTCTTTGAAGAGAGTAAAATGGTGATGATGGAGGATTGTTGCACTATTCTGATTGATGTATAAAAGGGCCGTCATGTCGCCTGTTGAGAACTCGACTTTATCAGACACTACAGCAACAACACAAGCACAAGCACACAGCCACAATACAACAGCCACATCTTACAACACACTTCAAACAGAGCTGCAGTAAACAGCACCAGCATCATGATGATCAACGCCCTCTTCTTCTCCGCCATCATTGGCCTCGCCACCGCCGGCCCCATCCGCGTTGACACCCTCTCCACGCGCGACTCCGGCGTCCGTCCCCCCTCCCCTCCTCTCTTACTCTACTAACACATTACAGCGTCCTCTTCAAGAGCCGATCGCCAACGCTCACATCCCGACCGCCGAAGAAATCACCGGCGCCAACCTCGGCGGCAACCTCGGCGTAAGCGGCGCCGCCCTTGTCGGCGCCGCCGTCGGCGGTCCGCTCGGTCTTGCCGTCCCGGCCGCGAAGGAAGCATTCAATGCCGTGGGTGGTCTTGCTAATGCCGTGACGGGCACGGTGACGGGGAAGTTACAGGAGAATCAGCGCGTGGATCGGGAGAGGAACCCTAGTGAGGGCGATGCGCAGAAACTACGAGAGTCGGGTGCGAAGAAGGATCAGGAGAGACTGGCGGGGTTGGAGAATGAGGCGGCGAGAAAGGAGACTAAGGCTGGACCAAGCGATGAACCGGGCCCGGTGACGATTCCGGGTTTTGAGTGAGTGGTGAAGAGTAGTTGTATTGAGATGGCGTGAGCGGGTTCCTGCGTTGATCTACGGCAGTGCGGGCACTGTCGTCAGTTCTGGGTGAGACGAAGCTGTTATATAGAGCTTATCTATTCGGATTCAACCTGGAGCGGCTCATAGTGGTTTCATATTGAAAACGAGTTGAAAAGAAAAGTCTCAAGCCTTACGTGTTTACCTTGATATGACTAGAGTGTAGCGGTGAGTATAACACTACGCGTATATAGTAGTAGCTATGGGTAGTTTCATCAGTTCAAGGGAAACACAAAGGATGGTTGGAGCATGTATCCATCAGGCTTTCTATCCATACTTCATATTCCATATAATACTATATCCTAGTCCTTAATAATAGATTAGCTACTATAAGATGCTAAGCCTAGGGTTAGTAATACTATATTTACTAGGCTAGAGGCTTTAGAGACGCTAGGATTAGTCGGGTAGCTAGATAAGTCACTGCAATATTCCATTTAAGTCACTGCAATATTCCATTTAGGCAGTATATAACAGGTTGGACTTGTAGCTATATGGATGATATAAAGTAGTTGAAAGACGAGGACGTATAGGATAAAAACTCTTGCCCCTAAAAAGGTATACCTTAGGAGTAAGGCATAAATATGTACATACCTATACCTCTAATTACTAGGAAAATAATACTATAAAGAAGTATATATACTAAGACTAGTAGTCCCTAGCAGTCTTAGCGTTCTATCTATATTTTGCCTATCTACTAACCCTGTAGATAGATAGATAGATGACCCATAGGGTCATCTAGTAGATAGATAGAGTAGATCTACATCTATCTATATCTATATTTCATCTATATTGGTAGATAGATTCGCCAGCCTGTTCCTGGCAGGCTTCCTTGTCTGCGGAAGGTACTTGGCCAGCATTCTGTGTACATTCTCCAGAGTCCATCAGTCACGAGATCCCCGTATCCCGTCCGCCTGGCAGGAATACCATATCATAGGAGTCGAGTGTGGAATATGGAGAAGTCCATGCTATAGGGTTCTCCCATTCTGGACAAACTGGGACTTCTCTGTACATTGCCATGACCGCCAGGCTAGGAACCTGATATCGCTAGTAGGCACCCTGTGTATAGTACCCGGCGTCCAAAGTAGGAGCTGATAATGGACAACAGCGAGTCCCAGTCCGGGGTTGATATCGTACCAGAAAATGGCTTCACCGTACCATTTGACATACGGGCGTCGCACTCCGGTGGTCCTCCGTGCTCAGTAACAATGGAGACGCGAAATCCGACATTTTAAACGCCTCGAATGCTACCACAGCCCCTAGTGAACGATAAAATGATTTAGCCGACCCCGGGCTACTCAGACCTGTGTTGGGCCCGTTGCCACACCCGTTGGATCATGGCCCTATTCGGCCATTAACACCGCTACCCCGATGACGGCAGCGAAGGGACGAACCATTATGAATGAATTTTATTTTACCTGAGAGTCGGTGCACTAAGATAGTTTGTAGGTTTGGTGAGATAAGCAGTACAGTACCAATAGCGTAACTTGTGTATTATTGAGCATCATGTATATTCGTAGAGTATCGTGCTACCAAATGAGTTCGGGAAAGGTAGTTATCCACGACTATATTGTAGGAGCACTGAAACAGGTGCAAGTTAATAACACTTTTAGACTATAGAAACGAATCCCAGACGTGCCAGAAGCGTCCTACGCATGGTGGAAGGACACCCCCTAGCGTCGTTAATACAAGGCGAGATACTACATGACCTATCCCAGTGCCAACGGGACCGAAGAGGTGTACCTGTGAGTCAATAAAACAGACTGAATCATATGTTCAAGAGACCACGCCGGTATACTATAAGACCCAAACCTATGTAATAACTGTTTAAACCGGTCTCACAGCTTCCATTATGGCCTCGTTTGCTATCTTGACAATAAACAGCACAGGAACTGGATAGTCGAATTAAGTTGCCAGCGGACTTTACATTATTTTCCTCACTTGACTACAGTACCCATTGCGAATCATTTGTGAACGGCCGTATTGTTTCGCCCAGATCTCAGATCTCCTGTAAGGCCGAGTAGTGCTGCTATTGCACTATAAACAATGCCTCCTAGAACAGGCAAGCTTGATGGCTCCAAGGCTGACGATACAACAGTTCTGGTACTGCACCCAGGCCGTAGTGGGATGTCATTCATCCTGTCCATCAGAAACTGGAGCGCACCAGCGGCCCCCAGAAGAGCTGTGGTAGCATGCTCACCAGCCGCGTCTTTTATGAATTGAATATTCGCGCTAGCAGCGCAGTACTTCGCATACAGGGCCTCAACCTCTGCAAAGGGGGCTATCTCGTCGTTAACAGCCTGGTAGAAATATGTTGGTGTGTTGTAGGCTCTGCGATAGCCCATGTGATTATTGGATAATATTTCCTGAAGTAAGGGTAGCTGGAGAAAAGATTCACCGCCTTTTAAATAGCGAGAAATATCCTGAAAGGCAAATTCGGCGGCGGTAGAGATCAAACACTGATGTTCCGCGGCCAGAAGTGTCGACTTGTTGTTTGGAAAGAGCCTTGCTTGGAGTATATCATCAAACCTTGGATAGGCCTTGGCGAGACCAAGAAGGCCATTGACGACCAAACCCGCACCAATATCGCCATTGCAAGCGTGTAAACTGCTGTTCAAGCTTACCGGCAACCCACCAGCTGCAGCAGCGGTAATATTTAGCTCTGGTGCGTATTGCGCCTTCAGTTCCAGCGCAAACTCTGTGGCCATCGCACCGCCCGAATAACCCCATACAGCGATGCGGGCGGCAGGATCAATTCCGGTGACAGAGGAAGAGCGAAGTACTGCGCGCAGTCCGTCAAGGGCTGCGTATCCGCCAATTAACGAAGCGCCAAAAGCTGCCTGAGGTCCTTCATGGTCAGGAACAGCAACGACCCAACCTTTGTCTAGAGCGCTAACCATCCATAATTCTCCGTACTGGGACGCTATATTGTCGAGGTTTTGGCCTGGTTGCTGAAGAGTGATGCTTGGAAAACAGCCGTCGTACGGGGCATCGATCTCCGCTTGGTACGACAGCAATGTACTGTAGTCGGCATTGTGAGGCACTAGGACCGTGGTGACAGTCGCTAGAGCTTCACCATTCGCGCCAGTTGTGCGATACAGAAGCTGCCACGCATTCTCGAGATTAATTCCGAAGCCAAAAAGTGCGACTGGGTTGGGTGGTGTACGGGACCGGATAATGGCGCCGGGATGGTATGACGCTATGTTGGTTGGTGCGACATAGAAGGGGTCAATATATGGAACTTGGACCGGGTGGGAGGAGTAGCCACTTCCAAGCATTGGTCCAGCATGCGCAAAGATGGAACAAAGGAGGAGTGAGACGGCTAGCCGAGCGCACATGCTGGATATAAGACAGCTAGTAATCTCTTAGGTGGTTTTCGTACTGGCTTTGTACAGGATCCTAGAGCGGCGTTGGATGGAGATGCCTTGCTATACTTATAAACAGACGGATAATATTAGCATCCTCAAGCTTTACACAACGATGTGCTGGAACGGAGTCCGAGTAGTAGAGTGGCTAAGTTGCCGATTCGGCTGAGTTCATGCCCCCCAACTAACATTGGAGGCGCCACTGCTGGCAGGCTCACCTAGTCTGGCACGCCTGGCCCAGCTCAAGAGGGCGTAGCGGAAGAGTCATGATATGCGGGGAGAATTCGGGGTGAATAAGCTTGTCAGCCCCCACACTATTCCAACCTCACCCATAGCCACTAAAATATGTTCCGATAATGGAGACCACTTCCGAAGGTGCGCCAGGTTGCCTCCCAGGGAGGGAGTCTGGACATCGTTCTGCAATTCGTGTCGCTGCATGACTCGCTTCAGCAGACGTGCCGCCTTGCACTAATGCAATGACCAAAAGTCCAGTAGACAGGTGCGGCCATGGCCACTCAATCCAAGTTTAAAAAGTATCCTTCGATATAGCTCAAATCCAACATATTGTTGGTCTAGACTCCGCCGACAGAGTGATTGGGTATGCACAAGACATGACTTCGACACTTTGGGGCCGATCCATCAGACCCCCCCCTAAGCTACATTTGGTTATGTTAGTCGAGGAGCATTCTACCTTCCCTTTTTTTTTTGTCATTGCAAAGCGGGTTACGAAGCTACGGCAATGTTAAGCAGTCAACACATCAGAGCGAACCGTATATAATGCACAGATAGAAAACCTGCTGCGGCAAACAGAACCGTATATATATAGATAATTTAATGTATGCATAATCGTAGATTTCGATTATACTGTGACCACTCTACTACCTAGACGCAGAGAGAGGACCAGGGACTCACAGTCTGCAGAGTCTCTTTGCATGCAGCTCCGAAGTGCGAGGCATGACGCAGTATTTAGATATTATGTTAAACTCTGCAATACATCCCAGGACGGACAATAAACCACGCGACGTAACTTCTAACAACTATACATGGTTTAAGCATCGCCCCTCCATAGGCAGTAAATATAGCCTCCACGTAGTTCATATAAGGAAGCAAAGTGTCGAGCAAGTGGTCCCCGATATATATAAATGACCACCACGCCAGGATACACACGGCCGATGGCCCACGGCATTGGATGGCTGAGATCGGTGGGTGTGGTGTTATGGCCGTTTTTGAATTCTTCGTTATTCGGCAGAGGAGGCAAGGGTCGATTTGGCGGTGGTCCCGGGCAGGGAGGAAGATGAGAGGATTGCTGAGCGCAGTAGCGGAAGGAACTACCACGAATGATTGGCATGATGCACTTTATCTATCCGTAGCACTAGTTATCGTTGGGCCCAGGGTAGAGGAGTATTAAGGTATAACGGTTTCTGGTGACAGATTTTAGATTAACCATTTTCTGGAAGCCATTAGAGACCATGTAGGAATGATAGCTCTTAAGTAATCCAGGACAGCGGTAAGGCAGCCAAGTCAACATAATGTTGCAGTACGGTATACAGGGATAACTAGCTCAAGGACATGAAACCAATGGACCTGTAAATGATAAGGCACTTAATGAGCAGATTTCAATACCGACGTTCATGTTATCTGAGGTCTTAGGATGCTTTTACGGGGTATTGTCACCCAATATGACTGCCACTTTAATAGTTAGCTGGTAATGGTTCTGCCAGGCTTCTGGGATAGGTTTTGGTCTTATCCTCTGTTTTATTTAGCATGGAATCGAAGGAACTGGCATGAGCGCTAACCTTGTATTACCCGCGACAATATGGCAAGGAACCGAAACCTGCAGCAAGGGCTAGACGCCTGACAACATTGTTAGCCACCAAGCCTCGAGAAAATATCCTCCCTGCAATAGTTTGACAATCTTTTTCACTTACTGTTGGAACGGTAAGAAACACCCTTAAGGGGCGAGTCTTGTCGTGGGTGTTATCATACCAGCACGTTCATTATTTAACATGGTGCGAAACGAGGGGTTGCAGATGTGGCACACTCAATTGGTTTGCGCGTAAAGTCGCCGATACGCGTTATGCACAAAGGCTAGTGCCTTTGCGAAAGACCGCAACTGGCCTTTCCTAAGACATTTGATTCCGGCCGGAATAGTATCCCGCGTCATCTGGGCCCTCGGGCCTCGGAAAGTGAAAACCCACCGAGAGCAGTTACATCCGTGGCGCGTCGGATCTAATGGCAGAAACCGCCTTTAGCCGCCAGCGCTAACGTAATAGTTGAAACTTTAAGGTTATCTCGCTACAGCACTGCGCGAAGCCAGCAGCCGAATCTGAATGCCCCACCGCTCGAGCTTGCCTCGCCTGCAATGCCGGGACACCAATAATGAGACTCGGCGAAATTCAATGCCCCGAGCCGACTTCATTACAAATCTACAGATTGCCATGTCATCGCATACGGCCGTTATAGTGTCTAGAGAATGTAGTGTCCCATACAACAACTTGAGAACCTGTAATAACTGAATATGCTGTCCTTCCTTGCTTTACTTGGCACCACCGTGCTAATTCGTGAGGCGTTCAATACAAACAACACGACCCACGCAATTTGGACCATACAGCCGGATTACTGTACCGCTAGACGCTACATAGGGCTGTTACGGAGTTGGGTCGTCGACTTCGCTGGTTATACGCTACTCGGCTTTTTCCTGCCGCCCTTCATACGGTCGCAAAACGGCCTCCGGACGGGTTGCAGTGTGTTTGGAAGCCATGTATCGATATCGGCATTGCAGTAGGCCAAGCCAACATGGTTCGGAATTCCGGGCATTTTGCAACCCGAAACGGAAGTAAGTAAGCTGCGACAGACCCCACGCACGACAGGGCGAGCCGGTCGGTACTTCGACTAGGTACAACGGGTTCCACACCCTGGGCACGGACACATCTACTGAAGCTCAAAAACAAGGTCCGTGTATTTACAAATATATTCCAACACAATCGGGTCGTTATATTAGTAGCCATACGACTGTCATTGCCATTATTACACTGATGGCTCAATTTAAACCTTGACGTTCACAATCTGCCGCTTCTTGCAGACCTCTCTTTGGCCCATCCAGTACCAGAATGAAGCAAGAGCTCAAGATTGGTATCTTCATACCGCATGCTACCCAAATACTCAGTTTGGCTTGTGTTGATATACTTGCCGCAATGTCTAATGAACATCTATCATATGGACCTCATCGTTTTCCGGATTATATTGCCGGCCTCGCACCAAGGACTGCCATGTATTACATCACAAGACCTCACAACGGTGGCATAGTTCCTCATTCTGCCGGCACTTCCATCAAAGCGACCCACGTTTACACAGACGAGGAAACAGCAGCAGGCAAGCTCAATATTGTTGTGGTTCCGGGCCTAGTGGACCCAACAGCCAAATTTGATGACGGCGCTTTACAATGGCTACGTAGCCACTACTTAACACCGGGTGTGGATATTCTGAGCCTTGGTACTGGCGCCTTCCTTTGTGCTTCCGCAGGAATCACAGACGGGAACCACATCTGTTGTCCTCGAGGGATGAGGAATCTATTACAGACAAAGTTCCCACAAGTCATGGTGGCACGTAACAAGCTGCGCTGGGTACAATCCGGCAAGTTATG
The DNA here is from genome assembly GCA_002796755.1 of Paracorniculantispora psalliotae. NCBI lineage: Eukaryota > Fungi > Ascomycota > Sordariomycetes > Hypocreales > Cordycipitaceae > Paracorniculantispora > Paracorniculantispora psalliotae. The sequence goes on along the minus strand of PHFE01000051.1, from coordinate 260,732 downwards.
GTCGTCTGGTGAGTCTAGGCAACTATGCGCACACTAGGTGTCTGGGTTCGTGGTGGCATTCGTACTGGTTGTACACCTGTTCAGCACGTTACTAACCAGCCTAGGCGGTGTGGCATGTGGCAACGAGCTGATGATTGCGTATGCACGCCATTCAAGATACTGGTCTTCAGCTATCGTGGAGATTGCGCTGGCAGTAACAGAGGTGGATGACAGGGGGCTGTTCCGTGAGCGAGATAAAGCACGCTACCTGGTGAGCCTCATCACGGGGCGATTCTAGGGTACCGTGACTACCTCGCAATACTTAGCCAAAGGTTTCCGTGTGGTGGTTGTATAACTCACAGTGTTAGAATGACACGAGTACACACCAGATGAATGATGGATGAAGTGGGGGCAGCTGTACCAGGGAGAGTATGGGTTTAGGAAGGGAGCATTCCCTTAACTTAATGAGACTTCTAAACAATAGATGAAATAGAGTGGATGTACTGCATCTTGTTTATCCTGTTGAGTAGCTTCGTCGAGGCGGTAAGGCTATAATTAGGCACCTTGAAATGTCAAGTGGAGCTTGTCCCAGGCTTACTATTCACACTAGATATGGAGGAAGACGAAGTATGGCATACATCCCACACATTTATTGCACATTCTATGCAGCACGTCGGCATTCCAGACCTATGGATAGTACTGAATATTGCTAAACCGTTTACACATTTTATTATGCAACAACCAAGGTTCAGGAGACTGCTGTCGGCTCCTCTGTCGTTATATGGAGCTAGCTTCCTAGAGAGGTGAAGTATTGTTGCGGCGCTGTAGGCTGGACTCTCGTCTGACGGTTGGTAGTACTTGTCGAAAATGGCCCAGGAAGCAGTAATGCAGCTCCGGAGCGGTCTTTTGCGGGAGTGTCGCTCAAATGCCAGCTGCTAGTGTTTGCGACAGACGTCTATGGTGAAGAGTGACCAGTCTAAAGAATCATAGTGGCATTTTGTATGTTACCGGTACGTGATCGTCTATAACGACTATAGAAATATATATATCTCCTCTAGCACTCGCTACTTATTGAGTGAATAGTATCAAGTGAAAGTTAGTCGTCTAAGTTATTATAAGACTTCGTCTAGCACAACTTAAAATAAGTTTAGAGTCTAAGGGTTAGATCTAGTAGCGGAACTATATATTCCAGCATATATCATTTGTAAGCCTAAGGGACCGGCCGGCATACTTCTTGAACTTATTCTAACGGGAGTCATTTCCTCCTATATAAATGGAAATATTATTTACCTTAATGGCCTAAGGTGCCTCCAGTCCTGTACTATTTATAGTCTGACTCTGTGTCACGGGTTAGACCCCGAAAGGGACTCGGCCTAAAGACCTCGTTGCGCCGTCACATTAAAGGGCATCGCGACCCTGGTCGCGATGCCCATGCTCAACGGTTGCCTACTCAACCGGCGTCATGGCCAATGCTCCCAAAGGATATTACAGGAGAGATCCAGAGGATCTCTCTTCTTAATTCTTTAAATCTTCCTCTTTGTACCAAGATCGTTAGTTAGATTGAATAAATCTTTCCAAACCCTCACACCGAACACAGCACACCACCCCCACCAACACAAGAGGATATAGCTGAATTCTGGCAGAACCTACCGAAGAGCCTACCAAAAATCAACTAAAATTATCGCTTATATACTCTCTTTTTCTATTTTCCTTCTACTTCTTTATTCTTTTTATATTCCTTTATCTTTCCTTACTTTCCTTATATTTCTTTCTTTTTCTTATATATTTATATTTCCCTTATTTCCCTTATTTTCCTTATATTGTCCTATTTTTCTTATATCTTTCTATTTTCTATAGATCTATCTCTCTTTCTTTATCTTTTCCTATTTTTATTTTTGTTTTTCCATTTTAATTTTTCTAAGAAGAAGCTAAAAGCCTATCTATAGATTACTATTTAACCTGCTAGCTTAGAACTCTAATCTAACCCTATCCAAACCCTAAGTCTCCAAAGCCGAAGCCAGAAGCATATGCACCTCTTGAGCAAGCGCCGATACTGCCGTTCGGACGTTGCTTGAATGACCAGCTCGAAGGGTGACTTGCTTGGGCGGTCTGGTCGTGCGCTCCGCATCCATCGGCGTGCAATCACACTTATATACAACGTCGTATCACGACAGCGGCCTAGTAACCGATCGAAGGCCACAGTAACAGCCACCAACCTATACGCGCCGGACCCTAGACTCTCAATAACAGCCGTGTCTAGAACAGCTAGTGTCAAGGAGCCTTAGCTAACCTACGGCGTTATCCGCAAAGCCACAAGAACATCTCGGTTCACTCCTTTCAGCGCACTTCCTAGCCAGTCCGACACATCCAATATGTTACTAGTATCGGTGTTGGTTGCTTAACCAATATTAGGTTAGATACTTTAGACGCCATATAACAGACTTTAGCGTCATAGAGGCTATTAATATGTTTCGTAACCTTAGGTATAGGTAAGAGCCTATACTATACATTCGGGATGACAACTTCTACTTCCTATAAGCATCCAGCCCTCTCATAATAACTAGCATCAGCCGCGCCGACCGTGGAGCACAAGCAACAAAACAAGCTTTACCACTGCTCCACGTCAAATAAAGCCAGGTTTAAAAAAGAAAGGAAATATAGAAAATCAGAAACACATTGAAATATCCATCGCTGCACTTGGCGTCTGATTCCCCGGATTCGCCCAACGCCGGCTATTGACGCACTTTACTTCCTTGCTCCTCGACTGGTGCAGCCTACCCTGCATTTCACCTTTATCTACCCATAAAGCACACCACGGACAACAAGGCACGCAATAAGGAGCACGAAATGCATGAAAGATCTGATTATCTTACGAGTAGGACGATAGATGGCTATATAATTCGGAATTGTAAGTGTTGTCTTGTTAATATGTCTGCTACCGAGTACTACTCTCCCACAGCCGCAGTTTATATTAGACTCCTAGTCATATCCCGCCTCCCATGTTCGAGCGAAGCGACGCCAAAAGAAAGGCCTAGTGCAGCGGTCATCCAATTCCCTCTTCTTTTTCAAATTACCGCTGCGCTCGGCTTGTTTTTCTCCTCGCTTCGCTCGACGTGGGCGGTGACATTTCATGTCAACAACCCTGCCGTTGAGCGCGGCGTGTTAGTCAGCGTCCATCGAAACCCGACCGCCATGTTACTCAGCGCCCATATCGCTTATAAACAAAAGCTGTTGGCGAGTGTTAATTGCGATGGGGGTTCATGCGGTTATTATATCTGTGACGATCTGCCTGCAATTGTGATGAGTGACAATGTGCCGCTGCGACAGAGATTGAATGACGCGAGGGAGATGAGACGTGTAAATTGGGGCAAGAGAATGATGTGCCGTTGCGGAAAGAAAACTATATATGTAGTCTTCGGTATAATTAAGGCGTCCGATGAAGTTTAAAAGGCTCGTTCATGTCGGGTTCAAGTCAGAAAGACGGTTTATCTCGCTCGTGGCTTGCCATGACTAGATATATAAAGCAAATAGCCACCGAATCAATCCCCCCTCATCATTTCTTCTTCCAAATTCACCTTTAATCCTATCCTAACCACAATGAAACCCTCTCTTCTCCTGTCCTTGGTCAGCCTGGCCGTGGCCGCCTCACCCAGCGCCCTCCGCCAGCGCTCCGTTGATCCCGCCCTCACCTCCCGCTCCATCGGCCCTCAAACCGCCTCTTCTTCATCTTCCGCCCGCGACATTCACTACACGTACAACTGGGCCGGCGTCTCGCGCGCCGGCACCAACATCCACTCCGTCTCCGCGCTCCTCCAAGTGCCCTCCGTCACCGGGCCCTCCAACTCCTCCGTCAGCGCATGGGTCGGCATCGACGGCAACGCCGCCTGCCCATCCATTCTCCAAACCGGGCTTATTTTCTACGCCGACGGCTCCTTTCTCGCCTGGTGCGAGTGGTATCCCGGCCCAACGCTCGGTTTTGTCGGCAACAGCATCACGATCCACCCCGGCGATAATGTGACGATGCGTGTGGAGGCGCCGACGGCGACGAGCGGCGTGGCGCGGCTAACGAATTTATCGACGGGGCAGGATGTGCAATATGCGTTTGAGAAGCAACCGCCGCTGTGTAGGGAGAATGCGGACTGGATTGTGGAGGATTACACGGGGAATGGAAAGAGGGTGCCGCTGGCGGATTTTCGGGCGGTGGTGTTTCAGGATGCAAAGGCAGAGGGAGATGGTGGGGTGCTGGGGCCGAAAGAGGGGGCGGTGTATGATATTGTGGATGAGAAGAATAAGGTCATGACGACGTGTGGGAGCGGTGATACGAATGTGTGGTGCCTCTATATTGGATGATTGATAAGGCGACAAGGGGCAAGCACGAATGATATGCACAGACAAGGCTAGTTGATTCTATATCAAGATGGGAGAACAGACCGGGATCAGACAAGTCATAATGTTATCAAAAGACGCCCCATGTTTCGTATACACAGTTAGCCCAATGTCTTCATTCATCCATCTACTACCCACCTATCGAAGCACCTCATTCCCATCATACCTCCTCAGCCCAAACTTTACATCCAGCGCCCCAGCTTCATCCCGCCACCCACGTTCGAGCGAAGCGAGACTAAAAAAAAGCCTAGCGCAGCGGTCATCCACCTCCCTCTTCCTTTTTTCAAATTACCGCTGCGCTCGGCTTTTTTTCTACTCGCTTCGCTCGACGTGGGCCGTGGACGCAGCTCAGGGTAGTTGTCGTTGTTGAACTCGGGTTGGGTATCAAAGGTTATAAGGGCGTGCCAGTGACGCGTTGGTAAGAGAATGAGGTGATTGTGTGATAATGTAATATATATGAATCTCTAGCGGGAATGACGCGTCTAGATATATGAAAAAGAACTGGTATGAGAAAACAGGTTGCATCTACCTGGTCGCCGCCGTCATGACCAAGTCCACAAAGGAAATGGCCGCCGACTTGATTGTCATCATCCATGTCCTTTTTCCTATTTATGTGATATACCCCATAAGATGGAATCATAGCGTGAATGAGGCTATTATGTATTCCGTCTCTGGTCGGCCTGGTCGTGGCTTCTGCCCCCCCTTCGAGACTGCCTCTATAAAGCCATGTTGGGCTTTTCACGACACGGATCATTTGAATCACCAAGACTTGCCTATTCATATACACAAATTCAAGCCAAATATTTCCATTCATCACATCTACTACACAAACTATCGAAGCAACTCGTCCATGCTAAACAAGTCGCAACCACACTAGATCGTCTGCTTTTTATTGTGGTTATTCACCAACATGTTGGGCGATCCGCGCAAATCCCCTTTCAGCACATCATTCGTCGCCGTCGCCTCCACCATCGCCAGCATCTCCTTCGCACGCCGCGGTCCGCTCGTCATAAACCCTAGCGCCACGCCCACTCCATGCGCCGCCCCCATCTCTGTGCCCATCTTCACCACCACACCAGTATCATCCGTACCCGGCAGCGACGAAATCTTTGTCCGTAGATACAGCACGCTCCTCGACAAGGGCCTGCGTCTCGACATCGTGGCTCCGCTGGCCAACGCCAAGCGCAACACCGTCCTCCCCGCCCAACTCAACGAGACGAACCCGATTGCGGGCTTTAATTTCACGCCGCCGACCGCCTACATGACGGGTATTGCAGACCTGGTGCAGTATTTTGCGGAGCCTGACCCGGAACGCATCTTTGACGATCCGACGGAGGATGTTCCCCCGCCCAGGGTGAATAGGGCCGAGGTGGACATTCCGGGCTTTACCGGGCGCATGAAGACGCATTTCACGCTGGCGGAAGACTATGAGTACGTTTTCTTTTATATAAAACATGAGCAAGTTGGAAAGTAGTTGTTGCTAACGTGATGACGCTGTTCTTATATGCAGGCGCTTGATGTGAGTGCTTCCCTGGCCATCTCTGGCTGGGGCCAGACGGCGGCCGTGTCTGGCAGTTACCTCGACCAAGCCAAGGCAAGTACACCGTCCTTTCTATAGATAATCTCGTCTTCTAATATTTTATGCTAGATGACCAAGGACGCTTTGACAAAAAGTGAAGCTCATGAGCATATCTTCCAACACAGTTGCTTCCGCTTTTTTTTCTTCCATTGTCGTTTTCTGCCTCTTTTTTTTTCAACTGATTCGGGCGTGGGGATGACCCGGGTGCCTGTGGAGATTTCCCATTGACTGAACTCGGCGGCTGCTATCGCACTCCTGAGAGCATGGTATGTGGCACTAGCGCGTATCGCATCGAGGCCGTTGCCTGACATGCTTGCAGCGGATATACCCGGTTTCCAATGTTTGCACAAATATTGTCTCATTTATATTTAAGGAACATTCTTTTTTTTTTTTTTTTCAATATTTCGGCTTCCATAAGCTCGTCCACAGCCTCCCTGTTACACCCGCATGCGTTTCTCCGTTGGGCAACGTGATGCGGGCGCTTATACGTTTTATAAATCCGTCTCCTACAGATTAAAGAATCAAAAACAGGGCACTGATCGAGCGCAATACATGAATGATGTTTTGTTTCATATCTATTACTCTATTACACAACTTCTCCTCGGTTGTTGGTATATAAAGCCGTGACCGCCGTGCAGTCAGGTTAGTGGACATTCAACGAGACCATTCTTATCACTTTCTTCATTATTTCGCCCTTTCTCAACTACGTTATGGATATGGACAACCTGACATCCCAGCAAACCTGGAAGAATTGCCGTGTTTGGCGGTTAGTTTGCAGTCAGCCAAACGACCCCAAACGTTGGCTCGAGCTCTGGATCGGGTTCCGTGGGTACCGACTTAGAGTAGTGGTGAGTGCCATCGAATTTTTCAACTCGCCGCAACGGTATTGCGAGTTTGATGCATTCTTTGCCTTTGGTCAGGAGGGGACCTCGTGTGGATGCGAGCCCGATGATCCCAGTGAACGCTGCCGGACGCCGTCCTTCCATCTTCTTACCGCCCCGGACTGTGCGCAATGGATGTTTCCTGCTCTGGAGCCCATACTTCGCGAATTCAACTACGAGAAGCTGCATGATGAAATCCACAGCGTTCGCGACTTCTTCGAAAGACCGTGGGAGAAGCGTTTGCTGTTTGCTGTGGATGACAACTTGACATGTGGTGCTGGCAGCGTCGTTCCGCCCCCCATTGGGTGGATGCACAACATTTATCCAGAACTACCTGGTGCGGGAAGTTATGGCGATTTGCCCAAGAGCTTATGGGACGAACAGGCGGCTGAGCTGCGCCCCCATGAGCCATACGCCATTCACGAAGACGAGCCTCGCCGAGTGTGGCTCAACAACCGTTGCTACGTCTTTATATCTGCCATCGGCTGCAATGATGACGCACAAACAGCTCAAGCAAAAATGGACGCCTGTGTTTGGTTTGGGATGCTAAATCGAATTCAGCAGTGGCACTTCGATCGCATGGTTCGTGGGTACGCCGCCGTCAGAGCAGACGGCAAGGTGGTGGGCATTCTGCGCCCATTTATTCACAATGCCGTTCCGATTGAAGAGAAGCTACAACAGACGCAGGACCCGACGCTCGTGAACAGGTGGAAAGACGAGTTGTTGCGTGCGGTGCGCTATCTTCATAGTCGTGAACTCGCATGGGGCGACGTGCATCCGACTAATGTGCTAGTCGACGAGAACATGAGGATACGTCTCATCAGTAATGGTCCACGTGCCAGAGCTGGCTGGGCGGCGCCCTGGGCGATACATAATGTTTCAAAGGAGACATTGATGGTGTCCAAGTTGATCAATCTACTTTTTCCGAACAGTGCGAACTAGGCCGACGACTGATGAGCCAGGGTAGGTGGTGAGTGGCCAGGAGCTTAACAGTTACAGGCAGACACACACAGATTTGACAAGAATATTCCTGGTACTTATTTTGATTTAGACCGTGTTTTTGTTTCATATTATATTCAGTGCCATTCAGTTCAATAAATATTTAAGCAAAGTCGCACAACTAAAATATTAATACTAGATATGTGAGCCACATGCAATTCTGAGAGCAACAACGAGCCAATCTTTCCATCCGCGCCAAGTACCAAAGTCCAGCCTAAGAATAGGATTCATACCTCAAGCCGTCCATGTACTTCATAACCTCCCCCAACCCAATCCTATCAGCGGCGATTGCCGCGGAGCTGTCCATCGGAATCCACTCCTCGTTGTCGCCGGTCGCGAAATCCGTCAGCCAGGGGTCGCCCTCCTCGTCCACCACGATGTTGTCGAGCGACGCGTGGCCCCAGGAGATTTGGTTGGCGTGCAGCGCGTCCACGGTCGTCTTGATCTTGTGCTCCCACTGGCCTCGGATGACGGTCTTGTGCCACCGCTCCATCGCCTCGCGGAGCAGCATGCCTGGGATCTTGTGAAAGAGCAGGCCGACCACGCTGCCGTGCGGATCCTGCGCGACGCCGAACAATCGCCAGTAACGTACCTCGTCTGGGAGCAGCATTTCGGACAGCCGTTCGTGCTTGCGCACCTCTTGCATCGCGTGGCTGCAGTCCGGCTCGGCGGCGTAGGACTTGAACACGTACTCTTGTCCTGCGACGCGCACCAGGCGAGGCTCCTGGTCAAAAACCGAGTACCAGTCTTCCTCTTCATACTCGATCTGTGACAGTGAGAAGCACGGGAATATACTGGATAGGGCCGGGCGCTTCGAGACAAGAGACGTCGACGAACTTTCGGAGAGGGGTGAGTTGCCTGCCTGAATCACGAATAGCAGGCCTGGCTCCAGGCAGTTGTCGACCGCCTTGAGCCTGCACTGGTGTACCTCAGATCCGTACCGCTGTTCCAACGTCAAAGGCTGGTCGTCTGCCAGAGGAGGTGCCTTTGTCTTGAACGCAGTGAGGCAGGGCTCGACAGCCCATTTGAAGCAGTCATAGGGGCCGACGCCGTGCACATACGGTGCGTCGCAGTCCTCCTCGTCGTCGTCGCTCTCACAGTCACAAATCTCCCCGGAGGCGATTTGGTGGTAAAAGCGCTGGAACTCGCGCACGCGGTCGGGCGAGTTGCGCAGCTCGAGCAGGTCGACGACGACGGAAAACAGCCGGCCCCGAAAACGGACACGCACCTGGAAGCAGGGCGGGTAGGTGCTGGGCAAGCTGCATGAGCATGAGCAGATGCGATACAGCGGCAACGGCTCCGTGGGTAGTGGGGGGAGTTCCTGTGGTTTTCGAAACGGCAACTGCAGCATGGGTTTGCTGATTTTGAGGCGCGAGATGACTTTGGAGAACTTCATGTTGTCGGTTAGTCGGTAGGGTCAGTGGGGAGTTGGAAAGGTAGTTTGAGATGGGAAGAGAGCAAACGATAGTGATCAAGCAGACAATTGTCGAAATGCTGTTGCGAACTTTTTGATCTCGATAGTGAAATCAGAAGACTCTTGAGGGTGGTGTTCGCTGTGCTTGAGATCTGGAGGAGTGGGCAAGCCAGGTGGCCGGTCATCGTGCCGAATATATACATGATTTACCGTGCGACGCCGCTCTGGCGGATAGTGAATAGGATACGTTTTGTCTTTCTATCACTTTGGAATTTTCATCAGTGATGGGCTTTTATTCTGTGCCTCACGTGCCTGTGGCCTTGTGTCCGTTCCACGACAGCTTCGCGATGCGGCTCGCTTGTCACGCATCAGGATGCTGTCGCGGGCGTCCACCAACAGCGTGCAATTTGTTCAATTTAATGAAAAGCCATTCCGAGATCGGAAGCTGAGTGTGAGTGATGCGGCGACGTCTGTCAGTATGGTCTTTAAATGTTGTGATGAACGAATTACTTTTTGTCTGATTTCGACTGCAGGGTATGGTGTAAGTCGTCGGCATATTCAGTCTAGCAATTGTCCTCACACCCGGGAGGGTCCGTTTTCAGGTCGTGTTCAGGCTGTAATACCAGTAAACCTCAAAACTTACGCCGCTGGCCCGACCGGCACCCCCTGCCAAGCTCCACAACGAAAAGCGGCGACCAAAAAAAAGGAGGATATTGAGGCTGCGGAGAAGTGGGTAGGCGGCGGCGTCACACCTTATTATTACCAGTAATTGGATAGCATGCCGACGAACCCACTAACTGAGCTGAATAGAGCACCTGTCAAAAAGGCCCGAGGATTATGCGCGCAGACGCCCTGCGCCCAGCTAGCGATATCTATTATTATTATTATTTTCCGATATACGATCTTGGAAATGGAGCCGTGGCAATCAAACTCGTCCGCTGTCCGTCCAGCCGCCGACGCATGTTGCGGTCCACCCCCTCCTCACGACGTTGAGGAGATTGTCAGAAATACTCAAATCCCGTACGTCCAGGGCATCCGGCCCTCTGGGCCAATATGGTATGGTCCCTTGGCGACTAACTTGCAACAGCTTCATTGCGCAAGACTCTGATGACGACAATGATTCTGCTCTCGGAGATGACGCGAGGTGAGAAAACGAGCCCCGCGGTGGCCGAGGCGCCGCGTCCGTTCCTTTCCCAAACGATACACGGTCGCTAATCATCTTCTGCCTCGATTTCTTTCCCTTGTTTCAGCATAGCGTCTTCGTCCGTCTCTCTCACGGACAGCATTTATGAGTATCGAACCCTGCATGGCCGGACGTACCAAGTCTCCAAGTCGACCGAGTACTGGGGCCCCAACGATGAGGAGCAAAATGAGGGGCTCGACCTCGCGCACGCGCTCATCACCATGCTGCTCGGCGACCGGCTCTTCGAGGCGCCCATGCCGCGGCCGCCCACCAAGGTGCTCGACGTCGGCACCGGCACCGGCATCTGGCCGATCGACATGGCCGACGCGTACCCGGCGGCGTCCATCGTCGGCACCGACATCAGCCCCATCCAGCCGAGCTGGGTGCCGCCCAACTGCAGCTTCTACATCGAGGATGCGCAGCTGGACTGGACCTTTGAGCCCGCCAGCTTTGACTTTGTGCACATGCGCGCCCTGTACGGCAGCATCAGCGACTGGGGCCGACTGTACGAGCAGGCCTACGAGGCCCTCGTGCCGGGCGGCTGGGTCGAGGACTTTGAGTTCACCATCCACCTGCACAGCGACGCGCCGCACGTCCGCGACGATCCCCAGCACATCTTCAAGCGCTGGGCTGCCGTCTTTTACGAGGCCGCCGACCGCCTCAACCGGACGCTGCGCATCGGCAACAACGGCACCATCCGCAGGCTGCTCCAGGACGCCGGCTTCGAGGACGTGCAGCAAAAGTACTACCAGGTGCCCGTCGGCGGCTGGAGCAGCGACCCGGTCTACCGAAAGATTGGCCTCTACAACCAGGCGTTTATGGAGCAGAGCCTGGAGGGCTTTGCGCTGTTCCTGCTGCGCGAGATTATGGGCTGGCAGTATGAGCGGGTACAGCTATTCCTGATGGAGATGCGGTCCGAAATCAGGAATACCAGGATTCGTCCATTTTATCTCATGTGAGTATCATGCGCACCATGCGCTGTCTGCGATTACTATTGCATAAGGACTGACACGCCTGGTGCAGGACCAACGCCTACGCCAGAAAGCCCACGCAAGGAACAGTGGCACCTCCCTCGTCATGAGAGCGTTCGTGTAAAAGTGCAAAACCGCGACACAAGCAGGGAGACAGATTTTGTTTTTCAAGTGTTATGCGGTTCCACGTCGTTTTGCTAGCACTTTTTTTTCCCCCAACATGGTCTCGGGGTTTCTTTCTTCTGTGCCGTGCATTTCTTATCTTCAAGCTCCACAATGTCCTTGTACTCGGGTGCTGGCGTTTATTGCAAATTGACAATAGCTACTTCATTATCATTACATCATATCCAAACATAATCGTTCCTACAATACTTCTTTTCGCTCAGTCACTTGAACCCACATATTCGAAATTTGGAACAAGCCAAGACAGTTGCGACTCGTCCATGGGTGGAGGGGGTCAATAAGCGCCATGTCAAAATGACGGAATGTCTGTAGAGGTCAGGGAAATCAGCTATTGTCGTGATTTGCAATTAGCTGGAATAGATATTCCACGTACCTCGAATATAAACTTGCTAAGCTCCATCTGCGCGACCTTTTGTCCTAAACAGCGGAATTTACCGTGGCCAAATACGAGCTCATTAGCAAAGACCATGGAATGGAGCTTCTCTTTATCCGTCTCAAGCCACCTCTCAGGACGAAAGACGCCAGCATCCGGACCGTATATTTTCTCGCTCGAATGCATTGCGTACGCGGAATAGCCAATACATGTGCCGCCAGGTATGAAGACGTCTCGCCCGTCCACGGTCACGGTATCGCCCGTTGGAGGAACATCGCGCGAAAAAATGTTGGCAACGGGCGGGCTGAGGCGCATAGCCTCCCGAATAACGGACTGTAGATACGGAAGCTGCTTGGCCTGCGCTGCCGTTATAAGCCCGTCTGCTCGACCGGGCGCGAGCTGATTGGTAACGGCGTCATCGGCCTCTTGTTGGAGTTTACGGTACACGCGCGGATTTGTCATGACGTAGAGCAGCGTTCCGCGGATCGCGGTGGCGGTGGTGTCGGAGCCGGCAATGATTTGCTCGAGGGCCTCGGTGCGGAGCTCGTGGCCGGCCAGCCCGTGGCGGATAAACGAGGCGAGCATGTCGGAGCGCTCGGCGGCCGACTTGGCGGCGCGCTCGTCGACGAGGCGGAAGCACGTCGCCATCATGTTCCCGAACCCGCTGCCGTCGTCGGGCGACGGCGCGATAAACCGGCCCAGCCAGGGCAGGTGGCTGAGCCAGCTGACGCCGAGCGCCAGCGCCGTGTTACCAATGGACAGGCCTTCTTCGCTCGATTGGAGATAGTTGTCAATGTCTTTGTCGGCCTGTAGCATGCCGAAAGCTGTACCGAGTCCAATTTTGCTGATAACGTCAAGTGTAAAAAACTGCACCTTGCGCGCCATGTCAATCGGAATCGCCCTCTGATTATCGGATGTATATTTCGTCTGGATCAGTTTCAGAAAATGTTCGAGGCATTCGTCGATGGAATCTTCGAGGTGGGCATTCTCACGACCTGAATACTGTAAGGAATCGTCAGTCACCATCTCTTTCTTTCGTTCTTTTTGCTCTTTTTCTTTTTGGTCTTGGTTATTGTTTATGTAGGCTTACTCCAGGCGCCATCTGCTTCCTTCTCAAATCATGTTTGGCATTGTCGGTCTGGCTGAAAACGTTGTCTCTTCGATGTTCGATGCGCACGGCGTTGTAGTACCAGTCAGAGCGTTTATACCCGGCAGTGTTATTGACATGCGCCCAGACATCCGGCGACGAGGTTACGAGGATGTTTGGGGCGACGCGCGCAATCGGTCCTGTATACGTCGCAGGGCTCGTCAGCATCCACCCGGACTCGTATCAAATGATGCAAAAGGATGCACCGCCTTCCCAGTTCTTCCTTACCATACTTCTGGTTTGCTTGTGCGTAGAACAAGTGCGTTTTACCATTGAGCATAGCGAGACGGTGCGGTATGCTGGACAAGGAGGCCCAGAGGGAGCCACCGAAACCGCTCAGCTTCTGGTAGTTCCAAAAGACGTGGCTGGCGAAAAGCAGCACAGCCAGAGCTGAGAGATACGGCCAGTATAGCTGCCAGCGGCTGTTGCTGCCATGAGCAAAACTATCGCTGCTGCCCTGAGTGACGTCCATGTTGGCCTCGGCTGGCACGCAGAGTAGCTGTTGTGGTTTGCAGGAAGCTTGCTTTGTGACGTCGAAGCTCAAGCTCACCGCCACGCAGACATTCGGGAACTTAACGATAAACTATAACATGAACGATGCCATTGGATACGAGGCCTGATGTTTTAGTGGAGCTGCTCGGCACTTGTTAGTGCAAGCCCCTCATGGGGGCCAAGAAAAACGCCATAAGATCGCCCATGACCCAGCTCTAAAGTACCAGACTCGTAACCCTAGATTTCGCAAGCAGTGAGGACAGCGATAGCATTACGTATAGAGCCGAAGATAATAAATAAAGCGGATTAATAGACGGCGCGCTGGTGGTAGAGGAAAGCATAATGGTCACAGACCCAAGTATGGACCCCCTGTCGGGTATTTTCTTTACACTAACCCACCCTGCGTTAGTCGCCTGGCGTCGCCAAGTCATTCACATCTGCCTACCTTTCGCCTCTTTCCGTAAAACTTACATTATTGCGAGAATCTTAACTACTGGTCCACATTCTAAGTTCACCCTGCGATATCACATTTTACCATAGTCTGGCAATTCCATCCTCTGCGCTGGTGGAAATACCGCCATGGCCACGCACCGTGAATATCGCATCCGCAGTTACATGCACACCAACCCTGGCGAAACACCAGCTAGGTTCGGTCTCCAACTGCGTTTACACGGAAAACACTTCTCCATCAGTGTCAGTGAATCACAATTTCGCAACTCTTCGAAGCGGCTCCAAGAATTTCATGAGTTTTTGCAGCTTTTCATGAGGCCTGGAGATGAAGTGGAGGAGGATCTCGATGCACCCAGTGGTAACGACCCTCCGCCCGGCATCACCATCGACGACTGCTTTGCTTGGGCAGCGCGGCCATTTATGACATCGTTCAAAGAGCTCGCCCCTAAGCCAATATCTGATTCTAAAACCACACTTGCAGATTATTTCGGCTCTGCGTCGTACGAATGCACGCTTGGCGCTCTTCATGATGAATTGGTAGCCGGACCGATCGACGTGCTTCAAACTGAGCCACATTTTATACCCGAAAACCTTTCGCCTGAATCCCGCTCCGAGTACTGGAAATATCGAACTCCTGCTTCGACGACTTTCCCCATTTTCCCACTCTCTGAGATTGAAATCGTGACAGATGATCCAGATCAAGTGCTTGACGCTCAGCCGCAGTCGGTGCGAGTGCAGGGCAAAGACTACTTCTTCAAATCCCTCGAAGATGCAGGTCCTGATTTGGCACGACGAGAAATCCGCAAATACGAAGAAATTGCCCGCGCCAACTTTGGCCCCGAAGTACGCACGTCGCGCCTGTTTGCCGTTGCGCAAGACGGCCAAAAGGACGTCAAGGGCATTTTGCTGCATCGAATCGAAGAGCAAGACACGCTGGAGTTTGCGCTGCAAACAGACAAGCCCGACGACGTGCGCGAGCGATGGGCGACGCAGATTCAGCGGACGCTGCGGGCGCTGCACGAGAAGCATTGTCTGGGGCGATGCCAAGGATGGGAATGTGCTGATTGACGTGCACGGGGATGCGTGGATTGTGGACTTTGGCGGCGGCTACACGAGGGGATGGGTGGACAAGGACAGAGCAGGGACTATTGAGGGTGATCTGGAAGGGCTGGAGAAGATAATTCATTTTATTAAGACGGGCGAGTTTGATTAAACTTCGTCAGCAAGATCGAAGGACTCTCAAGAGGGTTCATTCCCTCAAGACGATGAAGCCATGAATTAGCACAGTCAAAGTTTCCTCATCTCCACCTATAACATCGTTTGTAACAAATTAGCACCATCACAACAAGGTCCGTACGTATTGAACATCTCTTTTTGTTTGTATTACAATGGCAGTATGTATGTACCTAATGTTCATGAATCATCTCATATCGGCGTCTGCCACCACAAACCGCCTCCCTCCTCCGTCCCCATCTCACCATGAAAATTACAAATCAAAAGAATAAAAGAAAAGAAAACTCCCCCGTCTCAACTAGCTTAATACACGAAAAGAAAGAAAACCTTTTCTAATGCTTTGAAGCCCCAGATGCATTGCGCTGACACGGCTCTATAATCAATGCACAACAACCCTTTCACAAAATACAAAAAACCCTCATCCATTCCGCATTTCTTTATACCTCTTCCTCCGCCGCGACAGCTTCGTAGCCGCCTCTGGCGCGCATACCCGTCAGCTGCATCAGCGTCGGGCTCTCGTACATGTCCGTGTAGTCGACCTTGTCGCCTCCGAGCAGCGCGGTGCCGTTGTCGCGTTGACCAAAGATGGGCGCCGGGTCGAACCAGAAGTCCTTGCAGTTGAGCAGGCAGCCGCGGCTGTAGGGGTTCTTCTTCTTGCGGCGGTTCTTGCCGGTGGCGGCGCCGCGGCCGGTGATGGTCTCGATGAAGGGGTCGACGCCGAGGAGGCGCGTCCACTGGCGCAGCGTGCCGCCCTGGCGCTGGCGGTTGGCGGCCGCCGCGGGCGCGCTGCTCGGGCCGGCGGACAGCGGGTGGTTGGGGTCGAGCGGCGCGCCGGTCGAGGTAAAGGCCGTGGACGCGTTCTGGCCGCTGTTGATGCCCATCATGTTCTCATAAGTCGTCATGGCGCGCGACACCTGGATCAGCTGCGTGGCGACGAGCATCGACACCCACGTCAGCTGCAGCGTGATCCAGACGCCCAGCAGCAGCGTGTAGGCGTCGGCGTTGACCAGCTTGCAGAGACTGGGGCTCAGGACGTTGCACTGGTCGGGGGCGTCGGTGGAGATGCCACTGAAGTAGTTCCACAGTAGCCAGTTGTAGAATATGATGCCGAAAGTGAGAGAGATGAGGTAGAAGAAGAAATGGCGATGCGTGTTGACGCCCACGCAGTTGTACACCCAGGGGCAGTGGTGGTCGTGCTTGGCCACGCAACGCTGGCATCGGCGGCAGTGCTTGCTACGCAGCGGCGTGCGAATCACACAGGTGGTGCAAAAGTTGGCCTCGTCGTACTTCCACGACTTGAGCAAATCGTCGATAACGGCGCGCTGCTCGGCGATGCCGTTCATCTTGGGGACGTATCCGGGGTCATATCGCATGCACGCGGCGTAGAAAAAGGTCGTGAGCGCCAGGCAGGCACCAAAGCAGAGGTTGAGTAGGAGATGCGTTCCTTCGGCTCGGAACATGGTATACGGGAGTACTGTCCAGATCCAGTTTGCCGCGACGAAGAAAAGCGTGCCGGCGAAGATGCCAGCCATCCACGGCGTCTTATGGAAGTGGCGCATATCCGAGGGCGCATATTCCAGCACCTGCTGTGCGCAAAAGGTGATGCCGTATCCGATGGCGACGGCCAAGGGAATACCGAGATACACTGGCGCGTGGGACAGTGTCATCAGTCCGGACCAGACTAACAAAAACGGCCATAGGAAGAGGAATCTGGTGAGGAACGCGCGCTTGTCTTTCAGGAAGTAGGCCGCGCCGGGCCACGGCGGCGTTGCCGGATTTCCGTCCTGGTCGAAGCCGCACTCCTTGAGCGCCCGATGCCATGCTCCCTCGGTATGCAGCTCACTGGCAGTAACAGCGGGCGTCTTGCCTGTATCCGTCTTGGCGAAGCGGTCGGCGCCGTACTCGACGACCTTGAGGATGCAGCCCGGGTGGCCCTTGACGAGGGCCCAGTGCAGCGCCGTGAAGCCCTGCTCGTCGGTCGCGTGGACGCTGGCGCCCCATCGCAGGAAGACGTCGACGCACTGGGGGAAGCCCTTGTAGGCCGCCCACATGAGCGAGGTGTGGCCGTAGCTGTCGAGGACGTCGACGGGGATGCCCTGGTGCAGCAGGAGGATGATGAGGAGGGGGTTGCCGTTGAAGGTGGAGATGTGGAGGGTATTGTAGCCCTGCGAGTCGGTGATGAGAGGGTCGGCGCCGTGCTGGAGGAGGAGGTTCACGGTGTAGTAGTGGCATCGCTGGGCCGCCCACTGCAGCGGCGTGGCTATCGACTCGCCGCCTTTGCGGTTGATCTCGGCGCCGTGCTCGATGAGGAATTTGCACATTGCATACTGGTTGTTAATTGCTGCCCACTTGGAGCTGTTAGCGCTCTTCTTGTGACACATCCCGGAGATCCGGCGCGCGGGTACGTACATGCAGAGGGGTGATTCCTTCGTCGTCGACATAGGTGGCGTCAAACTCGCCGGACTCGAAGAGCTTCTCCATCGCGGGCACGTCGCCGGTCCGGGCAAACTGCATAATGTCTTCTTCGGGCGGTGCCTGCGCGGTGGGCGCGGCGGTGGCGGCTCCGGCGCCTTCGTTTTGCATGCTCCCCATCTCCATGTTGCTGTCGAGCTTGGGCGCGGCGGCGGAGGCTTTCGTGGTGGGCTGGATAGGAGCAGACGACGCAGCAGAGGCGCCGCTTGGTCGTGCCGAGCTGGCCATACGTGGATCGGCAGAGACCGTTGTCGCAGGGGCGTTGCCAGAGTCAGAAAGTGGTCTGAGATGAAAAAAATGAAATCGCCGTCGGAGCTGGTAGAAACGCGCGTTGTCGCAGGGTCTAGTGCGTCGTCATGCTCGGTATGGATGCAGACGTGTGAATACTGGCGTCGTAAGGCCGAACCATGCAATAGCACGCCGTTAATACAACTATGCCGATAGGAGAAGAATGAGAAGAAAAAGCAGCTGATAATTTTGTCGCGGGACCCCGGTTAGGAGGTTTGATGATGTTCGGACCGTAGAGAGGCTGAGCTTGCAGTGGGCTTTCCCATTGCAGTTTAGCGCGGCTGGTAATAGGGGAGCTGCGCCCCTGTCTGTGGCTGGTGTTAACGACCCAACGGGTTCGTTTCCGAGCAGCTATTTTATTGGCCTTGAATTTGCGCTTTCAATTGGAGTTGGGATATGGGACCATTCATAGTGGCCATAATAGCGGAGCCAAGAGATGTGCTGATAAGGCTAGAAATTCTCATGATTCTACAGCACCCTGTCTTGGCCAAGTCGGAGTGGCCCGTCGCGCCGATGCTGAGCTACGCGAAGAACCCACACATACATTGGAAGAAAAAATCATAAAGAATATTTATTGTATTGTTTCGAGCATAATTAGCGTCCACTCTAACTTTCTTTTAAACAATAGGCTTAGCGCTAAACAGCCGAAAGTGGGCAGGCAAAGTGGGCGATTTGTAGTGCTCATATCTATTATCAATAATGTTATTTTAAACAAATATGTATTTTGATGGAGCATCATACATAGAACCTACCGCCTAATTCCCAATTAAAAGAAATAAGGAATATTTGGCCCCACTGGGCGATCATCATCCTCTGTTGGCTATCGAGGATGTTAGCTATTAATATAAGCCGTATAGTGTGTATATATAGGTCACATTTTTCTGCTGAACGCATATATTCGCATGCTTTACACACTCGAGATAGCGGCAGCAATCGCTGGTTTTGCGGCATGGTAATGACAGCGGCATACATTCAGATGCAGCGCCAACCAGTCCAAAAAAAAGCAAAACAGCAGCACCCCTCATCATAATGAGATGGGCAAGTAACCTAGAAGAAGATTTGAGTGTTTAAAGGCAGATGGAAATTTCTGTTCTATCACGGCTCCTACGATCTTATACATGTCTGATATGTAGCGGTGTGCACTGAAACAACAAGTAACCGACATGGTCAAAGATCTGCAGCTGTAAAGTTATCCATGTTTAAGACAGGCTGCGAAGCTCGCTAATCAAAGGGCAGTGCGCTGCGTATTGATATAGTCGCACCGTTATTGGTACCTGTAAAATTGAGATCCAAGTCGTATTTCGAGTTTCCATCCCCGTCTGGCCAGCAATCAATGACACTGCCCTTGCGGCCGTGCTGTCGTTATTTTCAGCAACGGGTGTAAGGTTGGGCGGCGTAGAGAGAACGCTATATAACGGAAGCTGTTGCGATAGGGCGCAGGCGGGGGAGGGGGCACTACTGCTGCTCTTCTCGTGTCTAGCCACCAAGCTTTAGCGCCGATAGTGTTGTCCTCCAGCGCACTAGTCTGCCCTTGGACGAGGGCATGGCCGTAGTGACCGAGCTTGGATCCATGGTAGCTGATGCAAGATCAGAGGTCGTCTCAGCTTCATGAACTTCACTGCAGTCTGAAGGTTGCATCGTCCAGAGAAGCAAATAAGGCGGCGGGCTGGCTACACGCTACCAATTGGTGGCGTACGGACCGTCAGGAAACTACTGATACTCGATAGAAGAGGGCACAGCATCACCATTCTCCATCACGTTAACCTTATGTTTATTCACTATTTAATCAGTTCTGTATTATTTCGCCCATTCTTCTTCCGAACCAGTAAAAGCCCGATAGGCCCGCCAATAACAGTTATACTTATGCCATGTGCCCGGAGATATCGGACCGGTAGTTCCAACTGTCACCTTCATGCAAGCCGTAATTAGCACCTTCGACGTAATCCCAGCATCACTTCCAACGCCCAGTCCGCGGACACGATGATTCAGTGCACTGATTCAGCGCGGAGGCCCCATGGCCTTTCCAGCCAGCCCATTGGCTGCTCTGCTATTTTGCGCCCCTGGCCGCTGATTCATCGCTACCCCAGTCAAGCCCCGTCAACCCGAAAAAGTGGTGCTTGTTCCCGCTGACACGACCTAATAAACTGGGAATGAACAAAAGACCAGCGCTGCTTCGGCCGTAAGACGCCAGCGACGCAGCCAGCAAGTCGGGCTCGGGCAACGGTCGAATCCGCGCGGCAGGGGGGGAGAAAAACAAATGGAACAAGGCAACTGTTTCTAGTGTCTTGCCCCCCTGTCTGTGGAATGAAAAATTTCCGGCAGAGATATAAGAGCTGCGCATCGGCGCCACTCTGTCTCACACCTTGCGATGTAAGTAACTGTAATTGCACATCGAACGACAAGCACCATGGCGAGCAACTACGCAAGCTCCACCTCCACGACAACGCAGAATGGTGGCGGCGGCGGCGAAAAGGATCTCGAAGCACAACCCAACAATGAGACGCTCACAAGAGCACCCACGGTCGTGGTGTTCCCTGTTACCGACCTGGACGCGGGCATCGTGGGCTGGGACAGCCAGGACGACCCCCAGAACCCGCAAAACTTCGCGCCGCGCAAGAAGTGGCTGATTCTGGCGCTCATCAGCGCCATGACGATTATCTCACCATTAGCATCGAGCATGTTTGCGCCGGCGGTGGGATACATGGCGAAAGAGTTTCACGAGACGAATGAGACGATTATTTCCTTTTCCGTCAGCATTTACCTGATTGGCTACACTGTAAGTATAAAGATGTCTACATCTACTTTTCTTATTCTCATACCTTGCGACTAACATGCGGCATCAGGTCGGCCCTCTTCTCCTCGCGCCGCTCAGCGAAATCTACGGCCGTCGCATCGTCCTCTCCGCCGGTAACTGGTTCTTCGTCGTCTGGCAAATCGGCTGCGCCCTCGCGCACAACATCGAAACGCTCATCATCTGCCGCCTGCTCGCGGGCATCGGCGGCTCCGCGTGCCTCACCCTCGGCGCGGGCACCATCGCCGACCTCTTCTCCGTGCGGCAGCGCGGGAAAGCCACCGCGCTCTGGGCCATGGGTCCGCTCATCGGCCCTGTCGCCGGCCCCATCGCGGGTGGTTTTCTCAGCCAGGCCGAGGGATGGCGCTGGGTGTTCTGGTTGCTGCTCATTGCGGGCGGCGCGCTGTCGCTGGTGGTCGATCTGGTGAACAAGGAAACGTACGCGCCGGTGCTGCTGCGCAGGAAGACGGCGGCGCTGGCTAAAGAGCTGGGAAGAGAGGACCTGCGCAGTGCGCTGGGGCCGCATGAAAAGGACATCTCGGTGACGGCGACGCTTCGCAAGGGCATGTGGCGTCCGCTGCTGCTTCTGTCCAAGTCTGTCATTGTTCTGCTGCTCTCCATTTACATGGTATGATCCGCTTCTATACACGTTCTGATACATCCCACTAACAACCTCTCTAGTCCCTCGTGTACGGTCTCTTGTACCTCTTCTTTACGACAATCACCTCCGTCTTCACCACGCAGTACGGCTTCTCCACCGGCCTCGCCGGCCTCGCGTATCTCGGCATCGGTATGGGCTTCCTCGTCGGTCTCGTCATCATCGGCGCGACCAGTGACCGGATGGTTTCCTCCCGCGCCGCGCGCAACGGCGGCAAAGTCGAGCCCGAGATGCGCCTCCCATTAATGCTCATCTTCGCGTGCATCCTGCCCATCAGCTTCTTCTGGTACGGCTGGACGGCCGAGAAGCAGGTGCACTGGATCGTGCCCATCATCGGCATGTTCCCCTTTGGCGTCGGCATGATGGGCGTGTTTATGCCGATCCAGACGTACGTCATTGACTGCTACCCCGCGTACGCGGCGTCGGCGAACGCGGCGCTCACGGCGACGAGGTCGATGCTGGGCGCGCTGCTGCCGCTCGCGGGACCGCGCATGTTCAAGTCGCTGGGCTTGGGCTGGGGAAACTCGCTGCTGGGCTTCTTGGCGCTGGCGTTTGTGCCGCTGCCGATTATTTTCATCCGTCATGGCAAGGCTATTCGCGAGAGATGGCCAGTAAGCCTGGACTAAGGATACACACAACCTGCATGCGACTCTGGTCGCTAATATAATCATGGGACGGAGTTTATTGTTTTTTTGCATATCTCTACTTCTTGTCAAGAATTTCGTATATTATAGCATTTATTACATGAATTTATAGAGTATAGAATCTATATCAACCCCTGCGAATAGCTTGGGATACTGATCTACAAACTCCCTCGTAATCGTCCAGCCGCCGTCGCTCATAAACGTCTTGTAAAAATTCTCCCGCATCACCAGCGTGTTATCTGCCGCCCTCTCCAGCACGCTCTCCCCCCACGGCCAGCGAATGCGTATGCAGCACGCCAGCAGCCCAAAGAAATCCCAGTAATTGTCCCGATACCGCGCCCAGTCCCGTATCAGCGCCACGCGCACCTTTGGCCACGGCACCATGTCCAGCGCCACCGGGTGCGGCGTGTCGAGCTGTTCCCGTACCGGCCGCAGAAACCCCGGCAGCGCACCGTACGTCGTCGGCGAGGGCGCGCACACCCAGCGCGTGATGAGGTACGCGATCCAGCCCGCGGCGAGGCGCTCCGGCTCGCGAAAGGGCCGCCGCTCGCCGACGTCGTGGATCATGTCCGCGAGAGGGTTGAGCTTGCTGCCGTAGAGAATGTCGAGCGGCGAGTGCGGCGTGTCCGGGCACGGGCGGATGAGCTCGGGATACTGGAACCAGCCGCAGCCGACGACGGTTTCTGGGTGGTCGTAGTCGTCGTCGTGCGGCGGGATGCGACTCCAGTCCGGGGTCCCTATTGCAGGTAGCGAAGGTTCTGGTGGGGTGACATCTTGACGGAGCGTTGGTTCGTACTCTGTCAGAGCGCTGCTGGTTGGTGTGTTGCTGATGCTTTCTCCATCGCTGAGCAGAGGAGGAAATATGGCGGCTGCGGGTTGTTTGTAATTTGACGAGATTTCCAGACTGGGCTCGTCCCACGACATGACGAGCGACTTTAAAAATTCTTGGCGCTGAAGAAGAGATTTGTTCTGGTGTCGCAAGGCGCTCACTTCCCGTGAGTGCGCATCGTGCTCGCCGTGTGTCTGGTGGTTCGCATGGCAGTGGGCGACGAGCTCTTCCAGCTCAGCAATGTGTCTCTGTTTCCTGTCACGCAGACTCTGCTGCGACCGGCGGTCCCGGGCTCTCTTTTTCTCGATAGACGGCATGTTTCTGGACTGTTGCAGGGTCGCCCATGAGAGGTCGCCGCCGTTTGAGTCAATCGCTGTAGGCTTTCCATTTGCGGTTTAGCGCACGTCACCCAACACCTCTGCAGTTGGCCTGTAACAGCTGCCTGTGACAGACTTGTCCGCAAATATGAACATTTCCTCTCCCATTATCCTCTCTCGTTATTCTCTCTCATTATTCTCTCTCATTACACCTACGACCGTCGCATCGCAAACATGACCACCATAGCTGAGCTCAGAAGACCCTTCGGTGCATGACGTTTTAATACAAGCCCAGCCAGTGCCTGCGCCATCGCCAGACGCTGCCACGACTGAGGAAGAACAGAAGACGACCACAGCTCGACCAGAGGCGTGCATGACCGCGCCTACCAGTGATGAACCCATGGACAGTACCCGCGGCTGATCGGGTTCGTCGTTGTTTTGCAAGTCAAAAGGACTAAGTGCCACTAAGTCTTCTGGCAGCGGTGCGTGGACTTTGTATCGAACTTGTGTGTAGGGCTTTGTATGACAGGCGTCATGCTACGGGCGCACTTCACGCTCATGCCTGCTACCCCTCCCCCGCCTCTTTGGCTTTATTACTTAATTTGGCTATGAAATATGCTACGGAATAATTAAAGAACCGCGACATAATCATGGTGATTCGTGCAGGGGCCTGCAACAACAAGAGAGATCTGAAGAGCATGGCTGTGTTAGTGCGCTCACCTAGAGGCTCCCCAGAGTTAACAGCACGACGTATTGACATGTCCGGTAAAGAGTTTGCGCCGTGGAATGCAAGACTAACGTTGCTTCATTTTTTCTTGTTTCGAGAGAGAGTCGAGCAGCCAGTTGCTGCAGGTCGATGCGCTGTCACTGCTGCATCACACAAATGTGTGTCGTGACTAATATTCGGTCGCTTCTTGGGGCGGCCTCAAGCGCCATGACCGTGACTGGACTTGCGGGAAGAGTCACATCTAGCCGCCAAAACTTTCGCATTCATCCTTGATTAACCTTTTTCATCAAGCCATAAATACTTGCTGCTTGCTCATTCAAAAGCTCACCTTGTACCGCCACCATGTCTACACAGCCTGATTCTGAAGATCAATTTGAGGCGCTTCACGCACTCCGCCGCACGCTAGACAGCGACTGCACCGTCGTCGGGGAGGAGAGGCTCGCGCTGGAAGCAAAGTACAAGCAGCTCAACGCTCAATTGTTTGCCGCCAAGAAAGAAGAAGCCGCCAAAGGTATCCATACTTCCCTCGCGCGCACAGGCTCGCCCTGTCCACCGCGCTCGCTCCCTCGCTAACATTGCGTCCATCGTTTAGCAGAACGCAACCGGGTGCGACCTGAATCTGTGGGCTTGCCGGGACTGGCCGATCTGGAGTCCAAATATGCGGAATTTGCGCAGATGAGAAACGCCTCCAAGAGCGACTGGTCGATGCCCAACGCCAAGAAGAAGGCGATGGCGATTGAACACAGGACCCTGACCGAGGAGCTGGCCGCGGCGCGCAAAGAAGCGACCGAAGAGAAAAACAAGACTTTATAACAAATGTCGCCAAACTATCTACTGCACTGGTGCTGATGAGAGACAACGACGGCACAGTGCTGCCCAGTATTGGTGCCGAACCGCTGTGCCTAGCGCCATGAGTCTACTGGTGTGCAGACCAACCAGCCAGTCAATGTTGGAATTTGCAAGGCAACGCCAGATGTATACTTGAGTTTGTTTTTGAATCTTCAAATCTTGCTCGCATTTGGAGTGCACATTGCACCATGTCGACCGAGGTGGGCCAACCCAAGCAACGGATTCTGCCGTCTGGTGGCGGCCAAAGAAAAGCAGAATATCTCATTAATGGTTTACGAAACTGTCTCTTTTACTTCCAACTTACTTCTATTTCTTCTTCTTCTTCTTCTTCTTCTTTTTTTTTTTTTTCTCTTTGTTTGTCGTCTTTGCTTTCGGTCTTGCCGAGCTTGATAATCAGTTGCTGACCCTACGGTTGACCGAACTTACACTTGGCATTATGGCAATGCAAAATTTACTTATTCTTTCTTAGTTCTTTTAAATCTCATGGTAAACTGCTGTGTTAAATTTATAGTAAATTATGCACACACGTATGGTAAAAGCAGTCCATCTGCTGAAGCCACAGTGGCGAATCGTCCGACATCCACAGCTCACGGCCCGGCCGCCAGGAGAACCCCACACCGCAGTCAAAAGCTGGCCCTACAAACACCTTCGAGTCACGCCAGCGGCGAACGACCACGAGACAACGACAGCAAAAAGGAGAGACCAGAACATCTCGCGGGCAGCCCGTCGCCCTTCTCCTATCAAACACACTCCTCCAACTTCTTCCCCGGCCGATTACAATATTCGCTGGCTTTTAGCCACCCGCCGCCGCCATGCCGACTTTCGAAGAAACCGTCGCCTTCCTCATGACGCCGTCCTGGCCCGTCGTCGTCCTCGGGCTGCTCGTCGTCCTCGGTGCCCCCGTGCTGCTGCACATCATCCTCTCCCGCAGCGTCACCTACATTGTCCCGCCCTCGGTCCTCCTTCTCGGCCCCGACAATGCCGGCAAGACCGCCCTCCTCACGCTCTACGAGCGCGGCGGCACCGCGAGCCCGCCCGCCACGCACACCTCCCAGGCCACGCAGTCGGTCGAGCTCAACGCGTCGACGGATTCCGCGCGCAAGACGACGTACCGCAACCACGAAGACTCCGACGGCACGTACACCAAGTTTCTGCTGGTCGACACGCCCGGCCATGGAAAGCTGCGCAACGTCGCCATGGGCAAGCTGGCACGAGCGGAGAAGCTCCGCGCGGTGGTATTTGTCGTCGACGCGGCTGCGCTCGGTGAGCAGGACGTGCTGGCCCCGACGGCGCAGTACCTACATGACGTGCTGCTGGTGCTGCAGAAGAAAGCTACTTCGACCGGTAAAGACAAGAATGTCGTGCCGGTGCTGATTGCGGCCAACAAGATGGATCTGTTCACGGCGCTGCCGGCGGGCATGGTCAAGTCCAGCCTGGAGATGGAGATTTCGCGCATTCGCGCCTCGCGCAGCAAGGGCCTGCTCGACTCGGGCGTCGGTACCGATGACATGGGCGCCGAGGAGCAGGAGGCGTGGCTGGGCGAGTACGGTTCCGATAAATTCACGTTTGCGCAAATGAACGAGTTTGATATCGACGTGGACGTGCTGCCGGGCAGCGTCATGGCGGAGAAGCCGGACGCGGATAAATGGTGGTGGTGGATTGCGCAGAGAATATAAAGCTGAAGAGTAGCCCAGTTTTACTTTAATAATAATTATCAGCATCCATTTCACTACTCGTTGACGCTATTGAGACTGTGTGCCGATGCAGTCGGTTAATACACGTTACTTTGCACAGAGAGGTCATATCTATTCGTTTATTCATCGTCTAATCATATCCAGAACCGTAGATGTTGAGTCTACAAGGCTCGCCCTGGTGTCTAGTCTATCCCTGACATCAGTCCTCCACGTAGTTGAGTCCAAATCAAACGCCAAAAATATATAATGAAAGACAACAGTCTTTTTTAAAAAGAAATGAGAAGATTTTGCAAAATCGCTTAAATCTTCTTGCTGACCATCCAGGTGAGGAGATCGACCTTGGTGACAACCGCAACCGGCTTGCTCAGCGTCTTGCTGTCCGCGCTCTTCTCTGTGACGACAGCCGCGCTGTTCCACTCGAAAAACTTGGACAGGTAGCTGAGCGACGTGTCCATGGTAATCTCCACAAACTTGCGCTTGACGTCGCTCGACGCGCCCGCCGCCGCCGTCTGCCGCGGGTCCGTCACAATCTCGTCCATGCGGCCGAAATCAAACATGACGTCCTTGACCTGCGTCTGGCCCGTGGCGCGGCCGCTGGAGATGTAGCTCAGCAGGTTGCCCAGCGTCACGACGCCGACGAGCTTGCCGGAAGCGGCGAGCACGGGCAGCTGGTCAAAGCCCTTGTCGCGCATCGTCTCGACGGCCTCGGCGCACTCGGCGGTGGCGGCGACCGAAGTAACAGGCTTGAGACGCAGCGAGGCAATGGTGGCACCCTCGTACGGGTCGGCGGAAGTCTTGCTGCCGGGCGCGGTGACCGACGCCGACTCGATGCCGTTGACGGGCAGCAGGTTGTTGGCGGCCAGCCAGTCGTCGTCGGCAAACTTGGACAGGTAGCTGCGGATGCTGTCGGGCAGCACCACGACCACCACGTCGCCCTTCTTAAAGCCGTACTCCTTGACAGCCTTGAGCATGGCTGCCATGGCGGAGCCGGAGCTACCACCGACGAGGAGACCTTCCTCCGCAATCAGACGACGGGCGAGGTAAAATGACTCCTGATCGTCCGTCTTGTACCACTTGTCCACCAGCTCACGGTCGAGCACGTCGGGGATGAAATCGTAGCCGATACCCTCGACCTTGTACGGCTGGTTTTCGTGCTCCTGGTTGAGCGACTCGGGCACGGCGAGGATGCTGCCGTGAGGGTCGGCCGCGATGACCTTGACGTCCTTGTTGTGCTTCTTCAGGCCGCGGGCCAGACCGGTAATGGTGCCGCCCGTGCCCGCACCTGCGACAATGGCGTCAATCTTGCCGCCCGTCTGCTCCCAAATCTCCTCGGCGGTGCCGTGCTCGTGCGCAAGCGGGTTGTCGAGGTTGCCGTACTGGTCGAGGATGTGCGCGTTGGGGATCTCCTTCTCCAGGCGGCGCGCGACGCCAATGTGCGACTCGGGGGCGTCCCAGGCGGCCTGGGTCGGGGTGCGGATGATGGTGGCGCCGAGGGCGCGCAGCACCGACACCTTTTCGGCCGACATCTTCTCGGGCATGGTGATGATGGTCTTGTAGCCCTTGATGGCGCCGACGAGGGCCAGGCCGATACCACTAGACATCCGTCAGTAAATACGTCCTCATCAAGCAAGTTGTCGGAGTAGTCGGCGTAGGACATACGTGTTACCACTGGTGGGCTCAATCAGCGTGTCGCCAGGCTTGATGCGGCCGCTCTTCTCGGCACCCTCGACCATGCGCAGGGCGATGCGGTCCTTGACACTGCCGCCGGCATTGAACAGCTCTGCCTTGACGTAGACCTCGCACTCGATGCCCAGCGACTGCGGCACCTTGTTGAGACGCACCAGCGGGGTGTTGCCAATGAGCTCGGTGGCGGACAAGACCGTCGCGGGTCGACGGCCAACGTGCGGGACGGAATCAGCCATAGTGACAGTATCAGTGGAGTCTATTGGAGGGAAAGTCGATCAAGAACAAAGAACAAGTAGAAAGAGACGATGTTTGTATTAAAAAGTATTAGTCTCAGGGACGGATGTGTCAAGCAAATAATCTTGCACCCCGCCAGCGCGGCAAAGCACCAGCTTTTTTCTTCTGCCCCACCATCCCACCACGCCACTTCGCCGCAACCAACGCCGGCGGTACCCGCTTCTGGCCCCAGAAGGCGCCATGTCATCCGGCCCGTGTAAGTCATCAATGCAGTCTGCTTCGTATAATAGCAAGTCGTATGTGCAATTTTTGTAATGTTCAATGAGTTCCTCGTCCGCCTTGGGCATCATTGGCCTCTCCGTCTTCCTGGATCACCTCCCTCGTCTTGCCCCATTTGAAGTCGTCAGAGTGCACCAGCGAGTAGATGAGAATAATAATATTCATAAACGGCGAGGAGAAGAAGTGAATAATGAAGCCGATGAAATATTGTACTCGCTCGAGGTTGTTGCGTGGCAGCCAGAAGCCAATACAAAACGAATATAGCTGTCGTCCATGTTAGTGCACCATGTAGCTACGCATCCGTCGAATGTACTTACATAGCGGATCCAGAGCAGCGCCAGAAGCGACACAAAGACTGGATTTTGCATGATTTCCTTGCCCCGCTTGACAAACAGCATAATCATTTCGGCCAACGCGGCAATGATGAATGGTGTTATCGCCCAGGTCACCACCGCGACAAGGCTCTGCAGCCGCTCCACCAAGAGGATGCCCGGCCGAAAGATCATGACAAACTCGTTGGAGATGCTGCCCAGCGCCCACCGTTTGCGCTGCGACAGAAACACCTTCCAGTTCTGCGGCACAATTGTAAATGCCTTGGCCCGCAGCGCCTGCGCCGTCTGCTTCTTGGGAAACAGGCTGAAGATGATGGACGCGTGGATGCTATCCTCGGAGTAGTTGCCCATGATGTGCTGCGTCATGACGTCGTTTGGTTTCGGGCAGTAGCCGAATTTCTGTCGCAGCACCGCATCGCCAAACGTCGCCTCGTCGACGCGGATCAGCTGGCAGCAGCCCGGCAGGCAGTTGACTTTGCCTGTGATGCGCGACTGGAACATCCGGCGCAAGCCTTGCGTCTGCGAGTACTCGACCGACTGGTACAGCGACCACAGGCCGAAGCTCTTGTTGTCGAAATCGACGCAGACGTGGCCGCACACGCCGACCAGCTTGGGGTTCATGCGGATCTCTTTGAGCATCTCCCACACGCAGTACTTGTCAAACACGGTGTCGGCGTCCATGCCGACGAGGTACTCCACTGTGAAGATCCCGCGCTGCATGAGCGCCGAGCCGAGATACGTAAAGAGTTCATTGTTGAACATGGTGACGACGTTTTCCGAGCGCAGCCGGTAGTGGTACAGAAACGACCGTGCAAAGCACAGGCTGTCGCGCTTCCCTTGGTTGTACTTTTTGCCGACAAAGATGTAGGGAATGCCGCGGTAGGTGCCGGTCTGGATCTTGACAGGCATAAACAGGCCGTCGCGGGCGCGGTAGCCGTTCTGAAAGATGCGGCACGGGCCGGGCTCCAGGATATCTTCCAGCAAGTAGCGCTGTGTCGTCTTGGTCATGCCAGGGCCGCGCACATTGCCATCCACGACGATGAAAATGAGCTTCGGGTGCTCATCAATGTTCTCCTGCTCCACGAGCGAATCCAGCGACCGTGACAGCTCATCTGGCGTCTCGTTGTAGCACGGCAGCAGAAGTACCATCTTCTCTGGCACTTCCGGTACAGTTTCTTTTCGCTTTTTGCATGCACAGAAGACCTTATTCCAGATGCAGTTCCCGACGATGCAGAGGATCATGCAGGCTTGCAGAACAGTGTTGGAGCTTAAAAGTACAATAAAGAGGTAGTATACCTGCCAAAAGTTCAAGGCGGCGTAAATCAACGCGCCGTTGATAATCAAGAGTCCAGCGATTAAACTCCATTTTTGCATGCGAAGTAATGTTTTGCACATGCGTTGAAGTTCTGCGTCCGAGTCCCATCGTAGCTTGGCTTCCTCTTGCTGCACGGCGGAGCTAAAAGAAATGTCCGAGTCGGCGCCATGCGAGTTCCACGACGCAGCGGTTTGTGGAGTGCGAATTCCAGGAGGCAAGATGCCGTATATTTGGCGATTGATGGACTATAAAATTAGCCTCTTTGTTCCGTCGTTGCTGTCTGGCACATACCGATGCCCTTGACCCTGTCTCGTCCGCCAGTACGGCCTGCTGAGGTGGGCTCAGATCGTGTATGATCTGCTCCTCCAGAGACTCTGGCTGCGCGTCCGACGAGTCTTTTTGCATTTTGGAGTATATCTAGTAGGAAAATGGCGATTTATGATCTACACAAGAATGTGAGCACAATATTCCAGCCATAAATGCCGGAACACGGCAGTGGCGGGTTTTATGGAGGCGCAAGAGTTTGCCTAAGACCCGGGTATCGACCTACACCACAAACAGCTGCTAAGCGAGCATGCAAACACGATGCAATAATTGGGCGAAACTCGTCTTTGCGCCGTATTGTGTGCCAAGAGATCTGAAAGCGAGGCACGCTGCAGGTCAGCCTTTACGTCCTCCAACCAGAACTAGGCAGGCGCTGAAAATAGCTACCCATTCACATATCATACAGAGGAGCTGAACATTTCTACAGGTACGGATCGTGGTGCTACAGAAATGTGCCATGAGTCGCAGGCGAGCATGCCGACTCGGTGAAGACAGCTCCCCCACGCAGCTGTATGCCTTCGGAGGTGACTAATTTGCGTGGCACCTCGTATACAAAACTCTACAGTTTATCATTGTTCGTTGCTGGAAGTTAGAAAAGAGAGGGAAAAAGGAAAGCAGGCGGAAGCGTATCGGCAAATACATTGCAGGAGAGACAATGGTGCAGTTTCTTTAGCCTAATGTGCTGGGGTGCATCAGCCCGCAGACGCAACCTTTCTATTATTGGATGCCTGCAGAGCGGAAACTGCCCCAGCTGCCACGTTTCATATTCACGTATGTTAGGGGCTCGATTGGCCCTGTGCAAGCATGTCGTGTCTGTGGTGGAACGCGGCACGCGGCTCGCATCCGCGGTGCAACGCCAGGCCCCGGCCCTGGCAGAGGTGCAGTGGCATCTCCGTGGGAGAGTTAATATTAGCTTGCTCGGTATGCCTATTTACATGGTTCTTTTGTGTTACGGATGAGATTCGTACGACTTGCGTGTTTATGTATACGAGAAGTTACTGACAAGCTCATGGCAGATGTATTGACTATTACTTCCAACTATCCTAGTGACCACTAACTATTACTCGCTTTCAAATTAAGTCCATCACTGCTCAGAACAAATATTTCTAGCACTAGCTCATTCAATCACAGTGACCAAAATCGCTCTGGCATCCCCTGCCGCAATACGAAGCGGTAAGTCCACTGTCTCTGGTCAGCATCACTTCACGCCGATCGCTCCTGCGCGGCACTTACCAGTAGCCATTCTCCGAGCAGCACGTATTGTGCCCGAAATTCAGACACGTAGCTGAAAATTTGGCCCCGCAGAGCCCATTCGTGGTGTCACTGACACCCTGCGGCACAGGGTTGCACGCACCAAAGTCGACATCGCAGCCGGTACCGCAGTACCTCTCATCGGCGCCACTGCATCACTACCTGTTAGCAATCTCATACCTGCGTATTAAATATCTCCGACCGCAATGCAACATACCAGAATCCGTAAAACGAGCAGCAGTTGCCAAAGGTTGACCCCTCGCACGTGTACCCTGTGCTGCCACCGCATGTCTGGTCCGGCGAGATGCGGAGCGTCGTCGTGGGGCGCGTGTACGACGTCGTGGATGTTGTCAGCGTCGTACCCAGGACGCTGCTCGTCGTCGTGGGCACGCTGGGTCCGTTGGGCGTGCTGCGGTACCAGTTATCCCGGGGGTCGCCCAGGCACTCGCCCACCGTGGTGAGTCGGTAGCCTCGCTGGCGGGAGAGCTCAATCATGTACGCCGCGAGCGTGACCACGGTCTCGTAGTGCACATCATGGGCGAGCGTGATGTAGCTGTGCTTGGACGCATCCGGGGACAACGCCTTCTCGAAGCGCTCCTTGGACAGGTGGATATTCTCCGGCGAGTCGTTGAGGTAATCCTTGGTGTCAATGTTGTTGGTGACAATGTGGTAGCCGAGCGTCATGAGGACATCCGTGCAGCCTGTCTCGGCGCTGCACTCTAGGTACGGCGGGCGCATGTAGGTCGGGATCCAGCCAAAAATGTTTCGGAAGGCCATCTCATTGTATATGATCTCAGAGTACTGGATCGTCTTGTTGACCTTGTCCAGGCTCCGGTGCGTCCAGGTGTGGCTGGCCAGCTGGTGACCTTCACCGTGCATGCGGCGGAGCACGTCGGCCCAAGGACGAGAGGGATTGTCGATTGGGCCTTTGTCTCGGTTGTTGCCGGCAATGAAGAAAGTGGCCGTGACATTGTACGATTTCAAAATGTCGAGAATTTGAGAAGTGTAGACGTCAGGACCGTCGTCGAAGGTGAGGGCCATGGTGCCCGGCTCTTTGCACTGGGTGATGATTGTGCCTAAATAATCAGCATTGGTCCATGATTATTTTACTCGCAAGCCTCACCATATGGCACAGATCCAACCTGCTCGCGAGGAACATTTTCGGTCGTTGGGCCAGATGGCCCTTTGCTGCGGCCTGTAAGCAATCACTCTAGGCGTCTTCAGACATGTCCTTACAAGGTGTCGCAAGAATCACAGTAATCCAACTGGCACTGAGAGCCACCACAGTACTCATGAGTTGTTCCGCACCATCCACCTTCAGAGCAGCACATTCCAGGAGCGCAGGATCCCACGCCGGCGCCGCACTCCTGGCGCTTGTGCAGGGTAGCCATAGCAGCGAAACTGGGCTGCGACGCATGGGCAGCATGGGCAGCTGCCACTGCAGCAAGGGCTGAGAAAATTGCAAAGCTTTGTTTCATGGTGAATTGATAGTGAATTATTTGGAATAATGAATGCTGAGATGAATTTGGGGATAAACGACAAAAATATCAGGTGTGTGATATTGGGACTTCGGAATCAAGAGCCGGACTTCAGACTGTTTTCTGCATTTTGCACGTCCGTCTCATTGGGCATCGACTTGCTCCCGCATTGCCAATTCCAATTTTCCACCTCCGTGAATCAAGACATTCATCTAATGTGGCTGTGAATACGATTACAAAAATGATGCTCCCATCACCGATCTTTCAGCCCTAGACAATATTGGCAGGGGATATACGCGCTGCAGATTGGATTCAATACGAATATGCCGGTAGCCGAAATATTGTTAATCCATGCATGCCACTACTGTATGCGACTAAGTGCTGGCGTCGCACAGAATCTCCTTGCTCATAGCATGTCGTATATTCTGTTAGCAGGGGAAATCGCCTCCATGCAGGTACTGCATATACACGACAGCCGTCCAGCTGGAGAAAATTTACGACATACTCTGGACGTGCTTTGGACGGGAAATTGCTACTGAGGACCTTGCTCAAATAGATTGTATGCCTAGATTAAGAGATTTCCATAATGAGTTCCGAATATTGAGCTGAACTTCGAGACATTGCCAAATCACCGAAAATGCAAACTCCGCCGACAACCAACGATGCCATTGTCAAGGCTGCTGAAGGAATTACACCTTCTTGCAAATACTATGATGAGACTCCTCCAAGCGAAATCGTCGACTCCGATGACGACGTGCAGAATCTGCCAGCCATCTGGCCCGGGCAGCCGCCCACCGTCGCCGTGATTGGCGTCGGCTACGTCGGCGAGCACCTCGTCAACATCTTTGGCGAGCATTTCCCCGTCATTGGCTTCGACGTGTCCGCCGCGCGCATCGAGAAGCTCACCCTCGCCAATCACAACCCCACCACCGTCTTCACCACCAGCACCGCGGCCCTCGCGCGCGCCACGCACTTCCTCATCGCCGTGCCCACGCTCCTCCTGCCCAACCAGCAGGTCGACTCGTCCTACCTACGCCAGGCGGTCGCCGTCGTCGGCCGCTACGCACGGCCTGGCAGCACCGTCGTCGTCGAGAGCTCCGTCGCCGTGGGCATGACGCGCGCGCTGCTCGGTCCGCTGGCGGCGGCGAAGAATCTGCACGCGGGCATGTCCCCCGAGCGCGTCGACCCCGGGCGCACCGCCCCGCCGGCGAGCGCCATCCCAAAGGTTGTGTCCGGCCTGGACGACGTGGTGGCGGGGTCGACGGACGCCATTGCCCAACTCTACGCGCGGGCATTTGCGCGGGTGGTGCGCGTGTCGCGGCCCGAGGTCGCCGAGATGATGAAGCTGTACGAGAATTGCCAGCGCATGGTCTGCATCGCGTACGCTAACGAGATGGCGGATGCCTGTGCGAATCACGGCATCGATCCGTTTGAGGTGTGTCGGGCTGCTGCGACGAAGCCCTTTGGCTACATGCCGTTTACCCCAGGTCTTGGGGTCGGTGGACACTGCATCCCCGTCAACCCATTTTACCTGCTCTCCAACAATGATTTTCCTTTATTGGAAAACGCCACTGAAAAAACGCGGGCGCGGCCCGGTGTGTTGGCTCAACGCATCATTGACAAATTGCACAGGCAGCAGCCGCAGCAGCAGCCGCAGCAGCAGGACGTCGACCGCCCGCTGCCCCGCGTGCTCGTCGTGGGTATTGGTTTCAAACCTGGACAGTCTCATCTTGCCAATTCTCCGAGCCTGGAGCTCGCGAAAAATTTGGTCGTCTCGGGCAAGGTTCGAGTGGCGTGGCTTGACCCTCTGGTGGCGCAAGAGGCCGTCCCCCAGATCGAGCGGTTCGACGGTGAAAATTGGTCGGTGGCGCATCTGGGGACAAACTTTGACTACATCGTGGCTGCCATGTGGCAAACTGGCATTGATATGGACGTGCTGCATGGGCTGCCCCAGAACATGGTCGAGTGGTGGTTTGATGCGCCATTGAAAGGTACAGAGCAGAATTAGCATACTTTGAGAGGCTTGCGGAGGAAAAGGTAAAAGAAAGCCTTCTAATGTTTAATAAAATGCATCAGAGAGAAGATTTTCCCCAGCAAAGGTGTTTTATATTTAAGGCTTGCCCTCGCCATCTCAATTGAGGATTTGATTTTCTCGTCACCCATTTCCTTATTCCTTTATTCCCCTTTACTTGTAATACTTCCCCAGCATATTCATACAACCAACACTTTCACTTGTATATTTCCCCAGCATATTCATACAACCAACACTTTCCCCCAAAGGTATTTCCCATTGTCGACACATTACTGAACAGTAGCATGCTATTGCTAGTAGAAGCAATTGACTACTGTGTATTCCAGTACAAGCACTACTAACACAGACAGTTCTCGCCTAGCTCTGCGGCTCAGTCAGCCCGATGGCTTCGGCGACTACTAACCAACACCCTCGCGGTCTCGCAATGTGCCTTGGCGGTAGCTTCTGCTGCTGCACAGAGAGACACCGCGTCCTGGAAGACGACGACCTTTACATACCGCTCGTCTTCAGAAGTTCCGACGCAGAATTCACCAGAGATAGCTCGCGGAGGCACCGCACTCTCGTGCGCACGCATGAGGCTGAGGTTCGTGACCGTGCGGCCGGCGCCGAGACGCTGACCGGCGAGACGGACGTGCCGAACCAGAGTCTCCAGAATACCCGCGCAGACATCCCCTGCGTGTACATCCGCGGCTTGTACTTCAGCGACGCGGAGGAACGCAACCCTCTGTCACCTGCCGGTCCTGCCAACGACCTCACCCAGCAGCGACAAGACCGGTTTGGCCCTCGCCCCTCTGGTGTCCGTCTCGGCGGCCACCTCCAGGCGGCAGTAGACAACCAGGCCTGGACAATGGTACAGACAGCTGCACAGAGACGTACAGAGTCACTGGAGGCAAATGCAGAGACAGAGTCACACGGCGAGCCAACCCCTCCCAGCTCTGACGACGTTGCCGCATGTCCTCCCGAGAAGCCGGCACCGCCTCTGCCCGCCCCTGGCCCCTGGCATAACTGCGATCAATGGTATCTTCACTGCCAGCTGCAGGAGCAGCAGAGAAAGGAGCGGTGGGCGCGGCACGTGGCTGAAAATGCAGAACGCGTCCCCGGTCAGTCCGCGCCGTGCTGGTTCAGCAACTATTTCCACTATGTGAAGGCGCATGAGGATGTCACCCTGCAAATGGGCAGCGTCTTGCCGGACGGCCTCCGATTTCGCGCGTGGCTGCTCGGCCCGCCGCTCGGATTCGTCGGCGTCTGTCATCCCCGTGATGAGGACATCACCGCCGCCGATCTTGCCAAGAGGCACCGCGCCGAGGACGAGGAAGAGGTACCCTTCCAGTCCAAGCCAATCAAGATGAAACACTTTTTCAAATTGGTTCCCATTGAGGGCGTGGTCCCACCACCAATTGCAAGCATCTTGCCGGATGGTCTCCGATTTCGCACGTGGCTCCCCGGCTGGGGGCCCAGCCGCGTCGCAGTTCCGCCCGTCGCCGGCCCGTCCAACGTCGGTCCGTCCAACGCCGGTCCATCCACCGCAGGTCCGTCTAACGGCGTCCTCCCCTCTGCCAATCTGCAGCCCCGCTACGATGAATCCAAATTACCCCGTTGGCTTTGGAGCCCTACCTCGCCCGGCTACCGTCCCCGTGGCGAGGGAAAGGTCGCTGCCGCGCTCAAGGTAGCCGATGAGTGTCTGCGCGCCATGGACAGGGACCGCCTCAGAAGGCAAGCCATGGCTGCCTGGACTCAGACCCCTTCGCCCGCCTACGGCGCCGGGCTGATGCAGCAGGCGCCACGCCCGGACCCCAACTCGTCCAGCAACACGCTCCTGCCCCAGCAGCAGCAGGTGCAGCAGCCCATCCGCCAGCCACTGCCCGCCCCCCAGGAGAAGCATGACCACAGCGAGAAGAATCGCAATCCCGAAGAGCAGAGACGCCCCCATGAGGTGCCCATCGCAAAGCGGATGGAACGAAACACCAAGAGCGAGGGCGGCAACAATCAGCCTACCCAGGAAGACTCCTCGTCTTTCCTTGACCAGCCGGCCAGCGCCGCCGCACCGGTGCCGCAAGACACCCTCGACTCCTCGTACGTCGTCGTGCAAGCCGACAACAGCGCCGTGACGCCCCAGGCACAGAACGGCAGCAGCCACCAGGCCACGCCGGACTCGGTCCGAGACGAGGAGAGAGCCGCCGTGCAGCGCATCCACCAGCACGAGTTCGAGGAGCGCCACCGGATCCGTAGCCTGAACACGATAGCGCAGCTCGCGGCCACGCCCGTTGCGGAGATGCTTAACATGCTGGCTGCGGGTGGTCGGGTGGTGCGAAACTCGGCGGGTAAGTCGCGCAAGTCTACCAAGGCAGCCGACCCATCGCTGTGGAATAGACGAGGGGGATAGGTCACAGTCCTCCTTTGTTGGGCACACACGGCAGCATCACTCTTGTACACCACTGCATCGACATCTACTTTTGATCAGCATACACGGCCAGAATTCATAGACAAGGCTGTACCAATATGACCCTTTGATGAGCATCCACGACTGCATCAACAAGTGCTTTGGATCAGCACACACGACTGTATTTTATTGCGTTGGTTTTTTTGTTTGGCACACTCGACTGGGTTTTATTGCGTTGCATTTGTTTGGCACGCTCGACTGCATGAACATGTGCCTTGGGTCGGCACATGCGACTGTATTCTCTTGCGTTGCTTTTCTTTCTTTGGCATAGTCGACAGCATCAACATGTGCCTTTTTTCAGTTCGCACAGTGTATTTTATTGCGTTGCTTTGTGATTCATCTGCAAACCAAAAAAGAAAAACGAAAAAAAAGGGAGGAAAAGAGAAAACAATCACCAAAAAAAAAAAAATTCTTTGTTCGGTTCGCTTTGCTATTTCGATACCCAAAGATTTCCAATTTTGTTCCTTAATAATATCCAGATGGTGTTGGTCGTTCGGATACCCGGAGCATTTTTGGAATTTCTTTTGTTTGGGGAGGGAGGAACTGTTTGATGTTTTTTGCAGTTGTTTTCTCGTTGAGCACGCTGCCAACATTGCGTCTTTAGGGTGAGCGAGAGGGCTTGCAAGTAGCACTAGACAGTTGGAAAAACAAAAAAACACACAGAAAACCTTGTATATATTAACAAAGCTTCTCTAATGCGATGTGATGTGAAATGAAACCTGGAGTCTCAAGCTGTCCAACAAAGCCTGTTGTTTGGACTGAGTGACATGTACCTGTAGATAGAGTTCAGCCTTCATCGTCGCAAACGTGGAGATGAAGGGTCCAAGTCGGGAGCTACCCAGCGGCAAGACCACGCGACCGCCGGTGGGGAGAGCCCGTCGCGCAGGTGATGTTAGCCGGCCGTCGTGGGCTCGCCAGGTGACGGCATCACAGCCAAACTCAAATGATTTGCAGGGCAGCTTGCCGTTTCCGCCGCATGAACGACGACTGCGTTTTTTGAAACTCTGGGCCCGGCCGTGATGTACAGGGTCTTGGTCCTTTGAGAGGAGCAGCTGGGGAAACTGGAGCCATGGCGATCGAGAACGGAGCGAAAAAAGACTGGAGTCGGAGATGACGCCAATTTGGACAGTACTGGAGCTAGACCCAGCGCGGTCTCGCTATTAATATCGCACTATGGAGAGCGCGCCGGGGAGACTAGCACAAATGTCTCTAGTGTAGTTCTTAGTTTGTCCGTGTCAGGGCCGTCGACGGAAAATGTTTGCATCCCTTGGTGTGTGCGAGTGTGCGAGCCGTGCTTCGTTTATTTGGAGATGCATCATGGGATCGGCGCGAGGCGGTGATGTCTGTCCGGCAACAAGGCTATCCGAATACGAACGTGCATCTCAGGCACACTTGCCGATGCAGGGCAAGCCACAGTTTTGCCTGGTGGTGTGCATGGAAGCGATCAAGTGTGTGTGCGAGGTTACAATGGTGGCGTTGTGAGGAGGGAGGCGATTGGATGGGAGCGCCGCCGTGTTACCCATCCCAGACAAGAGGATGCAGATGGTCTGGGGAGGGGAGAGATTGATAGTGTGTGATGCGGTACCGGATGGACTGAAGGATAGGGGAGGACGAGATGCATCCCGAGTTGATGTTTGTTGTAGATGACAGCTGATGGAGGCGTCAATCTGGGCTTGGAGACCGTTTTAGCGGTGCGATGGCAGTTTTAGTGGTCAGGGTGGAAAATATAGTGGTCATGCCCACTGTATTGATGGTACAGCGTGAGGACGTCACATTACTACAGTCAAACATTGCGGGCAGCATAAAAAGCTAATTATAAGCAAAGTACTGAAGTTAAAGTCGAGACAAGAAATGAATGGAAAAATTCTCCAAACAACGTTACTTTGAATTAGTTGTTGCTAGGTAGTCTGGGGTATTGGCAGCTAAAGCGGAAGCAGAATGCGCCGCCATGTATCGCCGGCGAGCGCCGAAGCAGAAGAGCAGGGGACATGGACAAGGAAAGCACAGACACTGTAATAAACTGGAAATAGCTGCATCGGGCAACTGGGCCGCTCACAGTGGCCAGGGTAGCGCTGATGCTTATGCCTTGGCGAGCATCACATGTAGAACGGCCGCTCACTGGACGGTGACCCCGGTCGGACCTTGAGCTTTCCGTGGGGACTTTGCCCGGTACAGTGCCCTGATTTGACGGCCTTGAAGCCCTGTTTTACACCAATTAGACGGACAATCCTGCGGATACAAGCGTCATGGTGGCAAGCCTCCCGCTAACCAACACTAGCAAGGCAGATGAACCAGGGGCAAGCCACCTCCCTCCCAATCACCACCGCTCTTCAACACCAGAGCAGAGCCACCAACCACACGCTCTCATCTCGTGTCTGATGGATGCGCTAACAGAAACGGCCCGGTGAGCTCAGCAGGCCATGGTCCACCCTGCGCAGCGAGAGACGTATTGTGCGCTCTGCTGCCTGGTCGTGTTACGAGTACGACTTGGTCTGCAGTAACCGCAAGAAACAGGAGAAAAGGGGGATTAGAAAGGAAAGTTTAAAGAGTTGTAAAAATGAGGGAAGAGAAGAGAA
Organism: Paracorniculantispora psalliotae; assembly: GCA_002796755.1. Taxonomy (NCBI): domain Eukaryota; kingdom Fungi; phylum Ascomycota; class Sordariomycetes; order Hypocreales; family Cordycipitaceae; genus Paracorniculantispora; species Paracorniculantispora psalliotae. The sequence continues at coordinate 220,246 of PHFE01000051.1, read as the reverse complement.
ACAAGGCAAGTGAAAGGATAGAAAAATAATAAGAAAAATAAATAAAATAAACACGCGCTAATATAGTTCGGGGGTGACAGTGGTGGCAAGTGGACGCCCCAGCATGGCGCCGTGATGAGCCCGCCCGACCCTGTCTCAATGCAACTTCTATTGACCTTGCTCAGCCATTCATGTGCACCTACCACCGGCAGAAAAGCTAGTTAATTTTTAATCGACTATTATTTCATCTCTATATATATATCCACGGCCGACCCCAACCTGCGGGAACCGATTCGACGATCCTGGTGTTGATCCTGACCCGCGCCTGCTTCGACTCTTAAGACAACCACACACACATCGTGTGCGAATAGGAGCGCCCACACAGAGACACAACAAAAACACCACCTCATCATGGGCAATACTCCCTCCACGCCTCTCGGCACCTGCCTCGAGGCCATCTGCGCAGGCCGCGCCGACTGCGTCGCCTACCCCAGCACCGCGCTCTACCAGGACAACTGGGTCAAGCCGTACAACCTCGACGTCCCCGTGTCGCCCGCCGCCGTCTTCCGGCCCAACAGCGCCAATGACGTCGCCGAGGCCGTCAAGTGCGCGAGCGCCAACGGCGTCCACGTCCAGGCCAAGTCGGGCGGTCATTCTTATGCGTAAGTCGACACACGAACGAACGAGGAGAGGAGATGAGACGAGAGGAAAGCGGACATGCTGACAAGACGTAGCAACTTTGGTCTCGGTGGCGGCGACGGCCAGCTCATGATTGACCTCGTCAACATGAACCACTTTTCCATGGACAACAGCACCTGGCAGGCCAGCTTCGGCTCCGGCTTCGTCCTCGGCGAGCTCGACAAGCAGCTGCACGCCAACGGCAAGCGTGCCATGGCGCACGGCACCTGTCCCGGCGTCGGCATCGGCGGCCACGCCACCATTGTACGTTTCTCTCAATTTCTCCCACCGTGAATGCAGCCACTGACAGAAACAGGGCGGCATCGGTCCCTCTTCCCGCATGTGGGGAACCGCCCTCGACCACGTCCTCGAAGTCGAAGTCGTCACCGCCGACGGCAAGATCCAGCGCGCCTCCAAGACGCAAAACGCCGACCTCTTCTGGGGCCTGCAGGGCGCCGGCGCCTCGTTCGGCATCATCACCGAGTTCGTCGTGCGCACCGAGCCCGAACCCGGCTCCGTCGTCGAGTACACCTACAGCATATCTTTCGGCAAGCAGTCCGAGATGGCGCCGCTGTACAAGAAGTGGCAGGACCTCGTCGGCGACCCGAACCTCGACCGCCGCTTCACCTCGCTCTTCATCGCGGAGCCGCTCGGCGTGCTCATCACCGGCACCTTCTACGGCACGCTGGAGGAGTACAAGGCGTCAGGCATCCCCGACAAGCTGCCTGCCGCGCCCGCCAACATTACCGTCATGGACTGGCTCGGTAGTCTGGCGCACATTGCAGAGAAGACTGGTCTATACGTCTCCAACATTCCCACCAAGTTTGTGAGCCGCTCGCTCGCCCTCCGCGAGGAAGACTTGCTGAGTGAGGACGCCATCAATGAGCTGTTTGGCTACATGGGCAGCGCCGACGCCGACACGCCCCTGTGGTTCATCATCTTCGACAACGAGGGCGGCGCCATCAATGACGTCCCCGACGATTCCACCGCCTACCCCCACCGCGACAAGCTCATCGTCTACCAGTCGTACTCGGTCGGCCTGCTGGGCGTGTCGGACAAGATGGTCAAGTTTGTGGACGGCGTGCAGGAGCTCGTGCAAAAGGGCGCGCCGAATGCGCATACGACCTACGCTGGGTATATTAACGCCAACCTGGACCGTACGGCGGCGCAAAAGTTTTACTGGGGTGATAAGCTGCCGAAGCTGCGTCAGCTGAAGAAGAAGTGGGATCCGAGCAGCCTCTTCCGCAACCCCCAGAGCGTGGACCCTGCGGAGTAAGGGAAGATGGAGAAGACGGGTAGCAGTGATGGAAGAGCGTTGGAAAGGTGGAATATAATTAATGGAACTATGGAATTAGTATGGTAATGAACCCTAGAGGTATTCACGACATGAAACATGCATAGTATAGGATGATAATACATGTACATATGATTTCCAGAAAAGGCACGCAATAAAAGAATTGAGGCTGCAACCAGTGATTAGATCCGATTGTGGTAACTTGGTCCATCTAATCTGCTTGAGTAGATCTGACTGCCGATGGGTATTCGACTCTGGTTAGGGAGCCACGGAGGCTTTTTTATTTTTTATTAATTCTTATATCTAGCTAATAAAAAATATATTATTTATCCTTATAGTAACTGTTATTTTATTAGTATTATAGCGTAGCTAAATGAATAACTCGGCGTTGCCTCTTTGGGCACTGGACCCTGATTTCTGCGGGCACAGCAGGGCTACCACACTCGCGGTATCATTTTTTACGCCTCGAGGGCGTATTTATTTTCCCATAGTAAAACACCTGGATATTTAAGTGGCATAGCGGGTCACACCCATATGTGTATAGGGTCTGCGTCAAGTCTTGAGTATTTGTGTTGGAGGCTGCTACATCAGCCTGCGGGTGCCACGCAATAGTGGTAGTTAGTGTCCCAAACGTCCGACACACCTCCTAGGGCAGGCCCTCCAAAACTAGGAGTTTGTAGGTGATTGTTCAAGCGTAACGCAATTTTGGGCGTAACAACCTTCAATCAGGGCCTCCAGAT
>PHFE01000051.1:201240-217512 GCA_002796755.1 Paracorniculantispora psalliotae | reverse complement strand
GAAAAAAAAAAAAAAAAAACAAGGAAAACCTGCCATCGGCAAATGTCCCGCTTCTTATCGGAATCCGCGCCGCCGGAGCTCCTCATTGAGATACTGTCGCTAAGCAGCACACTCAACGATGTCCTTTCCTTTGCCCTCACCTGCCGGCATATGTGGCATGCATGGGAGACCCGCCATGCTGGGCTACGGGTGGCTTGGAAACTCTTCGATAGGGACGTCCCTGCTGCCGAACTAGCTCTCGTCACGGTAATTTGCTGACATCCCCTTGGAACCTGCTTTCCAAAACAGACTAATTCCAGCAGTAGCTAATATGCATGCATCTAGGCTCGAGCAAGCCGACTTGTGTCGGACGCGCAGCGAATAGGGCAACTGCAGTCAGCCAGCATCACGTTGCCGGAATTGGAGAGCCGGCATCGCCTACCTGATGCCGCGGAACTCCAAGCAGTGCAGCGCCTCCACACTCTGGCCACGGCTCTCGAGACGCGGTTCGCTAGGAGCGAGTATAGCGTTCCAGCCGCTCCAGGTGACCTCATCATAGGTCACGTCGATACGCCGGAGCCGGCTGAGCAGATGGACGCCTGGAAACAAGGCATGCACAGGGCCATCTATCGCAGCTTCATTGCCTCGGCGAGCCTGGCTGGCGTCTACTTGGAGCCGACCTTCAAGGCAGCAGCAAGCTCCGACCCGGAGATTCAACAGCTTGGCCAAACGGATGAGCTATCCGAAGCGCAATTAAACTTCTTATGTCAGTTTGCGGCATATCAGCCGCAAGCGACGATAGAGCAGGACCACGAGGCATTTGGCAACTTTGGAGACTGGCTGCTAGGCAATATCCTCTCCGACACCGCATTAAGGTCTGACATGGAGCAAAAATTTGCCCTGTGCGTGCGCCGCGCCCTGGGATGTGACGAGAGACGCAGGTACCATCGCAACGTTGAGAACGACGAGCGCTGGGGGCCGCAGCCTTGTCCAGTGCGGCTTGCGGAGGGCCACAGCCATGCAGATGCTCATATGGTCGCGCTGGAGCTCATCCGTATGCTGTGGGTCTGCGGCAATATAGCGGAGCGTGAACCCTTTGATTTGGCGGAACTAAGAAGCTCCCCACTAGCTGGTAGCTGTGGTCCGCTTGTGCCGTGGGATATGTTCGGCTCTCGAACGATAACCTTTACCGCACCCTCCCGAAACCTAAAGCTACTCTTTGAGCCAAAGCTATATATTACGATATTTCCCGGCATAAAGGAGGAGCCAGCGGATACTCGCCGTCTTGTGCGACAAGCAGAGAGAGACTACTGGGAACTAGAGCAGCTCAAGCGTGAAGGCATCTACATGCCGCCGCTGGAGCTCAAGTTCTTTGTCTACTTTCTTCAGAGGCACTTGCAGGTGGCCTTTGAACCTATGTTCTTTCAGCCTGATGAGGGGCGTGAGATAAAAGATAATTTTCAAGTCTTTAAGCAGGATCTCCGTATCTTTGCTCTGGATGAATCCGAAGACCGGGTTCCCTACTATCCTAACGGCGCCTCGGAGAAATACTTCGAATCCGCCGATTTTCTCGACGGTACTGATTTACTAGTAGCATGGGGTCCGTTGCAGGCTCGGATTGCTTCGTTTCTGGAGGGGGAGAACTAGTGGCACGAGTCATATTAGTGCAGGGTCCTCACCGTTTACACGGGGGGGAGAACTAATGGCACGAGTTATATTAGTCCAAGGTCTCACCTTTTACAGCCCTTTATCGAATAGCACGTGCTGTATTTGCTGTATTCTACTGCGTGTTCAAATTTGTAACAGGCGCGATTGTGGATTTTATTCCTAGCAATCTATCTGCTGAATGCAAGCCATTGCGTCCGATTCCATCATTGCTCTTGTATGCATGACCTTGATTCCATCCCTGGCCCTTTGAAGCACAAACTGCTCTTTGTTGGCTCACCCATGCCCCCTGGATCCAGTACATGGAAACCACCATTTGGAATCGAGCTGGTCCCGCCCGCAAGATCAGGCAGAAAACTATTTTTGTTGCAGTATATTAAAAGTACCGTTATAGACTTGATGCGGTTGTTCTGGTGAAGACCGCTGGTCGCGACGGCGGCTGTTCGAGCGGCAAACGGCTGCCGCAGAGATCTTTGTTAGCTAGCCGGTCTTTGCTGCTCGAACGCCGAAGGAGAACCGTGCCTATCCAACACGCGTGATTGCCGCCCGAAACCGAAATGGCTAAATCAGATTTGCGAGATGAGTAACGGACGCGGCGCCTCGAAAAAAAAAAGCCCGTTTATGTAAGCTGGCGACGCCTGGTTGAGGCTGGCCGGAAGAGTTTTTTTTTTTTGCGTGTTTGGATCGGAGTGTTGGACCGCGTGACTCTTGGCCAAATCGAAGACCACTGCGTCCCGGATATGCTCGAAAATTCTCTGCCTCATCTCGTACGCTTCAGCAGCGATTTGAGAAAGGGCATTGGATTGATTTGGTACGTACCGTTGTGTTCGTTCTCCACCTCGTCTCGCTATCGCAGAGAGCTGCCAGGCTCTTTGGCGAGAGCAGGAACGGTTCGTCTTGGGAAGGAGGGGGGGCTCTGGCGAGAGCATAAAACTCGCCTCTCACCCCCCCGATTTGAATATTGTTTTCTTTCTTCCTCCCTTGTACTTAAAGCCTGAGTGACACTGATGCTCAGAGGCTGTCCTGTCGCGACGCTCACGAGGTCGGCGCGGGGGTGATGTCCTTCAAGACCTGCGTGAGGCACACTAACCCTTGAAGGCTCACTGGTTTGGTAAGTACCGCGGCATAATTTTTGGTTTCTCTCTTTTCTTGTCCCTGGTATTACACTACCTCCAGGTGGCGAAGCTCTTTGCCTTGCTTGTGATGAACTTGCCTTGGTTTTTACACTGCCTCCAGGTGGCGAATCTGCTTTTCTTTGGTTATGATGATTCCGGTATGCTTTTTCCTTCTTTTTTGCAAGAAGTGAGGCGTTTCGGAGCACTCTGCTTGGTCCCGTGCACCAATGCGAGGTCGTTTGGCAAATCTGTCCGAGAACATGACCATGCTGGTACCCTGTTGGTAAGTGATTTTTTGAGCTGGCGAGTGTTGAGTTCTGACTTTTCAAAGTTGCAGCGGTCTGCCAGCGAGACACAGAATTCGAAGGCAAGCAGGGAGAAAATGAGGAGATGAGGCAAGTTGGCTCCCTAATGCTGTTTGACTAGTTTGACCTTGGCTAATCATTGCAAACAACACCTTGCGAGAAACCAGACGCGGACGGACCGACCGGACGACGCCGACCCGTGACAAGAGGAAATTTGGATAAACAGTCGAGGGATTGAAAATGATCTTTTATATGCAAAACCTAAGTCAGAGTTTTCCTGATTACCATTGGTGGCGGCAGATTGGCACTATTGTGGTGGAGAGCGGTCGAATGGTGATGTCGATGGCGGCGCCAGGTTGCGAAGCAAATTACTACGAGAATACAAAGTCCTGGTTCCATGTTTTGATCTTTCGAGGAAAAAATTAAAGTGACTGCTATATACTTGACTGCCTCTTGATGGCTAATCCTCGTCGCTTGTTCGCGTGTGCATGTTTTTATCTGCGTATTGCTACCTACACCATGGCCATGCATCGCTCACACCGCGTATTGCGTTGGCAGGTGCCGCCATCTTTCTTTTTCGTTGGCAGATAAACGCAGCGGAGCCCATCGCGCCTCGAAATGGAAGTCACACACCACAGCCAGTGATCCAATTCTGCCTTTCAGATGAACAGGAGAGGCTGCCGCCTCGTCGTCATCACCACTGCTGAGCCCCTCTCGGCGCCACACCACGCAGCCACGCACCTTGCAATTTCGAGCGCATAGTGCGCAGCAACAGGGCAAGATTAACCAATTCCGACGGTGGCAGAGGTATCTCATCTCCATCAGCTAAAGAGAACAAAAGTGCGACAAGGTTGTGCAGATGGCATCGTTGTCGGCCACGGTCTGCACGGCGGGGCTCGTCCAGCGAGACTGGTGTCCAGCAGCCCGAATCAACGAAGTGTGAATTTTGTTCTTTATACAATCGTCCTCCTGAAACTCCAGATTGACGCGCGTATGAAGTATGAATGTAATGAAAAATGCAGATTCGATGTGGCGTATATACATGTGCGTATGTATGTGTGTGCGTGTGTGTGCGTGTGTACGTGCCTGCGCAATATGCCGCTGCTGCTGTACCGAGATCACAGTCTGGCTGGTTATTTGTCTCTCGGTGTAGGCGCAGGAAATTGATAACAGCCAAATTCTCTTAATTTCTCTTGAAATCTCAGCTTTTATCTTCATTTGGGAGAAATTGACAAGATGTGGTACATACCAGCTGCTAGTCGACCTGCGACAGAGTCGCTCATCCGTGCGGTGAGCACAGCTCATCCTGGAGAGCGAAAAAAAAAAATCGACGAGAGCCATGATAATCGTCTTTTGCCCATTTCTTTTAGGCAGATTTCTTTTTCTTGTACTTGAAGCCCTTTGTCACGCCAATGATCATGTTGTCAATGAAGAGGTACTGCCCCAGTCAGTAGTTATTTTTCGCAGAGAAGATTCTGACCGCCTCTTGAATCATCAAGAAACGACCGTCTTCCGCCGATGTCAATGAATAAAATATTGAAACATTTGGGAGACTCAGGCACGCTGAATCCCCTTGCTCTTCATGATTGAGCGTCTTGCAACTCGGTGGTTGCTAGACGGACGGGCTCGGAAGCCGGCCCGCGAAGAAGCAAGATCAAAGGAAACGAGAAATGAAGGATTAGGAATGCCATTTATATATTTGGATAAAAAGCTAATTTTGAAATTTCTGCGACTGAATTTGGTGCGAGCGAAATGACTGAACAGGCGCAGACTGGTCAAGAGGTGATGTAGATGGCGCCAAGTTGTGAGGAGCTTGGCCACATGAAAAGTGCCTCCCATTTTTACTTTCTAAAAATGAGTGCAATGTGTCATTCAAATCCCGAATACTGACATCTTTATTGAGCAAAGTCGCTTTACGTCAATTGTTTCGGCGCACGCACTTCATCGACTTCTCTACGTCGTCTCGTGCTCACAGCTAGTCAATGTCTTGACTTTTTTTTCTTGCGTTGACATTCAAACGTAAATCTATTCGAACGTTGCAATTGAAGCCCACCAAATGCAGTGATTTCATTCTGGCGATTGGAGGCTGCCGCCCCGTCGTCATCACCACTGATAAGCCCCTCTCAGTGCCACACCACGTACGCCTATGCACATTTAGCAGTTTGCAGCGCAGAGTATGCGACACGAAGGCAAATGAATCGATTCCGACGGTGGCTTTTCTTCTGCAATCCAGGTCGCAGTGAATTCGTCAATTCTCACCTCTAGCCAATAAAAATGCATCGTTCATCCTCACGGTGACCGTTATTTCACTAGCATCACAGCGTGGCTAAACGAACAACTCGGCGTTGCCTCTTTGGGAGCTGGACCCTGAATTTTTCGGCCACAGCAGGGACAGCACACTCAGAGTACCTTCTTTTTACGCCTCGAGAGCGTATTACCTCCTCATAAATCGCCTAATTTTCAAACTAGCGCAACGGCTCCTTCTTATTGCGTACCGTCGACATTAATAAAAGCGTGGTGTGCCTGGTGGGCGCGCGCGCGGGTCCGGAGCGGGCTAGCGGCCGAAGGAGTCTTAGCTCGGGACCGAGACTCTCCAAATCTGTCCCCCGGGGTCCGAGATTTCTGGTCAGCCTTATAAGGAACACCTACCTGCATCACCAACGGCTTACGAATAGCATGCGTCACTCACGGACGCGGTAAACTCACATCCTCCGAGACGACTTGAATTATAAACTCATTTCATGCTTTATTCTTCCATCATCCAATCCTCTATATAATAGTCGTCATCCGTCCTCACAGCTCACAATGGCGCACATCACAACAAGAACACTTCGAGTGTCGAGAACAATTCACACCTCACTCTTCACAACCCACTCACTCATCACAACTCACTTCTCATCAAACCGATTCGCATCTACCATGTCCTCATCCACCACCCCTCCCCGCATCGCCATCGTCGGCGGCGGCCCCGCCGGCCTCACCATGGGCGCCCTCCTCCACCAGCACAAGATCCCCTTTACCGTCTTCGAGTTCCGCCCGCAGCCCACCGCCGCCGAATGGGCGCAGCCCTCCGGCATGCTCGACCTGCACGAGGGCGACGGCCTGCGCGCCATCCGCGCCTGCGGCCTCTACGACCAGTTCCTGCCCCTGACCGGCGAGTGCTCCGAGGAGTACATCCTCTGCGACAAGGACGCCGACCGCATCATCGTCCGCGACGGCGCCAAGGAAGAGATTAATCCCGAGCATGCGCGCCCAGAGATTGCCCGCAACAACCTCGCGCAGCTGCTGCTGACACAGATCCCTGCGGAGAGTGTCCGCTGGGACCACAAGCTGGTGAACGCGGCGCAGACGAGCGACGGCGTCACGGAGCTCGACTTTGGAAACGGCCGCAGACACGAATTTGACCTCGTCATCGGTGCCGACGGCGCGTGGTCCCGCGTCCGCACGCTCGTCACACCGGTCCGCCCGACGTACACCAACACGCAGGTCGTCACCACCACCATCCGCAACGTCACCAGTAAATACCCGCACCTCGCCGCCCTCATCGGCTCCGGCTCATTTACCGCCCTCGGCCACCGCATGGCCGTCATCTCGCAGCGCGGGCCCGTCGACTCCTCACGCATCTACCTCTGGCTCACCACCACCGACGAGAAGCTCGGCGCTACCTCTGGCGCTTCCTCGCGCCCACCTACACAAGCACGCGCCATGATCCTCGACGACGACAAGTTCCTCGGCACGTTCGGCCCTGTAGTGAAGGAGCTTGTGGAAACCGGTCTGAAAGAGGAAGAGGCCGACCACCCCGGCACGACGCTCGATATCCGCCCGCTGTACCAGCTGCCGTACGGCACGTCGTGGGCGCACAAGCGCGGCGTGGCCGTCATTGGCGACGCCGCGCACGTTATGCTGCCGAATGGCGAGGGCGTCAACCAGGCGATGCTGGACGCGCTGCTGTTGTCGGAGCATGTGATTGCGGCGCACAAGGAAGGTGGGCAGGATGTAGCGGAGTTTCACAAGGTGCTGTCGCCGTTGCAGGAGTCGTTTGAGAAAGACATGACGGAGCGCGCGATCCAAATCGGCGAGCAGACGGACCACCTGATTGGCATGATGCTGGGGCCGGACGCGGCTAACACAATGGCCAAGTTTTTTAAGGAGCACCTGCAGCCTGAGACGGAGAAGTAGGTGGTCGCCTGCTGGATATGGAGGTTCTGATGGAGCCGTGTATATACGCATAATCGGGCATTGAGATACGTCATCCAAGGTTTATCATCACATTTAGAATAGTCACGTTTATATAATCAACTTCCCAATTAAAATCCACATTTAATTCATTCGTCGTCAAGGTTCGTCGTGTCTGCATTTGGTGGCGATTTCACCGAAGATTCTGAGCAAAATCAGCAAGAACGGCACAAACGAAGCCCCAAATCTTCAGAAGATCCTTTTACAAAGGAAAAGGATCGGGATCTTATCCGAGCTCTGTTGGGTCCGACGATGGATCCTCCGTCTCCAAGGGCCATTCGCGCTGCACATCTCGTAGGGGCCTACTTTCGCAAGTCACCCGCGGCCGGGACCATTTCGCTCGTCGCGCCCATCTGTGGCATTGAGATTCAGCAGCCGCGGGAAACGGCCGCTCTTCTCGTTCGCGACGGCCCCTACCCTCTGCTCGCCGCGGTGAGCGGACGAATCAGCGGCGTCCCTGGTCCATTTCGAGCATCCGACGGTGGGTTTGCCCTGCTAAACGAGAGCTACTGGGGCGGTAATGCCACCATCTTCCTCGCGCGGGAGATTGGCTTCGTGTTTGCGCCACACGAGAATGACCCGGTGGGTAGGCCGGGAAGTTACTACGCGTCGCATGCAGAGGCACAGCTGATGTGCTACTTCGTGCGGAAAAACTACCTCTTCCGAAGGCATACAGCAGCAGGGTCTGTTCGAGACGACTCTCTCCAGCTCTTTTTGTTGCAACCACGCATCCAAGCAGCCAGAATAATACTCAGCCAACTGTCATGCCGTTCATGCTGGATGTTTCGAAATCATATAGAGGCTGTCCTCGACATCAATTTCACGCTGGATATATTGCCTGTGAAGTACGCTGGCTTAGTATAGCAAACGAAATATGCTCAGTAAGTAAACTACTAGGGAAATTGAACCCGTATAATCAACTGTATCATAAATACGTCCTGTGAATATTATTTACTGTCAGCTTCTCCCGTGCCTGCATTCGGCGACACCTCCGCATCCTGCAGCCAGCGCTTAAAGAACCGCTTCACTTTCCCATCATACCACTCTCCATCAAAGTGATGTCCTTTCCCCGGCACAATCACCAACTCAAACTCTTTGCCCGCCTTGATCAGCGCGTCCGCAAACTGCAACGTCGACGCCGGATCCACCACATCATCCAGCTCGCCCGTCGCAATCATCAGCGCGCCCTGGAGTCTTCCCGCGTGCGTCCCTGCGCTATTCTCTTCATAGCTCACATCCACCGGCCAGCTGAGGTACATTTCCTCCCACATCGCGCTGCCGAAGCGGCAGTCGTAGTTGGCGGAGGAAGCTACGCCGGCTTTGTAGAAATGGCCGTGTTGGAGGAGCGCAAACGCAGCGTTGTGGCCGCCCGCGGAGCCACCTCGGATGCCGACCCGGGACAGGTCCATCCATGGCCGCGGGGCGGCGGCGGCGGTGATCCACGCGATGCGGTCGGGGAAGCCGGCATCACGCGTGTTTTTGTAGGCGACGTCGAGGAACGCCTGGGAGCGGAAGTTGGTGCCCATCCCGTCGAGAATCACCACGACGTAGCCGTCGTCGCGGCGGCGTTTGAAGGATTCAAAGTGTTTGGGGGTGATGAACTGGAAGGGATGGGCGTAGATGCGCTCAATGATGGGGTATTGTTTGGAGGGGTCGAAATTGGGCGGCCGAATGATGAGGCCGTAGATGTCCGTCTTGCCGTCGCGGCCTTTTGCGACAAAGCGCTCAGGAAAGTCATAAGTCTGTTCTTCCTCGGACGTGAGCTCTTCCTTCTGCAGCATCATTGTCTGTTCGCCGGCCGTGGCGTCAATGATGGCGACGTGTGGGAGAAGGTCGGCGCGCGACCACGAGTCGATGATGAAGCGCCGCTCAGGACCAAAGCGCCATAAATGCGCGCCATCCTCCTTTGTGAGCACGCGTAGGCCAGAACCGTCAAAGTTGACGCACGCCAGGTGGTCGTAGTACGGGTCCTGGTATGCATAGTACCCAAAGACGTTGAACCAGATTTTCTGAGCCTTGGCGTCGACGAATTCCACACCCTTGACGAGCCACCGACCCTCGGTCACCTGGTTCTTCAGCGTCCCGTCTTCGAGGCTAAAGCGGTAAATGTGGTTCCAGCCGTCGCGTTCGCTGGCCCAGAGCACGTCGTTGGTTGCGGGCAGTATCTTATACCATAGCTTCTGGTTGTAGTCGACGACGGTATCGCTGCTGTCCTCAACCAGCACCTTCACAGACCCGTCGAGGTGAATCTCGAGCAGCCGCACGTGTTTGTGGCCGCGCTCGTTGAACAGGAACCGGTATTTCGTGCCACAGTCGGACCACCCAACGCCTTTCAGCATAAACGGATTACGAAACAGCGCATCATCCACGGGCACTTCCCGCCGCGCGGCCACGTCAAACAGCCGCGGGCGGTGCGTCTCCATGTGGTCCCCGGCGCGAATACAGTTCCCTTTGAGTCCGTCCCTGCTCGGCCCGTTGTTGACCGTCCGCATCTTGGGCCGCATCTGCGTAGCGGGCACCGACTCTTTCAGATCCAGATTAAACGGCGATCCGGCGCGGCGCTGCATGCCCACGGCGAAGCGACCGTCCGGCGTGCCCGATACGGTGGCGAAGGTGTCGCCCTCGAAGCCGCAGAACGAGATCTGCGTCTCAACACCGTCTTTTCGCGACCAGATGTTGTGCCTGCGGGTGAAGAGCACGTATTCCGCCTTGGGTTTTTCCGCAGAGGAGGTGGTTGGTGTAGCCGACACATCGGCGAGGGGATCATCGTCCCAGCGCAGCGCCAGCCCGTCTGATGTGTCTTCAAAGTTGACGATACCGCTGTCGCGCGTAAACTCCAGCACAATGGCGTCGTCCGACTGTCCATCCTTGAACTTGAGGCGGTAGCCGCATGGACTATTGAATTGCTTGGACTCGCGCGCGCGCAGCATGCCAATCTGCCAGTCCGAGTTGCCCTCGTGGTTGATGTAGTAGTATGTAAAGTTGCGCGTTGTCTGGTTCGCGAGGGTCACGTACGAGTGACCTTTTGTGTCGCGCGGCGTCGGCCGCTTGATGTCCTTGTCGATGATGTAGCCGCCCGCGTCGAATGCGCCCGCCCACTCTTGCAGTCCATCCTTCGAGAAGTGCCAGGTTTTGGACTTATACTGGAATCGCACCCAAGCGCCGTGCGTATCAGGGTTAATCCAAGAAAACGGCAGCTTTTCGGCGTCGAGTTGTTCGTCGACGCGGGTGCTGAGGGCGAGAGCAAGAGCTTCGTGGTCAAAGGCGGGCTGGCAGGTGCCCTTTTCGCAATTGACCAGCAGATATTTGTATTTGCCATCTCTCAAGGCGCGTTTATACCAGAAGAGACAGTTTGAGCCGGGCAGCCAGCGAGGTGCGACAATGGCTCTATCGAGCACACCTTTTTCCAGTTCGGTGCATGCTTTGGCGTCCATTGTGGTTTGATATTGATGTGATTCTGAACTGCTACCAACGCATCAATAACGAGCGACTACGATATCTTCTTATACTTTCAATTACATGAGCGCATGCGGTTAGTTGAAGCGCTGGGACTTTTGCAAGCGCCGTGGATCATTTATTCTGCTGCCTAGATGTGTTTGTTGTTTGTATCTGCGGGGTTGCGCCCGACGAGGCTGCCGAATACCAGGCAGCCGAATTAATCAAGTCACTGATTGGCATCTTCCAATTACGCTACGTAAAATCAGACATTGATCATTCAAATTAAGTAGATCGAATCGTTTCATTGGCCCTTTGGACTCCATGGTCCAGACCATCGGCTGCAGGATTTTGCCAATGCCCCTTTCAGCAAGCAGCCACTTACGATATGACCACTAGTAAGAGGTGCATGGCCAAAATTGTGCATGAATTGCTTCATACTTGTTTTAATTGCATCATTTAACAGCCCGGAACCACGGCACAGTCCAAGACAGCCGACTTGCCGGCCTTGACAAAGTCAATCGCCTCCTTCAGTACCCCCGGCAGCTCCGTCGCCGCCGACACTCGCCCCGCGTAGATGTCTCCGCAACCCGCCGCCTTGGCGATGCCTGCATAATCCGGGGTCGGGTTAAATGCAATGTTAATCTCGTCATTCGTAGCCGTCTGCGCGAGCCCATTCGGATGCACCAAGTTGTACGAGTTGCGCGGCGCGTTCCAGCCTAGTTTGTTAGCATCGCAGCAGTAGCAAGTGGCAGAGTTCACTCACCGTTGTTGTTCAGAACAATGGTCAAAATTGGGATGCTGTAGCGCATTGAGATCCAGTACACGCTACTCGGCACGGAAAACATGTACGTGCCGTCGCCGACAATCTGCACCACAAACTTGCCTTGGCCGCCGTGCTCGGCATCGGTCGCGAGCTTGATGCCGAGGGCACCGCCACCAGACCATCCCAAGCCGCCTCCACCACAGTTGATCCAGGACCCTGGAAGATCAGCCCTGATGTTGTCGTGCACAAACGGCGTGTTGGTGACAGCCTCAATGGCCCAAATCGTATCTTCTGGGCATAGGGCTTTCAGTTGGCTGCACAAATGCCCAGCTCCGAACCTGTCCTCTTCGAGAGGCTGCGCTGCTTTTTCTATGCCAGCCATTCGAGTAGAATATTCTTGAATGACCCGTTCCAATTGTCTGTTAGCATCTTGCTGGCTGAGCTTCTCTGCTATTGGCCCGCTGCCCAGGCGGTCGATAATTTGCTCCAGTGACTGAACTGCATCCGCGCGGTACCTTGCTTTCGCCTTGACATAGGCCATCGGCATGAGCTGTTTCAATGGATCAATGTCGATGTGGAACACCACGGCGTCATCCTTGGGCTTGCATCGTGTAGGAATCCAGGGTACGTCGCAATTAATCACCAGGATCACGTCGGCTTTCTCGATGCAGTCCTCCACACCAAAACGCATGCCAATCCATCCGGGGTGACTTGCGGGGAAGCACATGTCGCTGCCACCGGTATCTAGAACTTGTAGGCCGGGGACAATGCTGGCGAGGTTCATCAGAGTGCCAGGGAATTCATGATTGCGCCCACCGTAGCCCGTAATGACCAGCGGCCGCGCTGCACCCGCTAGCGCCTCTGCGATATCCAACACCGCTTTTTTCGGCAGGCCGCCCAGCTCGACCGGCGACCACTCGCTCTGCTTCAGCGCGTACGGCGCAATCTCCGCCTCCATGATCTCGCGCGCGCCGCACAGGTACGCCGGCCCCTGCGGATCCGAAGTCGCAAACTGCAGCGCGCGGTTGACGACCTGCTTCACGTTGGCGCCCGTCTTGATCTCCCCGCTGTACCGGCAGTACTGGGCCAGGATCTGCTTCTGGTCCGGCACGTCCTGCATCCAGTGGATGTACTCGGTGCGGCTGCCGCGGTGCTCGCCGTCGAGGGTGAAGGGCGAGAGGCCGGCGAAGATGAGGACGGGCGCGCGCCCGGACGAGGCGTTGTGGACGGCGGCGGCGAGGGCCTGCGTGCCGACATCGACGTGCACGATGACGCACTGCGGCTTGCCGCTGAGCCGGGCGTAGCCGTCCGCCATGGACATGGCGACCATCTAAGCTTGTCAGCGTGACAACTTCATTGTGATTACAGGACTTACTTCGTTGGGACAGGTAATGATGCGCGGGAATTTGTCTTTGTTTTCTCGCTGGCCCTTGACCATCGCTTCGATGAAGCTCGGATGGTCAGAACCTAGGTTGACGAAGCAGTGCGTGACGCCGGCCTCCCAGATGGCCTCGAAGAACGCGCTCGATGCTGTATACATAGTGGCCAGTTTCTTTGAATTTCTCGAAGCAAATAAAAAGGTATTATCGAAGAAATGTTTGTGTCTATTTTATGTTGCGTTTAATATATAGAGGAAGTTCGGGCATCTCCCCGCATTGTGTGGGGTAGATATCCGTCACGCAGAGCAGTCATTAGTTATTAGGCACTAAATTAATGAAGTAAAAAGAACATCTATAGCACCCTTGTTGGTATCAGACTGCACTATATATAGTCAATATATATACTATTAGAAAGCTCTAATTCTAACCATTATAATAGACCTACCTTTGCTTAATTTAGACTAATAATAAGGGAACTGATATTGACGCAGGCCCCGTTTTGCTACGGACGCGGGTTTTCTTATGTACCTAGCTCTGATTGGCTGAAAAAAAACCTGCCGACGGCGGCGAGCGCTACACACGTTGAGCTTGTTACTTTATGAATAAAGAAGTTTTTAATACCAAGTATCTAAGTAATAAGGCTAATAATAATAATATTAATTTAAAGGTAAGCCTTAGCTTAAATAAAGAAAGCATATATATCTCCTTTAATTTTATTAAATAAATTAGGTTTAAAAAACTTAAGAAGTATAAAGGTGTTAATATTATTTATTTATATTGTGATGCGGGAAAAACGACACCAGAGGCGCAGTACAGGGTGAGTCCCTGGACAAGCCGAAGTCAGGATCGCTCCCAGCCACACAAAATCCCAGTACTCGAAAGCAAAGGGGAGACTGGCCCAAAAGAGGAAAGCAACAATAATTCTATGTGATCATACGGAATATAGTCGATCAAGCAACTATTGACGTACGCTGGCGCGTTGGTTGAGGGGTTGGTTGTTGACAGCCTTCGAGGTGTACTCTCGAGCATAGCGAAGACGTCACTGTTGGCTGCTATATGTCGGAAGATTTCTTGGCCGCGTTTACGGAGTCGCCCAGCTGGGGTGAGGGCTTGGCGGCGAATGCCTTCCGCCACCTGTCGCCTCTCAAAAGCTCTGAATTGCGCGTCTACGAAAGCAGCATCGTTCGCGGGGTTCCACGATGCCTCTCCCCTCTCGTCGTTCATGCGTGCGATAGCATCTTGTAGCCGCGAGGAAACTCTGCCCGTCGTAATGTCATTGGGAAGCGCAGCCTGGCGATGTTGAGCCCTGTGGCGTCGCTGCACTCTTCCCGCAGCTGTACCGTTACGTTGCATGGCTTTGGGAGGAGCGGAGTATATGGACATTATATGATAATGCGGAAAACACCTCAAGTATTAGGAGGTTGATAGGAGAAAACTACCGGAGCGAATCCCCTGAACAAGATGACGCGTTATATAGGGGGGCGAAAAGGAGGGCGCGGAGCTGAAGTAAGCTATAATTGCCTAAATAGGTAATTTAGAAATGCCAAGTTTGGTAATGTGGAGATGTTAGTTTGGTTGCCTCCCGATTATCTTTTCGGAGCTCTCTCGCGCGGAGATGGATGCTAATGACTTTGCACTTCTCATGTCCATTTCACTAGCACCAGAAACGAGCTCGACATCGTCCGTGTCACCATAGTCCACGGCGTAGCTCTTTTGGTAGGAGATTTGGTTCAGCTCGTGGCGTCCCTGGAACACGTCCTGCTCCGCCCGCGACGTTGAGACGGTGCCAAACCTCCGGGGTTCTCTCTCATGGGCCGACTTGTTCCCAGAGTGGGAGTACTTTGCGTAGTAGCGCTGCGTGGTGCCGAGCACCTTGGGGAATAGGCGTACCAGCAGCAGGCGCAAGGACGGCATGCAGGTGCATATTAGGCCGACATTAATCTCAATGTCTGACCACATGGCCACGTCGAGAAACTCCCACGTCGGGTTCTGCGACTCCGCTCCGAAAGTAACAAGGGAGCGGAGGCGGAGGATGCTTACCACGGTCACACTGGCTGCTTGTTAGCCCGGCACACACAAACGGTCTCGGCAGCGGGAGCGGGCAGAAACTTACAAGGTACCCACGCTAAACATCATGCCGACGCCAACCTTTCGTCTCCAGTCCAGCTGCAGGGTCTTGAGCTGCCACATCGGGATGGCGAGCATCCAGATATCCGTGGCAATGCTCATGCCGGCGTTGGACCAGCCGAGGGCGTTGATGTCCATGCAGCGGCCGGGGTGGGTGCCGTCCCATTTAGTCCAGAAGTGGCTGATTGGCGTGCACTGAAATATGCCCAGAAAACAATAGACGGTGCCCCAGATGGCTACAAAGGCCACGGTGCCCCAGAGCAGTCGACGCACAGGCCGGCTGGGGAAGATGCGGTAGTAGAAGAAGAGCAGCGAGAGCTTCAGGGTGGCGACCTGCTGAAAATAGAGCACCTCGATGACATAGAAGCCAAGTCCGAATTTCGTGACTTGGTCTGGCGTCAGCGTCCAGACGTCGCGGCCCATGCCGTTCTGCGGCAGCCAGGTGGCGTTGAAGACGGTGGCCGGCACGCCGCTGATGATGGTGATGAGGCAGAACCAGTCATCCCAGCCAAAGTCGAGACCGGTCCAGAGCTTGTAGGCGAACCTCTGGACCACGAAAAGCGCAGAGATGACGCCGAGTGTATTCGACACGATCGTATACTTGCTGCTTCGGTCGCGGATCGGCGCGTCGCACGCTTTGTTGGTGATGTTCTTGACCGCTGCGCACACACCAGTCAGATTCAGTCGTTACTTGCCTAACCACACCGTCATGTCTTGCCGAGCTGACTTACACAAAGCTTCCGTGATGGTGCACTTTTGGAGCACGCAGACTGCGACGGCGTCCTGCAGCTGCTGATCGCCGCAGATGCATGCAGTGTCCGTGAGCTGGCATTTCGTCTTACCCAAGGATTCCGATAGACACGGTAGCTGGATGTAATTGCAGATTAGCCATTGAACTTTTGCGACTGCTGACAGCGAAAGCCCATTCGACTCCCACATACCGCGCATTCGGGATATTCTGTAAGGGCCTCCGCCAAGCCACCGCTTGCTGCGGTTTGCGCCGCTAGGGCCACGGGTATCGCAGCCAAGAGGGAAACCTTCTTCATATTGGGAGCTCAGCGCAGTCCGTACGCCGATTCTGGTGTGTCGAGATGCAGAGGGCACGAAGTGGACGTGTTACGGGGTACGAGATATATAAAACAGAATTTGTGCGCCCCCCGGAGATTTTGTCCAAGGCTGGAGCGCCACGCAGGTTCCCATTCGCAAGTTACCAGTAGAGGGCGAGGTTAGCGGTGGCGCTTTGGCAGTTAGCGGTGGCGCTTTGG
>PHFE01000051.1:111934-201138 GCA_002796755.1 Paracorniculantispora psalliotae | reverse complement strand
GAGGTCCCGGAGAGTTGAACGATCACGACTCATGGCTACAGGACCGAGACGTGTGGATGGACAGGCCAGGCACACGGCTCAGGATGGTGCACCGGCGCGCTTGTGATTGCGCAGCGACCGATTCTGGCCGGGCATTGGCAGTGGGCTGGCGCCACCTGGTGGGGATAATTTGGGCATCGGACGCCACTAACATCAACAGAACAGGGCCATAGTGGGTGAGTGGGAATGTGACAGAGGTGATTGTCGAGCTTGATGATCGGTGGCCCTGGTCACTAGCTAGCTAACCCTTGAGATTGGTCTCTGTGAGGTGGGTTGCAGTCTGTAGATGGTCACCAACCTATACGTAGCTAGCTAGCTTGACAAATGTCAAAGAAGACGGGCCGCTCGAGGTCTGTGCCTGAAGACGGCAGCAGCCCATTCCCGTGTAACCCGTCCGAGAAGGTCTGCGCCAGGGTTCCACGTGTGGCTGTCAGGTCCGTGCAATATTCTCCGGCGATATGTCCCAACAGGGAAGACGACACTCCGATGGCTGTCGACTAGCGTGAAGAAACTGCCCTCGGCTGCGAGGACGAGGACAAAGCTGAAGCCATGGGATCCTCTGAAAACCAGCCAAGGGGGACCTGTTACAGTGGATGGAGTGGATGCTGGGGAGTCTCGTACAGTTCGCATTTTTTTTTTGGCATTGTCGTTACAGCGTCGACCTCCTGGATAACCCTCTTCACTCCCCCGCGAAGCTGCTGTGCCCATTTGGCCATTCAGGGGCTTGCGTCCCTGTCTAGCGCGTTGGCCAGGGTCGCTAGCGTCTTCAGCTGGTCGAGATACGGGTGCCCGGTTGCCTCCTTCAGCTTAGCAGTTTCTGCTCTGGCCAGGGGTTCGCCCGCTTCTTCAACGATGGCCTTGGCAAAATCGCGAAATCGCACAGTCGCCAAGGGTAGCGGCATGCTGGGAACGGAGCCTCGTTGCGGCAAATATCTTAAGACTATGGCAGGTAGCACTGTTCCCTCTTTTCTCTCAATACAATAAGAACGGGCGCCAAAAGCCCTCAAATGTTTGACCACCAGTGTCGTCCTCTTGTCCCCAGTCGCCTCCGCCTCCTACCCAAGGTTTTCTTGCACTGGCTGAAGTCAGCCCCGGTCTGGCCACTATTTCCACGTGCTGGCTTGATACAGCCACCGCTCCATCCGCTCCGAGGCCTCTCCGCCACCTGCATCTCTCTTCAGTCCATGTAGTTATACACATCAGAGGTTCCGTCTGCTGCTGCCACCTCGAAAATCCTGCAATAGTCTCCTTGCGGCAGCAAGTCGCAGATCTGGCGCAATCGTCTGGCAATCTAGTTCAGTCGCCTGGAAATGCCTAGCTCCACAGCCTTTCATAAAGACATAACGCCTACCAGATATAAAACTAGTAGAATATAGATAATAGCTAATAATTATAACTATCCACGAAAAAAGTATCTTCGCAATTATATATTGATAATAGATATTATATATAACTAATAAAAAACTATATTAAAAAATTTAATTATAAAAGATATAAAAAAAAATAAACTGTATTAATTTATAATTATAAAAGAATATATAACAAAAGTTAATTAAACTGCTGTTCCTCGCATCTAAAAAAAGGTAGAAGTGTGAAAAGACAAATCAGCGCGTTCAACAATCTCCGATCCGCTCAGCACGGCCGCAGCCTCCAAATCACAGAAATCGCCACGACCGCTCCGGCCTTGAACGTCGTCCAGCGCAAACAGGCATATGGTCCTCGACAAGGCCAAAACCCCGGCCGGGTAGTGCAGCATCTCCTCGTCCTGGTCGAAAAATTCGAGGTGAAGGCGCAGACCGAGGCGGCGCCGCAGAAAGTGCTCAAAGAACTTGACGTGCAGCGGCGCGACCTGCAGGCCCTCCTCGTAGCGCGTCGGCTGCCCGGTCTCGTTCCAAATGTCCTCGAGCAGCTCGGCGACGCCGTTGACGGCCCGGCCCGTCGGGGACGTCGCGGCGAGCTCTCGGCCGGCGATGGTCACGGCGGAGAAGTACTGGAACGGAACCACGACGGCTCTTCCCCTCGGCGGTGCGAGCATCATCTCCTTGCCGAGATCCGCGTCGTCGGCGTCTTCTTCATCTGCTTCATCTTCTTCTTCTCCTTGCATCTGGCCGTACAGCTTGCGCGCCACCCACAGCATCTTGACCAGTTCCCAGAGGACGAGATGGCCTTCGGCGTGGCTGCCCTCGCCGAACACGAGGCTACAGCCATCTCGCCCGGCACAGGTCGTCGCCCTGCCGTAGCCGTGCTCGAAACTGTGCTCCATGGCAGCCCTGGACTCCGTGTCCGAGAGTATGTCGTTCAGCAGCCACTGGTCGAGGGGCCCATACACTGCCGTGTCCTGCGCGAGCGTCGTGATCGTCTGGAAGACTGTGAACTGCGGCAGGAAAGCCCGCAGCTTTTCCGTGAGGATGTGCGCGTTCATCTCCCGACGGTTGCGTAGGCCTTCGCGCTCTTCCACGGCGTGCCAGGGCTCCTGGTAGATGCCCGCTAGGGCGGCGCCCGCGATCAGGGTTCGGTACAGGGCCTTGTGCAGGCCGCGCCGCCACTCGTCCATGCGCTCGGGGTCTTCCGGCGAGCCGTCTGCGTGCTTGCCCATCATGTCTTCGGGCAGCACCATCCGCTCCGCGATGAGACGCGACTCCACTGCTCTCGCGAGGCGCTGAAGATCCCACACTGCGTTGAGCTCGGATATGCTGGGCCGGTTGTCCCGACTGCCCAGCGCGTCCAGCCTCGGCGCCTTGGGGGGCACGGCACCGGACTTTTCAGCATCCAGGACAATGTTGGCTGCGCGAACCTATGATCAACGGAGTATCAGCAACTGGCCTCTTTTCCATATGGCGAGATGCGAGTAGTTACAGCAAGCAGTGCTAGTTCTGCACATGGTAGTTGGTCGCGCCAAAAGTGCCATGCCATCTGCGCCCCAGCGTCGTCTGCCCGCCATACCCTGTATGCGTGTTTGCAGGTGATTGCCAGAGCCCAGGAGTCCTGGAACGACTCACAAGACCGCAGGATTTGGTCAACGATCTCTGGCGGTCCTGAGGTGAAAAATTGGCACTCCATTTCTTGTTGGTCAGGTAATTCGGTCGTCTCTCGTTGTCTGTGAGAAATCCAAGAGGCCTGAGGGTGGGGCAGAGGCAATCGGCGGCAGTAACAGTAAGGGTCCTTACTTCACTACAGCCGGCGGATCAAAATGCTCACACTATACCGTCTATATATTAAAAGCATTATTTATATAAAAAGCGCTCTAATAGATAGTAATTTTTTTATATAGAGTGTTTTATTTATTATTCTATATGTGCTAGTGTATGCTTTAGGAATCTTTAGCTTTGCATAGTTCCTTAATAGGGCCGATGTCCTGCTGCCCTGGGGACCCCTGCAGTCTAGGGTCCTTATGAAAGAAGGGTGACCAGCCTTGTGGCGTCGCTATTTAGGGAAATGACGAATTCCCCCAGGGTAGTTGACATTATGTATATATATGAAAGACTTGGAAAATCTAGGCTTTGTATTGATAAGAATATGATTGGAAAGCTAACGATGTTTACTTGACAACTCATCTCGCGCGGGGTGAGTACGGCAGCAGAGATCGACTCAGAGCATGCATTTTTTGACAATGCGCAGTATGAGCTGATTTTTCTGCTGGAACTCGGGCGAAAAGAGCTGAAGGGCGCTTGGCTTCAAGGCTTTTCTTGCGTCGGCCGCGTCCCTGAAACCTTGCCTGCTGCCCTTGGCGCGAATGCCACCAGCACCAACGAGCATTCCGAGCACGGCAAACGGGGCCGATTCAGGGTCATTGACGATAGACTCAATAGCCAAAGCCGCATTGCCGACCTCGCCGACAATGAGGGCGGTGGTGGCAATGCGGGCGGCGCCACCCAGGGCCTGTGCCGCGGGACCGGCGAAGGGAATGACCGAGAAGATAACCGTGAGAACGAGAATGACGATGTCACGTGTCTTGGCCTTCTTCTGCTCTGCGCCAATCTCCTTGATCTTCTTGATGGGCTCGTAGGAATCCTCCATCATGAACAGCGGCATGGACAGGGATTGGATGACGTCAATGGGGTCCGCGTCCGAGATGAACAGTCGCATCTGCATGTACGTGTCCAGGCCGATGTTCACTAGCTCGCGAATCTTTGGTAGCGCCTCATCGACGACCTTCTTTGGGTTCTCGATATCGATCTTGCTTTTGTCGCCGATTCGACGAGGGAAATTCTTGCGCATGTAATAATTCTGGCTACAAGACCCCGCCTCCGGGCAAGACGGGCGCGGGCCGCACGCTCGGCAGACATCCATCTGCGCATCGTCTCTCCAGGTCAACCACTCCTCTTTAATACCTCCAAAGTCAGCCAGAGCCTTGTAGAATCCGTCTGCATCTCGCATTGTGAATTCAACAGTACGTGGCCCGGGATTTAGGCCGAGGTCGTATTCTAGGACAGCTTTGGTGCATGGCCCCGAACCGCGATTTTTTCTCGTTCGCCATTTACAGTCCATGTAGTTCAACCCAGGACCGCGGCCGATGGCTAGAAACTCGTCCAATCGTCCATCGATGGCGTCTTTGGCCCAGTCAGCGTAGTAACCGAACTAGGGAAATGTCAGTCGTTGCTCAAAATCTCTCACCGTCGTCACGAACCTTGTCATCGTAGCCTTTCGAGACTTCGGTAAACTTCTCGATAGAATCTTCAATCGACAATGCGAGATACCGAGTCAAAGCCATGCCTCTACAATGCACGGGCAACTGATCAATGTTGGAGTCAAAGCCTTCCAGTGTTGTCGGCCAGATGCTTTGATCACACTCAAGCGACTCCGTCTCAATGTTCCAGTCGCCCTCACGATATGGGCCCTCGTAGCTATCGGCAAGATCCAGTGCCCAGTCTGTGGTACCGCCGAAGTTCAGACCTCGAATCCATTCTCTCCGTCCCTCTTTGGTTTTGTCACTCATGTACGCCACCCAGTCCGTTATTCCTTTACCTTGCGTGCCATCTATTGCAAAATTTGAGTTAGTAATTGTTATATTCTCGCAGCTTGCTCCTTCCAGTTGAAGCCAATAAAACAAAAATCTGAACAAACGCCAAGTTCATACTAGTAAAGAGAAGTGTTAGTCATGATCATCCACATATAATAAGCTGGTTCCACGTACCATGTCATGATATCAGAGTCTGAAGGCTCATCATACCAGCGAACAGCCTGAAGCCCATTCTCTTCGGAATGTCTGTCGCGAAAAATCGCTTCCAATTCCGCATTCGAAACTTTTGAAACGTCAAGTTAGTACGACAAAGTAATTTAGCAGAAAGTTCCCAAGATGCTCCCCTACTATAACCGCTTGTGCCAGTACAAAAGCCTGGCTCAGCTTCAGACACAGTGAATGAGCCTGTGAATGTACACTCGGGGCCAGTGCATTTCGGGTCTGTCATTTTGAAGCTGCGACCATAGCTGGAGATACCGACAAATAGTTTGTAGGGTGGGACTCCCGCCTTCGTCACCATGGCTAACGAGCTATATGTTTCGGTTTTGTTGATATGAGAACGCAGGCAGTTACCGTTAGGGCAACCTGGGCTTGTAAAGCGGTTTCCGTAGTCCCATTGCCCGTGTAAGTCATACGTCATCAATACCATGTAACTCACAACTTCTGCCATTTCTTTCACAGGAAAACCTCTAAGGTACCAATATGAAGACGGTATGGCAATTGAAAGACTGCGTTTTCCAGTTCCCAGAAGCTCTCTGACGACTTTCAGGAAGCGGAGGTAATGCAGGCCTTCGTTAGGGTCACCAGCTGGTACTCCGGGAATATCCCACGCCCCAGGGTATTCCCAATCAAAGTCTATCCCCTGCAAGTTGTACTTGTCGAGAAAATGAACAACATTTTCGGCAGCACGTTGTCGATTCTCTGGTTTCACGGCGTTCCGAAAGATTTGATAGCTTCCCGGTTCAGTCGACGCAGCCCAACCTCCAACAGAGATGATCTTCTTGAAAGGCATGAGAGTTTCTGTGAAGACTTTAAACTGATCTTTGGTATCGTCTGGAATCCTCAACTGGAAATCTTCTGTAAACACAGCGAAAGCGAAATGAACATGTGTAAGCCCAGATACCTTGGTCATCAGTTCCTTGGCATCCATGCGGAGGCAGACGCGCTTTGGATTGTAGCCCTGGAAGTAGCCCAGTTTTGCAAAACCCGCAGGCCGCATTTCGTTTCCAACAATTTTCATTCCGCAGTTGGATATGCAGCCGTTTTTACCGAACTCAAACGCTCCAGGTGCTCCAGTATCCGCGGGCGACTCAATGCAAAATTCCTCTGACAGGCCGCAGTAGCCCCAGCCGGAGCAGCAGGCATTCAATGGGCATGGGTTGAGCTTTGCCAAGTCTTCGCCAGTAAATTCACCAGCCGGTTTTGTTGTCCCAATCTTCTGGGGCCCACAAGTAACATCGGGGAGCTGGGCAGGCATTGGTGTGTTGCCTCTGCTCACACAGATGATCTGACCAATTTGTAATCGACTGCAGCCCATCCAGCCCCATGTCTTTTTGTTCAAACGATCAATATCGTCGGATTCCAAACCATTGAGCTCCGCGATGCCCCAGCAGTCGTCCTTCTCCTGGACCTTGTGTGTGGTGCATGTTCCGTCCGCCTGGGGAGGGGGCCCTTCATCCGGAGGCGTACCTTCAGCACAGCAAACCCATTGCTTTGGTCGCAGGTTGTCACAGAAATAGGGCTTTGGGTTCACTTTGATCAACTGTGCGCCGCGGACATTGCATCTTGATGCCAAAGACGCACATCCGTCGTCTTTTTCGACTTGTATAGCGCGACATTCGCCTCGTCGTTGAGAGTGATGAGTAGTATTTGTTGAAAGGTCAGTCCTATTTTCTGCAGCAGAAGAAGCCAGAAACGTCAATGGAAAGCTTTCGCTTATTTGAGGGGCATTGCTGTGATCAAGACAGCCACCTCGAGCCCACTTTAAAACAGTCCCGCGCACGGCGTCTAGACCATTGACACCATCAACGGCCATCACGCCAGTTGTACGAGAGTGCTGCTGAGCCGTGTTGCAACTTTGAAGAGACTGAATACCATTCTTGAATTCGGAGCTTACAACTTGTCAGCGAAAGCCTCTCTTTGGGAACCATGGAAAGCAACATACCTGTATCGGTCGAATAAATGTCCAACGTCGTCCGTTAAAATATCAGCGCCAATGAACATTCCAACGTATGCAAGACCAGATTTTGCAAACATGATACGAGTACCACAAGCAGGATTCTCAATCATGTAGGTCGCGATATTTGACGTGGCGGCAGCAGCATCATCGCCAGCACTAAGAAGGCCCGGCCCAGCAGTCAGGACTGTCGGCACGACATACTGGCTGGCACCACAGCGTTCAATCGGAGTAGACGAATTACCATCTGGCAGGACAGGCCCAAAATTAACTGAATCGAGGTCTCGCGCTCTTTCCGCTCTCCTTTGCTTAGCGGCTGGAGACTGGGAAAAGTCGAACAGAGAGCAGACGCGGATTGTTATGGGGCCATGAAGCGGTGTATGAAGGTTCATATCGAAGAGCAAGTCATGGTCGCATTGAGAGAGAGCCATGAGATCGTGAATATATGTCCAAAATGCCGGGTCTGAGCCAACTTGATGGCAAGGCTTTGGACAGTTGTCGGTCAGAGGAGTCGTCAATGGATCGTTTGTGACTCTATCACCAAGAGTCGCGAGTGGATTCCCATGAAAGCTTGACAGAGCCGAGCCGCTCTCTCTGACAATGTTTTCATGTTTATGAAGTATCGAATGAGATCGGTGCAAGGTGCGATGCCTCCCAGTGGCCAACACACCGACGGCTTGCAGCAATAAGCCAGCGCCGACGGATAACGATACCATCGTGAATAATTAATCAGCATTAAATTGCTGGTTTGAGTTGAGAATGAACAGTTAAAAGTGAAAAGATATTTAAACGTGAAGTTGTTCGGCGTCGCGGGTGTGCGGCTCCGGCTGTGCCCCCGCTACAAGAAGATACGTTTGCCAATCCGGCCATGTTTACCTGTGGAGTGCCAATATGATACGAGGCTTTAAATTTTCAAATTTGATATATCTACTTTAATATTTTGTAATTTTTAATTGTCGACTTCACCACGGACCGATAACCGGATTTGTTCAAATACTTGCACTGGCCAGAATTGGATCATGACCGAACTGGGCATCCACCGGAAAGACCGTGCGCCACAGGGAAACCACCGTCAGAAAATTTCTCGCAACTCTCTTATTGCAAGGAAGTGTCGCGTGATCAATTCCAGGATCCTCCCAAAAATTGGATAGCGGATCTGCTAATGGTCCCGTGGCGAGGTGAACGGGGAACGCCCGTTCTTGGCGTCAATCAGCAGGGGGCGAGCCTTGTTAGTCTTGGCACCCCATTGCGCGTTCATACGGTAGATAAAGTAATTGAATGACCTTGCATTTAATTTCCAACTGTTAAGATCGGGTATCCATATTCTGTCGTAGAATGGAGCTACAGACATACGGGAGGCAGACTCCGGACCAATTTGAAGTAACCGACGGGGCGCCTACTCCGTTTCTGGACGCATGGCATGACTCAAAACGTCATAATTCTGAATTATCAATAACTAATAGCGAACTAAACATGTTAAATTATGGAATATGGTAGATGCCATAGCTACAGTTAATGCTATGTAGTGCTCTTATTCTCTCCTTGGCGGGGTCTTCAGCTGCTTGCAGTAGCCGCGCATACAAGGGTTCGAGAAAAATAACCAGAAAGTCTAGACCCGGACTTCGGGTTTACTACGAGCCACTTTGCGAATTAGTATACATATTATATGGAGAATGAATCAGTTCGAAATTTGCTTGCCAAGCCTCAGTTCAAAATGCGACGACTGCGTAATTGTACGGACAGGCGACTCATGAGGGTGATGAGGCCCATATACCGCCACCTTGACCTCGCTGAACTTGTTACTTGAGCTCAGCAAAACACGAGTAGCAATAAACCTACAGTCTTGTGATTTAGTCGAAGACAATCAATCACACCATGAGATTCCAACTGTTCATTCACCTACTCCTGTCGGCTTTTACCCTAATCACCCCGATTTCCGCCAGCAAGAGGACCAAGGCAACCCACCGACGAGAAAAGATTGTTCTATATGTTATCTATGATATCCTTTGGTACGAGATATACGTTTCATGCTTCAAACCTCGTTTCGTTCAACTAAAACACCAAGCGATGTCCTCGGCGCGGACGTTCAGCAGATGATTTACCCACAAGATCCAAGCCAGAACTGGGTAAACAAGAGAAACCTCGGATTCAAGAGAGAGGACAAAAGGTTCGTCTACCAAGAATTCATCAGTCGCAGCTCGGGTTACGATATGAGATCTCCGGAGAATGTTCAATGGGATATTCGCAGTCCAGCCGATGTGGGTATTCAACAAGCTGTTGATGATATGGATAAACGTGGCATTGGCGGTGGCACCATTGCTATTGACGAGGTTTCTCCATCAATGAAAGATTGGAAAAATCCTACTGCTGATGTCAATCGCGATGCTTTCGTGGAACTCTATGAGAAGGCTTTGGCAAAGTACGACACCTTTTCCAGGTCGGAGGTCCTTGTAAATGAGATCGGGGATAAACGTCGAGCTCTCCTTTCCAATCTGATGGCCGAGATATACCATCTACGGCGGGAAGAAACGTGGGATTTCATTGCCGGTCGCATCAAGAAAATGGATATCGATGCGGTGGCGCCACTGACCGACTCCGCCGTGCCCGATGGAGAGAAATACTACAAACTGGACGTGGCAGCGACGCTGGACCGCTATACAGACAGCAACGGACATCTAACCGGAGCACTTGCGAAACTGTTCCCAACGCGAAGATCATTCGCTGACTATGTGAGAAGATATTCCCTATAATAACACGCGCACCGTACACTAACAACCCCCAGGTTGACGTCGGTTTAAAAGACCCCGACGGCGCCGGTTGGTTCAAAGATCATAACAAGCATTCGCGGGTTATCACAGTCTGGTTTAAAGGCTATGCCCGAAGTCTGATGAGCGCGGAGACGCTTGCGGCGTGCGGCCTTGGAAGGAACAGAGGGTAGGGACATGTCAGATAGCATGAGCCGTTCCGTTATAAATGTGGTTCACAAGGCTCGCGAGCTAAATCTGCAGAACACGTAAAGATAGTCAATTAAATGAGAGTAGCCAGAGTGATAATAGATCAAATAAAAAACAGCAAATCGTGAGGCTAGTACGGCCACTCATCCAGTCCCAATGGAACGTGCCATATTAGCTTGTGGAGGTCCCAGAGAGTTGGCCTGGCCGAATTTAACATCGCGCCGTATCCATCATACGCGACGCCATCTGGTCGACGGCCATTGAAAGAATGATCTTCCGAAGGGTCGAGATCCTTCATGATGCAGGCATCTCGCTCGTAGCATGGCGGCCTATCGTCCTCACCGTACGTGCTCGTCACGTCAATGCCCATTTCTTTCGCTTTAGCCAGCACACGCTCCAGGTACACCGGATTACCGTTTTCTCGCGCCGCCAGATAGATGGCATCCGTCGGCGTATAGTCCACCCACAAATTATATTCATAGTCACACATGATGGATGCCACGATGGCCGTCTCGCGCATCGTCGGTGCGGCATGCCACAAGTCCGACAGCATACGCCTGGCAGGCCGCTGCGGCCACCAGATCAAGAACGGCTGGGGTTTGCTCGCGTCCCAACCGTGTTCAAACTCGTGACGGTCGTTGGACATGATGCGCCGCGCAGAAATGGCCCGCTGAATCTCATCTCGTTGAACGCTATTCGCGCGAGCAATGAACTGCGTGGCGCCGTTGAGCTGGAGCGCCCACCAGCGCGCAAACATGGGGTGGCAGTAGATGCCGCGCACGACGCAGGCCGCCTCCACGTCAGACAAGTAGAGCGGCGACCGAACCAATCGCGCGTATCGGTCGACGTCGCCGTTGTACGCGGCCATGTGGATGAGGAGCGTCTTGTTGATGGTAGGCAGGTCTGCTGGCAGCGGCGTGTAGAGAAGCTGGATCTCTTCGTGGCTGAGCAGAACGGTAACATCGTTATCGTCACTGTGTGTGCAGATGCATTTGGTTTCTGTGATGCACATCACTGGATCCGTTCTCATCCGGTCGCTGCCATCCTGGATCCGAAGCGGGGCGAACGGGAAGTACTCAAGCGTACGCAAGACGTTCGTGTCGCCGTTCAAGAACGCAGGATGCATCGCGTCGGAGATGCTAATACTGCGATTGTAGTCGTTCATGACAGCATAGCGAGACGGCGCGGACATGATGGCTTCATATATACGTGTGCCACCCAGCGTTTTGCTCTCGCGGGCTTCTTCGGCCATGCACACATCCGGCAGCAAATCGAGCTCCAAATACAGCTTGTCCAGGCCGGCGGCGGCGCAGGCGCGGCCGACCTGATACCGCATGGAGGGATAACGCTTAGCCAGTTCGCGATATGTATCCTCGGTGGCAAAGTCTGGATGCCAGATGCAGTATGGAACCCTCGTCGTCTCTGGATCGCCAGGGGCCTCGTCGCCGCTGATGTTGAGCTCCTCCGGCGTGGGAATTTGATTGCTCATGATGAGACGCGCATTGCGAGCGCGGACGAAATCAAGATTGTGCGCTCCATTTTCACCGGTGCATAGAGCGGTGATCTGGGCTCCTGTTGCGTAGGCAAAGTGGCTGCGAATGCCGCGGATGGTCGCCGCGCGGCTCACTGGATGGTCCAGATTCAAGGCGAGGCCGTGGCCGTCTATAGCCCTAAACGCGGCTGCCTCATCCTCTTCGGAGTAGCCAGGCATGCGGGGTATCCACTCCA
Source organism: Paracorniculantispora psalliotae (assembly GCA_002796755.1). Lineage (NCBI taxonomy): Eukaryota > Fungi > Ascomycota > Sordariomycetes > Hypocreales > Cordycipitaceae > Paracorniculantispora > Paracorniculantispora psalliotae. The sequence continues at coordinate 189,281 of PHFE01000051.1, read as the reverse complement.
TTATGTCTTTTCGCGCAGTGAATTTTGGTGTTTGCTTGTTCGAGGGGATAAATCGGGCAGTTGGAGTGTGTCGCGTCGAATCACGGATTCAAGAGCTGTTTAGAGTACTTCGTGTGCCAAAGCCATCGCGGCGGATACCGCGCGCCGTAATAACCTCACCGTTTGTTTGTACAAAAGAGAGACGAGTCAGACAACTATTGAGGTTAATACAAGCATATCCCACAGCGGACGCCAAGAGGTTCCGCTGTGGGCTCGGAGGCAATATAATGAAGGGCCTTGTGGACCGCCCCAGTCCAGTGAGGCGGCGGCCGGATATATACTAGTTCTTGGCGGCAAGGCAATGCATGTCGAGACCGCTTCCATTCCCAAAGAAGGTCGGTTTTCTACAATAGTCTCCAGAGCAATTTTAAACTTGTCGCATGAGCGGAAATTATTTTGGACGTTGTCAGGGGATTTACGAGGCAGAAAAAAAAAAGAGAAAAACGAAGTAGTCGTTGCAACGCTCGGAACCAGCGGCATTTCCGGGAGCATTTCAAGAGCTCGAATCCTCTGCGGGATGCCATGTTGATGACTTGATAAACCCGAAAACCGTGGTGGAGATGAGTCGACGCAGACAGGTATAAAGCCGAGCGATTCCAACCAACTTGTTCCTGTTGCACTTCTAGTAATCACAGGAGTTGATCCCCGAGTCAAAGATCGTCATGATGCTTCCTTCTACTGTTCCGGCAATGCTGCTGGTGGCGCAGTCGACCATTGCTCTGTCGGCACATGGCATGGAGACACGCGACTCCAAGCCAAAGCTTCCATACGATCAGAATACCACACCCTTTTGCACGTGGTGGCTGGATTATGAGACCAAGACTTCTTGCAGCGCCATTCTCGAGGAGAATTACATCAGCATCGACACATTCAGCAGATGGGTAAGGTTCTGCTCAAAAATATCCTAGTCTTGTAGATGACGGACTCTGACCACCTCGACAATAAATAGAATCCTACAATTGCGCAAGACTGCGCCGGAATGGAGATTGGAAAGTCGTATTGCGTGGAAGCTGCTTTCGAGCCGACAGTTTCGAGCACCACAACCACCACGACCACCACCTCAGTCAAGCCTACCACTACCAAACCTTCCAATGGTAAGCAACATGTCGTCGAGCGACACATCCAACCCCATTCTGAAAAGGCGTACGTCTAACGCTCAGATTTCCAAACCTGGCAGGCATCGAGACGCCTATGCCGATTCAGCCTGGTATGGTCTCGGATTGCGACAAGTTCTATCTCGTCAAGAGAGGCGACACGTGCGCCGCCATTGTTTCGCAGCACGGCATCACGGAGAATGATTTTGGCAAATGGAACCCCAAGGTTGGCGGCAGCTGCGCCGGGCTATGGGCCGACACCTACGCCTGCGTGTCCGTGATTGGGTACAAGCCGACGCCGACGGACCCGGGCAACGGTATCGAGACACCGACGCCAGCGCAGCCGGGCATGCTCAACAACTGCATCAAGTTCCACCTTGTGCAGCCGGGCGAGTCCTGCGCCGACATGGCCGAGCAGTACGGCATCTCCGTCACCGATGTGGTGGCGTGGAACCCGCGCGCGGGACGCAACTGCGAGGCGCTCTGGGCCAACGCACACGCGTGCGTCGGCATGCCGGCCTTTCGCGTGAGCGGGCGCTACTCGCAGGGCTGCCGGGGTGAGACGTACGGCACGGCCACGGTCGCGCGGGTCGCCGTCGACGGCGTCTGCGTCAACACGGACTGTCGGGTCGGCTCGCTGGACATTGCCGCCGAGGGTGTCTGCCCGGACGGCCAGGTGCAAATCAGCTACTGGGAGCAGCCCGGCTGCCAGGGCCACTGGTTCGGCTATGGCTACGCGAGCAGGGGCACGTGTCGTGGCGTGTGGTCGCAAGGGTGGAAATTCAAGTCGCTGCATTTCCGATGCATCAGCAGCGCCGAGGACTGCGTGAACAAGGGCACTTGCACGTATGACGCTGAGCCTGAGTCCGGTTCCTGCTAGTTGATGAAGGGAGATGGGAGGAGTATCGCTGAAATCACGAGGAAATAAAGATTTATAATGTTGCAATATTATCGAAAGGGTCTGACGATCTATACCAAACCCATGTTGAGTCATGAAATTGTCTCCGTCCATCCACGCTGCGATTAAACAAGAGCCGAGTATGGCTGTGCCTGTGGGGATGACTTGGTCATCTCCGCCATAAGATCTACTGCAAAATCACCACCCTCGCGCACTAGCTCTTGCAATGGTTCCTTCCACAACTCGCTCAGGTGCTGACTCGTGACCTTTACGATGACTTTGCGCATCTTACAACCAGCAACCACAGTTGACGCATACGCGTCCCGGATGCAATTCACGAATTGCGGGGTATCCCAGAGCTTTTCCGCTTGGCTTTGAAATTTCTTGAGCGAATAGTCTTCGAGACCTTTTATCTTGAAATATTGAGCAAGCGCATAGACGCGAACATCTTTGGACAGCGCGTCATCGTCTCCTGCGCGTCAGTGGATTGCTAATAGAAGAAGGTCACACGGCTTACCCGGTACTGCCAATGCCTCTGCTGGCTCTTCAGAGTAGTTTCCAGTATATATGTACTGGAAACATCGCCAGTGAGCATGCATGCTTCCTTCTTTGTACTCGAAAATACCCGTTTCGGCTTCCGCAAAGCTGCTGGAAAGGGCTGTAGCGAAGTATTCGCTCTGGGCTGCGAGCACGAATCGGTGCGCAGGCATTTCAACTGTGCCTAGGCGGATTGTCGCGTCGGAAAACTGAGGGTTTTGGAATGCCCTAAAGTATTTGATTAGCAATTGCTTTCGTATGTGACAGTTGAAGTGGTGGACCAACTTTCCGATGGTCTCCATGAAGGCAAATGCACGCGCTTCAGCGCGATTTTCCACTGCATTAGTTGCTGCTGGCTCGTCTGAGGACAATTCTATCGTCTGAAGAGCGTTATTTCTCTTTTTCTTTGCCATGCTGTTCAAGAAATCCAAATCGACGATAGCTGCCATTCCAACGAGACAGAACCACGACGTAAATATCCGAAATCGCAAAGGCGAAATCCTTCAGTATCGAGTGTGATAACAAAGAGCAAAATTGTCTCAGGCTACTCCAGCCTACTATAGAGAGCACTGTCGAAGTGAATAACTAACTCGAACAGCAGCCGCGTTGGGCTTAGTGCATGATGTGGAGTCTATGGCCAGTTACATTTTCACAGCTGTCAAACAACGCTCACTTAGGACGCTTGAGTGCAGATGTGCGCAGGCCATTAAGCTACTTGCACGACTATTGGTCAATCAATTTATTGTCGGATATTTGTCAGAATATCTATTGCAGAAGGCTTGTTATCGTCACTTCGGCGGGAGTAACAGTCAGGGTCCTAACTTCACTGCAGCCGGCGGATCATAATGCTCACGCTGTGCCGTCCATGCATCCAAAGAATTGTTTGTTTAAAGAAAGAGGCGCTCTAATAGATGGTAAATTTTTCGTGATGGAGTGTTTTTTTTTCATTATCCCGTATGTGCCAGTGCATGCTTTAGGAAACTGTAGCTTTGCACAGTTCCTCGACGGGGCCGATGTCCTACTACCCTAGGGACCTACAGGACAGGGTCTTTATGAAAGAAGGGTGATCTTATTATATTACTTATATTTTAATCCACAACGAGGCAAAGGGGCTTCGTCCTTTCCCCAAATAGCGACAAACAAATAAGAGACTAAGAAGGGGGTAACAAGAATTTCATGCTCCAGAGTCTTTTCATTATGTTGCAACTTTCGCGAGTTAGATCTCCCCAGTGGTATACCCATGTCAGCCCCGGTAGATTCACACTCAAGTTGCGTAGAGACCTTGGCCAGCCACCACCTAAAGGAAAGAGGTATATGGCATCGTGATCTTGTCTAAATTCATTGGTCAAGCCTTCAGAACAGGCGCAACCGAGTTTAGGCATTGTTGCTGCTCATGACCTTCTCATATTTGGCGATGAGCTGTCGAATATGCCCTTCGTCATTACCAGATGGAGTCGCAGCGCTGCTTCAAACAACATGTGAAAACGAGCCGTTTGGGTTGATTGTAACCGATCATACCATTGCGCTTCTACCATATCATTGCAACGTTTCTAGCTCAGGATACAAGCCCCTGCGAACTTGCCTGGCCACATTCCCCTCCTTATCCTCATCATCCACATCGGCACCCGCCTTCACCAGTAGCCTCGCTACCCTCGAATGTCCCATCGACCGCGCCCAGTGCAGCGGCGTGCGTCCCCTGTCGTCCTTCACATTCCAGTCCACCCCCACGGCGATGAGGCCCTTAATGCCATCTGTATTCTCCGCCGAGTGAGCGCCGCCAGGGTTCAGCGAGACCGCGTAGTGCAGCGACGTTATGCGGCACTTGCTGCCCTTGATTACACGCAGGCGGTGCACGTCAACCCCGCCTTCCTTGATGAGGCAGCGCATAATGTCTGGGCAGCGGGTTCCCAACGCCGCGTCGAGCGGCGTCATCCCGCATCGGTCCTCGGCGCTGGCGTCCACGCCCCGCGCGAGCAGCATCCGCACCGTGCGCGGTCCCAGGCCGGTGCGATCGCGGCGCACACCATGGAGCGCAGTGGCGCCGGTTTCGTGGTGGACTGCCAGTGGATTCGCACCGAGGGAGAGCAGGAGGCCGAGGACGTTGTAGTGGTCCTGCGCCAGTGCCCGGAGCAGCAACGGGCGGCCGTCCATGTCCCGCGCCGCGTTAATGTCGGCGCCCCAGTCCACGAGAGGCTTGACAACGTGCTTCGCAAAGTTGCCTCGGCCTATCCCGCGCGCGCAAAGAATCAAAAGCTCGTTCTTCTGTCCTTGTGTGACCTTGAGTCCGGACTCGATCAGTACCGGTATCGTCAGGCGGCGCCGGAAGTAATCCATCTCGTTATGCAGCAGACCTTCCGCGGAGCCGCAGAGATTGACGTCGGCACCATGCGCGACGAGTGCCTTGATTATCTCAACCTTGCGCTCCGCCGAGAGGCACCCTTCGTTGAGCACTGTGGTGATGGCCAAGCCGTTGGCAGTCGGGTCCGCGCCGCGCCGGACGAGTTCCTCAACCTCTGCCACGGAAGTAACGTGCCCGAGCAGGTCCGTCAGGGAAGGCTCGTCTTCCCGTTTGGGCGCCAGGCCATTGAATGCGGGATCCTCAAGCGCGCGCCAGAGCCGGTCCGAGCTACGACAGCGCTCCGTCGCGCGCCACACAGCGCGGTTGAAGATGCGCAACTTCGACCTCTTGGCAAACGCCTTGAGATACGCTTTGCACGCTTCGACGTTGCAATGCTCCACGACGTAGATCAGGCGCCCCAAAGGTCCTTCACCGTATACGTGGGAGACGTCGGCGCCGTGCTCAAGGAGAAGGATAACGCAGGCGCTCAGCGACTCGGAGACGGCACAACCCAGGGCCCTGCCATCACTGCCATCGGCGCCGTGTCCAAGCAGAAGCTTGGTCATCTCGAAAGCCTTGGTGGGATGGCGCTGTGCTAATAAAAGCGCCGTCTGCTCTGTCTCGCCGCATCGGTAGTCGCTCTTCACGCCGGCCTCAAGCAGCATGCGCAGCCCCGCCACGTTGCCGGACTCGACTGCCACCACGATCGGGGCCCTGTAGCCGTCTCCCAGCACGGCCCTCGGGTTCGCGCCGGCCTCCAGCAGCATCGCGACTATCTCATCGCTACCCTCCTTTCTCTTGAGCGCAGCGATTAGCGGTTTGGAGCTGATGGAGTTGGGCTGCCAGTCCAGACTCATGAGCTCTTGCGCCAGGAGATAGTGTAGCACGTCGACGTGTCCTTTCGCCGCCGCTATACAAAGCAGGTTGGTCCAGGTTTCGCAAAAGGCCATTGCCTTCTCCCGCACGCACGGGACTGCGAGGAGCCGCTTAAGGAAGTCCAGCCGCCCACGATAGCATGCCGTCGCGACGCACCCGTGGTTGATGTCGCCGCCACATATCTCCAAGGCGCGGCCAAATTCTTCAACGTTGTTGTGATCTATAGCATGCATGAGGATGCACAACTTCCAGTGGCTGTTTCTCTTGGGCCAGTGGTAGAATAATTGGTGTGTCCGGCGACAGCTGCGGACAAATGCGCTGACATCCTTCGCCACACGCACACGGCGGTAGACTTCTTCAAGCAGCTCAGTAGGGAGGTCAATAAGTTGTCCCATGTTGTTTTGATATTATTCAGGATAATGACAGACAGTGAGAAGGTCTTCTGTCTCCAGTAGCGACATCCCGCGTGGCTGATCAGTAGTTAGCTTCGCGCACTGCACAGCCACACTAGGCTGTGTTTGTGGGAGTCATCGTGGCATTAACCCGAGTTGGGGCTATATATGAAAAGGATTATCTACTTTATTAAATCACGCCTTCGAAGCCGAAGGTCATATATCTTGAATTAGAGCTCCTGGGAGCTAAAGTCAGTGCGCGCGCGCGCGAGAGAGATGAAGTTGATGAATTTGATTGATCAAGCCAGTGAGAGCCCTTGCTTCACGCCCGAGGATCCGAATGCTAACGCTGCGCCATCCATACATCAAAAGAATATTTGTCGGTGGAAAAATAGAAGCGCTCTATTAGACGGTGATTTCTTTTTTGGGCAATTTGCTCACGTCATTATCCCATGTGTGCCAGCGCATGCTTTACCATTACATCCTGAACCTCCGCAACCATGCCGTAAGACAAGTGATCCGCGTCGATTGGGCACGAACAATCCGGATCAAATGCACAAAGCGTATCATTCTGCTCCTGTTAGTCGTAATCCATGAATAATGCATGCTATTTATGTCGAAACTCACGTCTAGGCAGATATCCAGTGCGCGGCCAGATCGGTCTAGGGTATCGCTTAGCATTGGAATCGAGGCATTGTTCTTGTGCGCCTGGGTTGCGAAACGGCCGAAGGCAGTGCGGTTGTCGTAACGCCCTTCACGGTCGACATTGGAGAGTCCGCGAGGAACTCGAAACGGATTGCCGACTAGAGTCACCGACGCAATTGCCTCTGTTGCCTTTGGGCATAACTTGCCCAGACTGTCGAGGACAAGCGATGCGCCTTGCGAGTAGCCATAAAGCAGAAATTTCTGTTCTGGGCACTTGGCGAGGCCGGCATCAATGTGCTGACGCAGATTCTCCGAGCCTGAGGTGATATTCTGATCCAAGGCTGCGGGATAGACGACGGAGTGCCGCGTAGCGTTGGTGCCGTTCGCAAGGATCCGCTGAAAGGCGAGCTCAAACATGAGCGACACGCCCTGGGGTTCCAGTGTGCCTCTAGCATCGATAAGTTCTATTCTCATTAATAAGTGGTTTTGAATGCGGAGAGTGTGAAAAAAAGCGTACGATATGATGCGCAGCTTTGATTCTGCTGAGGCTGTGACAGATTGGCGCGTGGGATGCTGAGGAACTCGTACTTGGCGCAGCGACAGGCCGATGAGGCGGCGGAGGACGCGCAAAGAGCAAAAAGTAGCACAACCGACTTTAAATGCATTGTATTTCGTGATGTCAAATAATTTTTTTGTTTGGTGAATTTGAAAAGGTTATGTTTGAAGTATCTGACTTGATCTGGAAGATGCCATGTCTTTTATAGTCGATTAGTGTAAGGGCAAATACTTTATTCTCCTAAGAATTCTAAAATTCCCGTAAATATGAGATATACTCATCTCGCGTATTTCTGATCTTCTATTCGTTTATTTACTTGGCCATTGGCTGTCGGCGATGTCCAAAAGCGTGTAAGCCGCTGATCCATCCCAGCTCAAACACGCGTATTCCCGTTACAAAGGTGGAGCGCCACTCTGTTGCTGAATACGCGTGTCGCCACCAGAAAGTCAGACATGCACAACAACGGCGCCTCAGTCTTTCCATCACACATTTATCCAAAGTCTTTCCAATATGACAGAAGATGCGCGTGCTCCGCGCAGCCGCAGGCGGACGGATCGTGCCTCCGTCAAGCCACGACGCTCCCATCGCAAGTCGCGGAATGGGTGCGCTGAGTGCCGCCGACGTCATATCCGCTGCGACAAGAACCACCCGACCTGCTTCAACTGCAACACAGGCGACCGTACCTGCGTCTATCCCGCGGGAACGGTGCCAGAGAAATCGCCGAGCGCGTCGGTAGACGACAGTACCACGGAAGCGCGACGCCCCAGCCAGTCGGGCACTTCGGCAGCGCCTCCGCACATACCCAGTCCCAGTCGCCAATCTGCGGCAGCAGTGCATCCACAGCCCAACACATTTTCGGCGACGGATCTGGTCGTATTTCATCATGCACAGACAGCTATGGAACATGTCGGCCTCGGGCGCAAAGGCCAGTTCCACAAAGTCCTGGCGTTGGGGATGCGCCATCGATTTCGCGCCCCATATTTGCTCGATCAGATCATGGCCCTTGCATGTACGCATCTGGCCTTTAACCTAGAAAGTTATCCACGCGATAAGACATCGGTGTATTTATGCACTGGCTTGACGGCAGAAGGATACAGTCACCACGCGACTGCTTTGCAAACTCGTGCGGTGGAGTCGTTTAACGAGCTCATGAGCCCGCGTGGAGACATTGACATTGACAGCGCCCGCTTTCTCTTTGCGGGCGTGCTCAGCGTACAGTCCCTGGCTGAGACGCTCAATGTGCTACGGACAGAGGATTTGAAGTTTGGCGATTTCATGGACAGCATGGTGGCGTGTTTTAATTTACACAGTGGCGTGCGCGCCGCGGCCGGCCCGACCATTCGCGAGTTCCTACCGCAGTCTGAGGAGCTGACCGACATAATGGAGTTTCTCAACATGACAGACGACGTTGACTGGCGGAATAGCCCTCGCGGTGAAGAGTGTCAATCATTAAGCAGCCTCCTAGATCAGTCTGATTTAGGCGAGGCCACTCTCAATGCCTGCCGGGGCGCTGCGCACAGCTTGCAGTGGTCATTCGACATGTGCAGAGGCCTGTCGGTGCAGGACGGCCCACACGCCGCGTCTGCCTTTGCGGTGACGGCGCCGGCGGCCTACGTGGAAGCGCTGAGGCGATGCTGTCCGGAAGCGCTTCTCGTCCTGGCGTACTACGGCGTGCTGTTGCATCGATGCCGGGAATACTGGGTGTACGGCGATGCGGGTGCGCGCATGGTTCGCGCGATCGCGGACCATGTGGGCACGTACTGGAAGGAGGCAATGCGCTGGCCGCTACAAGAAATTGAAGCAATTTGAGGAATTGGCCCCCAAATGGTCGCGTGATGCAGCGCAGAGGGACATGCGATCGCGTCTAGATGAATATCGTACATAGAACAACCTGCACATTATGAAACTGCGAGTCAGAGCCTGACATGCAAATTTTTACCACGGCCCCCGTTTCATGCTACACAGAAGGATTCCATCATTCCCACATGAAAACCCTGCTATGGATCTGGCCGGGATCAATACCTCGTATTACAATGCGGAGGCGTCCGATTGCCGTCCGTACCGCCCCACGTCTCATGCACAAAGGGACCAGGACTCGCTCGTAGTGGATTCGAGTGCGACTTGGATTGGAAGGATTGTACTTGTGACTATGATGTGGATGTTAAATGCCATCATTCTGGGGGCTTCTGGTGCTGCTGATAGAGTATACGAGCGAAGCCCACCTGCAGGCTGGGATCGGCCTAGCATTCGGCTGCAGCCTAATTTCTAGTGTAAGCCATAGTAGAAGCGGTATCTTATTTCACAATGCCAAGTATAGGAAGTGCATTGCGAAATCATCACAGAGTCTATGATGGTCTCGTCCATGAGTACATGGAGAGCAATGCATGATCGCGAAATATAGAACAGGCTTATACCGCCGACATGTTCATTCTAGAATACATCAAGTAGCCTGCTAAAACTGCTCGCATGTCAATTCGTCACTGAACTGGCAATGTCTCACATGCCCGACGTAAAGCGCCGTTATAGACACCACTTAGCGCCGTTATATACGGCCACAGCCGCAAGCAGCTCGGCGACCCGAGAACCCCAGCATTCCTTCGCGTCCGTTTCCGCCTATTTTTACTTACTAATAGCGTCCCCAGAACATTAACCAGGCTCGAGCGGCGGCGGCCGATCCATGGCGACATGGCCTGATGCAGAGGGACCAAAGCAGCAAGAGAAAAATCTCCACCGCGCCGGGCTCTGTCTCCAAAATGCCCCGCCAGCTTTGTCGCCGACTTGCCCCTCTGCACATGCGCTGCTAATTTCTTTTCCTCCTTCGACACAGCCTGATCTTATCCCAGCGACGACTCTCTTGCGATCGATTTATACAACTCGGCTGGCGGTCTGCTGCCCTTTTCCTCTTTCTCTCGCGGTGTCTGTCTGCGCGGATGAGACGATGCGAAGAAACGTACACGAGTCTTCTGCCCAACGCGACGCGCTCCGAATGCGCCCGGTCTGAGACGGCCCAACCACATAGACAAGACGACTGTTCTTTTCACGACGTACTTGACGAATAGCAAATAGACGACTATACAACAGCGACATAGCGAGTCACCGCTTCTTCCGCCCGAAAGACCCGACGGCTGGCCCGTCCGCCTCGCAACAAACCACACATCCTACCGACCGACGATGGACGCACCGCAGGACTCGGCTCCTCCGTCGCTGGCCACCGACACATCGGCCGCCAGCAGCGCAAGCATCCACGAGCTCCCACCGCCGCCCGTGCCAGCATCCGACCCGAGCCTTGCAGTCGCAACCACCGACGGGGGCTCCCCGCCCGCCGAGGAGCCGCAGGACCTGTTCAAACTGCCCGCCGCCGAGGCGCTGCGGCTGCTGAGCGCGAGCGTCGAGCTCCTGGTGCGCATGACGGGCGACATCCCGCCGACGCCGCCGCCGCGCATGCCCACCGACCCGCAGATGAGCGGCATGCAGGCCGAGAAGGAGAGCATCGTGCGGTCGCACTCGGAGAAGAACCTGGCCCGGCTGCGGCAGCAGCATCAGCAGCCGCACGGCACGTCGCCCGTCACCGGCAAGCGGCCGTGCGACGAGGCGCACGAGGGCGGCAAGACGACGAAGCTGCAAGCGTACAGCGCCGCCATATCGGCCAAGCTCGCCACCCAGGCCGGCGTGACACCGGACGACACGACCAGCGAGATTGACGGCGTCACGCTGAAGCCGCAGGCGCTGCGCTCGTCGTCGACGTCGACCAGCTCGTCCGCCGCGCCGTCGCCGTACATCATCATCGGCTCCGACTCGCAGCCCGTCAACCTGCAGCACGGGGCCATCACTCGCAAGTTCTATAGTAAGAACGAGCCGCCCATCAGCATCAACCAGTACCTGCTCCGGCTGCACCAGTTCTGCCCCATGAGCGCCGCCGTCTACCTCGCCACGTCGCTCTACATCCACCGGCTCGCCGTCGAGGAGCGCGCCATCCCCGTCACGCGGCGCAACGCGCACCGCCTCGTGCTCGCGGGGCTGCGCGTCGCCATGAAGGCCCTGGAAGACCTGTCGTACCCGCACGGCAAGTTTGCCAAAGTCGGCGGCGTCAGCGAGACGGAGCTGGCGCGCTTGGAGATTTCGTTTTGCTTCCTCGCGGGGTTCGAGCTCGTGGTGCGCGAGGAGACGCTGCGCGCGCACTGGATGGTGCTGCGGGACGGGAAAGCCGCGCAGGTCCTGCAGAACATGGCGGTGCCGACGCTGAGGCTGGATAGGAAGCCGCGCGAGGTGGCGGCATGAGCTACGATTAGACGTGCTTATTAACGTGGTTAATGACGAATTTCTTATATTTCTTTTAGGATATTATTCTAGTTTAGTGTGTCGGGATTACGAGCGTGCATTCACAGCGTGGGCTGGAGGCGATTCTATACCCAGGGACGTTTCAATACATAATGTTCAAGATATGCATTAATGACCTCGTTCCATTTATGATTTTCTTTCCTTTTCAACAAGAAACCTTGCCTCCCATGTTTGGGGTCTATCAAAACGTTACTCATGTGTCGATGACTGCAGGCAGCAGGAAGATTGGCAAGGTCGAGTTGCTTATACTGCCATCCCTGCGCGTTACTGAAGGCAAATTATGCTACGAAATTTGTTCCGAACGTAATTATTGGAAGTGTTCAGAGTATCATATATTCCGCTAATGTTTCCATCATCTCCGTCCTGTCTTTGCCGTTTTCATGCATTTTCATCGCCACTTCCATCGGCGTGGCACCATTCACGTCCTTGACCTCACTATCCGCGCCATGCTCAAGCAGCGCTCTCGCCGCCGCGGGATGCTCGGCTCTGACAGCGATATGAAGAGGCGGTATTCTCGCTCTTAGCGGGGAGGCATCTGTCTCTGGTCGCGCACCACGCCGCAGTAGGTAGTGAAGCATTGTCACATTTCCGCGCTGACAAGCCCCAGCCAGCGCACCGGAATGCGCGATGCGGCAGCCGTGCTGTAAGATGAGCTCGGCAGCTGCGACATCAGAGTACAGCTCTGCGACAAGGGCAAGCGGATAGCCCGCTGCGTCTGGGTCCTGGTTTGGGTCGGCGCCGGCTTCGAGTAGAAATCGCAGGTATTCGATGCTCTGCTGGCCCATGCAGGCGACAGTCAGAGGTGTGCCACGCATTTCGAAGGGCATGTTGATGCAGGTGGGATCGTGGGCGAGTAACGCCGCAACGAGAGGCTGCGATCCAGTGTTTACGGCCGCGCGCACAGTTTCCTCCTTGAGAGTAACAGAAGGATACTTTGCCAACACCAGCAGCAGGGTCTCAACTTGCGACTTTTTCGCCGCAGCGATCAAAAGACCTTGGATTGTATGCGCAGGCAAAGTTGGCGTGAGCATGGTCTGTAACTCATCAAGGTCTCCAGTCGCCGCAAGCTGTATAAGAGCTGCTTCATCTCTGACATTCATGTTGTAATATTCGTATCAAAAATGTATTACTGAGCAGCCGTTTTGAGTGGATTATAGATCTACCGGCATAGCGCTGTTGTGCAGATGCGATCGAGCTCCGTGATGTGGGTATCGGCTTTCGGGAGCGTCCTATAGCAATGTGCCATGTCTTCAGTGGATTTTGCCGCGATCGGTGATGTTTGTTGTGGCTTTGAATCGTTTTCGTCTTTTGATGTCGGCTTGTGAGTCATTCCACGTACTTGGACAGCCACTGCAGCTTACACCCTTCTCCTTGTAGGCTAATGCAGCCAGCGCGAGCGACATCCTTGTGGAGCTTCTTCCTGCACCCCAAGCAGCCCATGTTATGCAAGCCTATTAGAACAGGAAATTTATTCGATTTTTCAATTTAATATAATGATAGACGAATATCTAGAAGGTTTGCTTTCATTCTCGGAGAGTCATTAGAGTTGGTTGGAAACAGCCTCCAGTGTCACATTCTGGGAGGCCTGTGTATAAGTGCCCAATTAGGAAATCGCTCAGCTGGGAGCTTGGCCCGCCTCTCACAAGTCGGCCGTCTCGCGGAATACCTTCAACAGTGACATCCGCGGAAACGGCGCTGTCGCCGTTTTTGTTACTAGGGGTAGTATACACCATGACCCCCATTATCTTCAGTGGAAGTGTAGAAACCCCCGTCCCTCAATATACAATAGACGAGCCTCGGAACCTAGGCTGACGTACGCCAGCTGAGCAAGCACCTCATTCCTTTCCGGGAACCGAAGATGCATACCCAGCTGAACCCCGTACACCCGTGAATTCGAGGTATTGGTGCATTCCCCTCTCTTTGCTGCAGCCTGATGCCGCTCCTCCGTCACTTGACACCCACAACTCCTCCGTAAGTGTCCCGCAGTATTTCTACTTCTCGACCTGCCGGCCTGCATATCCCCGCTTTTCGCGCATCGGCGACCAGGCAGCACCGGCCGAAAGACAACCTGGTGACTCGTACGGAACGGGCATACAGTAAATCGACTCTTCTTACTGGCGGCAATTGTCTTGACCAGGTTCTTCGCGATGGTCTCGATTCCTTGGCCAGGGTTTGAGAGCCGATTCCACCCGTTGTCCACGAACCCCCCAATCGGGAGTTGGAACCTTGCTGCCTGGGCTGTTCGTATCTATTTACAGTTTCCCAGCTGACACTGACAAATGGTCAACTCCAGCGCTGGCCGCGCAAGTCAAAACTCATACTCAGTAATACTACACTACGCCAATGTGTAACCATCGGCGCCCTGCAGCCACTCTAGGCAGCTGCCTATCGATATGGTGCGCCTATGCAGCTATCTGCCTTGCGCCCCTCCCGCACTAATCCTGCACCACACATCCCGTTCAGAGCCAAGACACCAACTCCAAGACATCCACCCCAACCCACTCACACCCCAGCGCACATCTGCAGCGATTTAGTGCGGGGCGCCGGCAGTGGGAGGGTGTCCTCGCCGTGAGTCAACGGGCCGGTGACTCGGGGCTTGGGCACACCAGTGGCATCGTAGGCTCCTCGGCCCATGTTGACATGCACTGGTGAGGGGTAGAAAAGCGTAGTATGAAATGAAATACATGATTTTGTGTATCAATTTTGGCTCTCTGAGCCTGTATCTAAAGTATCTTGGTGTAAAGCTAATAAAACATTTTGTGCTGATGCTCGCTGATGAAGTCTTTCGTGTCCTGTTGGAATCCATTATATCGTACTAGTCGTTTTTGTTACATTTTCATTATCCTCCTCTGCTCCGCTTACTCCCAGCGGTAGAGCCCATCATCGTAGGCCACGCGGTGCCGGCGACTGCCAGGCCCGACGGTGGCTCGGCGCCGAGGTACCATGCGCTCGCGGAGACGCTGGTCCTGAGCCTCCTGCTCATCTCGCTGCAGCTGCAGAGCCCTTTCGTGGGCCCTGCGCTCCTTCCAGTTTCTGTCTTCCACGGCCATGCGGCCCATGGCGCCGACGACCTCTTCAAAGTCATCGCGACGGGTGCGACGCTCAGCCACGGGCTGCTGGTCGTTGATGACACGGACGGCAGGCCGGTTGGCAATTTCGGCATTAGCCTTTTCAATGCGCTCGCGGAGCTCCTGTGCCTTTTGGGCGATGCGGCGCTGTTCGCGGGCCTCGGCCTTGCGACGGCGCTCTTCCTCGTCGACCGCAGAATGACGGCTGCCTTGTGAGCTGGTCGAGGCCTGGCGAGAGTGCCTCGAGGAGCCGGCGGGCGAGGCCGGGTTGATTTGAATGTGCATGCGCGGACGTTCGTCCACAATGTAGGGTCGGTTGTAGGATTCGCGCGGAGAGCTGCCGTAGGGTGCGGCCAGGTTGTTGGAGGGCGACGGGGGAGCGGTGCGCGGCATGTTGTAGCTCTGCGGAGGGGTGCGTGGTGTCGGTGGGTTCGGTACGAGAAGGATGCGCTCACGGCGAGGGTTGCCGTTGACATCGACGACGCGCTGACCGTTGACGTAGATGCCTGGTGAGCGCTGGCGGCGTCTTGTCGACGAGCTGGAGCTGTGGCGGGAGGAGTGTCGAGAGTGACGATCGCCGTCAGAAGCAACGGATTCGCGGCTGGAAGGGCGAGGAGAGTATGTTGGCGTGGGAGGAAACTGGGTGACGGGCGCGATGACGGGTGCCGAGGGGGCAGCGGGCATCGTCTCGGCGGGCAGAGGGTGATGCACTTCGACGTGGGAGGCGCAAGGGCGGCCGAATCGCGACGACGGGCACAGCAGGACCTGAGGAGTGGTCGAGCGGCGGCCGTCCGGGCGGACTTGAATGAAAACGTTGGTGGTGCACATTGTGACGATGTTGAGACCCCGCGATGGGGGAGAACAGTAAATATGCGGTTGTGGTGGTGGAAGACGAAAGTGTCTTGCGTGAATGGCTCTACTGTGTGTAGTAGAGCAAGAGTGTAACAGAGTACAAGCAGTCGAGTTGTATTAGTGTTGTTGTTATGAGTGGGAAGGAAGAGATGTTGGAGATGAGGGCGGGCGCCGGGGTAGATATAAGAGAGGTAATCGTGTAAGTCGTTTTTTTGGTGGAGAGCGTGGTGTGGTCCAGGAATATGGAGTGTACTTGTCTGTGTGTGCAAGTCTGGTAGGGGCAGTGGGTATCGAGCCAGGGTCACTTTTGTGTATCGACGTGTGAGTGGGCGACTAGTTACTGGCCATCCGTCAGTCTGGTCAATGCCGTTTCCCTCCCGCCCACTCGAGTGGGACAGCAGCTAGGCTGCTAGCAGAGGCCTCTTGGCCTGGGGCCGGAGGGGAGTGCGGCACGGGCAGGACAAGTTGGTGGCGTCCTAGTGGGTGTGGTGGGTGTGGGTGTGATGCGACCTGGGAGGGCCAAAAGTGGTGGCCGTTTCTGCCTGCTCCAGGCCCCAGTTTCCTCTGGATGACTGTTCGGGGAGGGGGATGAACCTGCTGCGGGTGCGACGAGGCGAACTAGTCGGGACGGCATAGAGGGAATGCCAGATGCTGTACTGTGTACCTCTGCATATGGCGTTCCTGAGGCGGAGTGTCTCGAGCCCCATTCCGTGCTGACAGCTGCCCTTGTACCACTACAGGGGAGAGGGAGGGAGCTTGCTCCTCGAAATAGCTCCGACCGGGAAAATAATAGACGTCTGCTATTTTTGAACTCTTTTGTTTTGAAACTGGTGACGTGAGAACCAGTCGATTTCGTTTCTGGCTGGAGTAGGAGTCGAGCGGTTGCTGAAACTACGAGACCATCCAGGCGGCCAGGGCGGCCTGGGCGCCGTGGTAAACTACGGGTCTGGCATGAAATTAGCAGACAGAGTGTGCTTGTTAGTGGTGGTGAGCAGAGCAGGAGCTCCGGTCGCTGCCGCCATGTACATGTACACATGTACCTACGACAACCACCACCACCCAAGCTGTGAGAAAACGCCTAGCCTAAAATTCACCTCGCCTTGCATTGAAGCGGCCATGGAACACCGTCAGCGAGCGCAACAGTAACTGCACCTCCGTTCCCTCGCCGACCCGCGCCATCCTTCCCGTTCCCCCCCATGACCAGTAACTGAACACTTGGTCGCTTCGATTCGGTTCTCTTCCATGCGCGCATCAACGCCTCCCGCAACGCATGTTTGACAACTGGACACGACGCTACCTGCAGCGTGTCTTGTCAAGCCCGCCCTATCTGGGGCATCTTGACATGCCTGCATGCCACTAGTCTAGGCTGGGCGATGGTGTCCTGCAGCCGCAGAGACAGACATGTCCACAAACCCACCAAATGCTGTTGACTGCCCACGGGAAGAAAAAAAATATGCAGTGACGCAGTTTTGGTACGCGAAAAAACTTTCGAGTCACGCCTGCACTACAACCTTCCCAGAATGTCAATCTGGATGCGGCAGATGGACACGCCAAATCTCTTGATTGGGCTTGGCTTCTCGCAGGCCAACGTTCTCTTCCCGCCTCACTTTTTAGTGTAATTGTGCGAATCGCTTCCTCTTCGAGGAGGCCACGCCACCTCGTATACCGAAATAATTAATAATTGAGTCTGTTGACAACTGAATCTACGTCACTGACAATAACATGTGGTAGCGGCGAATGCATTAACAGTACAGAAAGTCTCGTCTTTACAGCCTCGATGCTACCCGTCAGCCGTTCAGCCCTGAGAGGGCTGTGCAGTTAGTAGCGTCGCTACAATCCCAGCCAAACCACTAACTCGCCGTGGAGCCGTCGAAACCACCACCGCGAAACCGCTGTGTCTGTTGCAAAGTGTCTTTACAAGAAAATCTACGTCACGCCACGAAACAACCGCAGATCTACACGACAACGCATCTAAAAATCCAATAGCGCCATTTTTCAACGCTCGTGCCTTTTTTGTTTTTTTCGCCATCTACATTTTGCCTTTCCCAGGACCCCTTTTCACGTAAAATCTCGTAAATCAGGGTACCAGACAGCAGCCCTGTGCCGTCAGAGGCGTCGGTCAGCAGACTATTGAGCGCCCCGTTTCTCAGTCCAGACGCAGGCACAGGCCACCGACCATTGGTAGCCCTGCCATTTTTCTCCCGCCTCACCTGCACAGACGCAGACGCTTCGCTGGCTCCGAGATGTGCTCCATCTGGGGGCCAGGGAGCCATCTTGCCAGAAAGCAGGGAACAGGCCAATATTCGAACGATGCGAAAAGAGAAATCGAACTCCCATGTTTACCATAGCTCGCCGTGATTCTATTGGCTCGTGACGAGTGTCGTCATGGCATTACACCAGGGCGACTCAACAAAGGCCACAATTGTGGCCGCCGTTGGCCGTTACGCAGGTCCGCTACGTCATGGTATTTTTACATTTTCCATTTCCCATTTTGCCTCTGCGCGAAATATTGACTTTGGCCCTCCGTCTTCGTGACTTGACGCGGCCTGTGTCGTCATTGTCGAATTCACACTCTCCCTCCCAACCCTCTCTGGGACGTGGCTTGTGAGGCCTCCCCTCTATTAGCATAGCGCACCTCCAAAGAAGGCGAATATAACCCTTTATGGGAAGCATTGTTCAGCCTCACAAGCTGGGCTGCTGGTCGCGATTGTTCCTGCGTTTACGCTCCTCCGCAGTGACTGCGCCATTGTGGTGCTGACTGAATGCTTTGCAGGAACCTTCTCCAACATTGAGGCAGTGCAATTGACCCGGTGCAGCAGACTTGTCACTGCAGGTGTGGCGCGCCGTCCTCAGGGCTGATTTAAACTGAGAGGCTAGTGCCCGCCGGTCTGTGGCTCAGCACAAGCCTTGTCTTGCTTCGCCGCAACGGCCCGTCCCAGCCTTGCCCATCACTGGTCCTGGGTGGTCCAGCGACCAAAGTAACCCACTCAACTCCTCTTCTCGGCCCGGGCTAAATTGACTGGCTCGCAGGCCTCCATCGCCGAGACTCTCGTGCGCCAGCAAGCGCCCGATCCGAATCTCTGGGTTCATGGCCGTGTGGACTCATTTCCAGTCTCTGAAACGCAACTAGGTCACTGACCATGGCCAAGAGCTACTATTTTCAGAATTCGTCTGTCAACTCGTGCGTCAGTGACAGCCAGCTCCGCACCTATCGCGTGTGCGACGCACACTTGTTTCGACCGTGCTCTGGCGCCTGAGTTGATAGGCTCTCAGTGCTTCCTACATAGTATCTCGGATAATGGAGCGAGAAATCTCCGCCAGGAACCTGCAGTGAATTATTTTGGGTAACATTCGGATGGTGCCGTGCGTTGGCATTCTGTAACCGCCGCTCCACCAGTGCATCTCACGCATTTGGCCAGCTCATGTGATACGAGCGCGATGCAGGCCACGACCTGCGACGCAGTAAACAATCGCTGACGGTGTCTTTCAAGCGCCGAAATGAAATGCAAGCGCATCAGTCAAGGATGTGGAGGATTCCCCGGCCCAAGACCAGCTTAGCGCTCTGTTTACCGACCAACGCGTAAGCTACCCTAGACTTGTGCATCGAATTTTCCTCGAGTATTCTAGGCCACAAAGTATGATTATAAAAGACGCAACACAGGGGACGAGACTTTAAGGGGAAAGGTGCGAGTGAAAGTGTACGGAGAGGCCGGCACACTGCTCAGATTGGATGCGATCGCGGCAAAAGCAAGCTTAGCCACTCATTCATAAGAACAACAGATTCATGCCACTTCAGCCAGAATTTCTTGTCCCAGAATACATCAATCCCATAACTCTCACGGATGTTCTTCAGTCCCCCCAGAATTTCATCATCACACTCATCACATTCAGGATACCAAGCCAGTACAACTTGGCGCAGATTCGGCACAACTTCTCTAGTCGCTCCTTGCAGCCCTTGTATAACAACTCTCGCCCGAGCACAAGGGTCATCATTGTCGTCGCTATCATAGTCATCCACTCTTCCACGTGCAGACCAGTTAAACTGTGAGTGTCCGATTAGGTAGTCCGTCAAAACAAGCGTCTCAAGGTTTGGTGGTAGTTGACCGAGCAGTGATCTGCCATGGCCTGGCGAGAATCCCATGTAGAAAACCCAAGGGACGACAAATTCGCTGACATGCAAGAACTTCCGCAGGCCTGACATGGAGCCACGAACGTCCACAAACGGTGGCTCGATTTCTTGACCACCAAGAATGCATTGCGCGTCGATGACCAGGTCAAAGAGACGGTCTTGGAGGGGTTTCATAGCGTTCATAACGGTGTCGAGGTCAATGAAGCCGAAAAGATGCCCATCCATGCCTAAGGAATAGATCCAAGTCCAACGGAATCGCCTTAGGTGGGGCGTAGCTTTGAGCAAACAAACCAGGTTCTGTTCTCGAATCCGCTCAATGGCCAAGGAAGTGAGCGAACTTGCGGTCGGTAAAGTTCCAGGCCAAGAAAACGTGGTAGGGTTGTCAATAGAAACACGAAGAGACTCAATGGTAGGTAAATAGAAAAGAGGCAGCACATCTCCGGCATTTCCACCCATTCTTCGGTGAAAATGATCTTGGGCTTGCGGCATTACCATCTGGCGCACGTTGCGAAACTGCAGTCCTTCAGCACACTGTTGTGAAGCATCGGTGCAACAAAACAGCTGTCGGAGAACCTCACCCAAAATGGGGTTTTGCATTGTAAAAAAATGTCCCAGATTGACAAGCCTCAGATTTGGTGCGATAAAGAGAAGGAGGGTTGCCAAAGCATCTAAATTTCCATCCTCGAGCTTCTCATGCCATGCCCATTTTAGGTTCGTCGATATGGCTAGATTTTCAATGAAGGATTTTGCCTTTTGCCTTGATAGATCTCGAATTTCGAAGGTGGGTATGTCCTCGTCAAAGTGCACATATTTCCCGTTGAGGTAGCGTTTGCCCAGGAGCCGAATGGAGTGAATATGGGCTGCCAGAGCAGGGTTCTGCAGCAAAGTGGCGATGAGGCGAGATAATTCTGGTTTGCTATCATGAATTCATTCCAGAGTAATATCAGAGTACAGGACCGTCTGGGTGATGGCGAGCATTCTTTTCGAAGCCAGGCCGAATGATGCGACATCTCGCAGTGGCAAGTGAGCCAATATGGCCAAAATCAATTCGGTAGGACAAGTCTCAACACCGAAGTCAGCCATGGCAGTGAGAGAAAAACGAAAACAATAGAAGAAGTGTGATGGAAAAAAGGGAAAACGCGAAAGGTGAGAAGGGTGAAAAGCTCAGTGCAAGCTGGGATCTGCACTGTGCTTAATGAGTCACTTAACCGTCTGTTGGCTGATGAAGCGGGCTATTCACAGCAGGGTGACACGAAACCACGATAATGCCGAAACTAATTAAAAGCCTACGAGTTTCACCGGCAGATGTAACAATAGACGGACGGAAGGCTATCTCGCTGTTGACCATAAACTGGTTCTGTTCGTGTGTGGTGTAACTACGGTCCGGATGATCGCTGGGATGATGGTTGGAGGTTTGCAGAAGGTAGGGATATCGCCTCTAGAGTCGCACACACAGAGTTAGAAAGCCCCCGTTTTCCAGACGTTAATGTCGATGGCCGTGCCGACTATGTTTGCATTGGTAAGGGAGGCTTTGAGGCGCCACATGAATATGGGTTCCTTTAGCGGACGCGTAATTTTCTACCCACAACGCGACATTACGAAGGGCATTTTTAATGCAGCCGTTAACCGCCGGCACACAAAATTGGTCTTACCGACTACATTACCGTGGATCCCAGCACAAGCGCCAACTGCGTGGCTACACGGCTGCTGGGGCGTGGCAAATTGGAGAAGAAGTACCAGATTACCACTGCATATTTCGAATTCGAGCAGGGCAGCTACTTTTGGCCATTTTCGAACGCGAGAAATATGCCGAAGATGAGCTCTAATACTGGGATACCGATGCTGTTGATGTCCAGATGCTTGATAGTTACAACTACGAGACGTACCCTTCATCTCTGTCCAAATTTGAAGCAACCATTCACAAATGTTTCTATTTGGGATCGGCCAGTCAGCCGGAATATTTAACATGTGAGGCGATAGGCCAGGTTTCCTGTATAATGATGAGAGGTGCTGACAGAAAGGCATTGGACTGTGGCGGTACCAAGTATACAGGAAAGACGACGTGCGAGTGGTGAAGTTGGACATTGAATGGAATATCTATAATGAAATAAAATGGGTGCCACCAATCTACGCTAGAAAGTCATGTTTCTCAACACTCAAAATGAAGAGAACATTGCTAGCGCTGTGTTGAGGGTGAATCATGGCCGTGGCCGCTCGCGAGTCTGATTAGAAGTGGTGATGGCGATTATTTCTCGGCATAGCAACATCCCGTGATATTTGCATTCGCTCTTTTGAATTGATCTTCGTTCAGTCATCCATCGTTTTATATCTTGAACGTTGGTTCACGCACTGTTCACCAGCTCGTGGCGAGAATAGAGGCTTTCCCATGACAGGCCACAATAATGTTCAGGGTCTGATGAACCACAAACGAAACATATCCAGATATCTTCGGTAATATTAGAACTAGACGATAATAATTACAGCGCTAAATCATCGTATCACATTATGCATCAAAAGTCTGTGCTTCCTCCATTTCTCGACGATATCGCATTCGCTGCCGCTCCGGCGTCGCAAGCTGTACGCTGTCGTAGCATCCCCAAAGGGCAAATAAAAACCGCCACAGGCTTGAAAGTTAGTTGCGAGATATGCGAACACGGAAGAGACTGGCTTACATTACGGCCATCAGGAACCAGTGGGCGGCGGCCATGAGCTTCCGCTGGGTAAAGGCCGCGCCATACTGGGAATAATCGAGCGAGTGCTGCAAGTCGTAGTCGTCGGTATTGCCAGTGCTGGTGCCCGCAAAAACCATCAGCACGATGCCGCCCAGGCAAATGGCCATCGAGACCATGTCGTGCAGCATGGCGCGGGCGGGCGGCAAGGTTTCGAAGCCCATTGTCCGGTTCGTCACTGACATCATCTGCCAGCTGTCATTTAGTAACGCGACCGCGACCTAGCCAAAGTTAGTTCCTTCGACTCTGTATTTCGCAAACTCTATCGCATCGTGACAGTTGAGCGGTGGGTTCGGTATCCCCACACCCCGCATAGCCCATCGGTCCCGATCTGGCACTGATGCTATTCGCATCCGAGCCGTGGCAGGAAATGTAGGAAAATCAGACAATTCGGGAAAAGAGAATTAAAGGAAAGTCGCAAAAACTCACCCCTACTATGCCGCCCACGATCGAACTAAGCTTTTCCGGCCAGCGATTCGCGATGAATCCCAACACCACCATGGTGGCAACTGACGTGATCCACCCCAGCGTCCGCGCCAGAGCCTGGCAGGGCGCCATCTGTGCCGGCTGTCTATTCATGAGCACGCATTCCCAGCTTCTTTCGCAGGTATTCAGATGATATAAATTCTCAAGATGATGGTATTCTCAAGGAGAGTTCGCGGACAAGGAGGGGAAGAAGTAGGCACGCCTCAGAATTGAACGAAAAAGAGGACCGCACAGGCGCTTTCTCAGCCGTCTTTGCCGTCCGCCGCAGCATTCAGCAAGCTGCCAACGACTCCCACCACGTGAGCTCAGCCTAGGATTTGCATCGCGGGCGGAGGTGCTGCAGGCTGCAGCTGGGTGGTTAGGTGGCGTCGACGCCCGTCACATTGTGATGGGCGTGCCTAATTGGCTGGACGGCGCGGGGGCACGCACGTCTTTGTGCCAAAAGGTCCAGGCCACGGATTTGGCGTAATGACTTGGCTGGCTAGCACGCATACGAGGTGCCGAGCCCGCAGGGAGGGAGGGGAAGAGTGCGATCGGGTTTAAGAAGACCAGTTTCCTGTTTTACATATTCGTCGCAACTGGATGAAAAGCATCATCAATATGCATATTTCATCTCAACAATCATCTTTAATCAGCGCTAATCGGATCGTATCGGCTGTTACCCCTTGGCAGCGTATGGTGCCCGCTCGCCTCCACCGTATTACTACATCCGCATGAGCTCTACTACGGTCGCGATTGTGCCTGCGAAATCGTGTTTCTTAATCGATATAAAATCAATTTCCGATGAATCCGATAATCCGCGATAGACGCCTCGCAGCAGCTACCGGTGTGGTGGCAAACTCGGCAGGAATGCAGAGCCTTTGCTAGCCCTGCGCCGACTCCTGGGCAAATGCCCCCCGATCAAGCTCGCTGCCCACGGTGCCCGACAACGCGACGCTATTAATAGCATCAGAGACTGGATGACGAGCTGTTCCGAATTCCAGCATACCTTGCCCTGCGCTGCCAAGACACGCCCCAACTGAAGACGGACGCCGTTGGTTGGCTGCGCGCGCGACCGGGTCTGAGATTTTGAGGGGCGGATGCGGAAAGGGTGGGTGCAGGTCGACCAAAATCGCTGAAAGCATTCCAGACAATGGGCTAGTGTGAAACTTTGGACCATCTAGACTGCCCGAGATATTTCGCGAGCAAGACATGTCTCAGAGTCGAGCAGCGCAAAGGGAGGCTATAAAGAGGAGTGGGCGCCCTCCCTTGCTTTCGCCCCTGTTCCTGAGCTGTGACTTGCAGACAAAAACACAAAGACGCAGGAAATAAAATCAGCGAATCTCCTTCAACTCTTACATCCGTTATCGACTACGATTACACGCCATGAAGGTTTCCATCGCCGTCGTCGCGGCCTACATGGCTGCCACGGCTGCAGCCCTGCCGGTTGGCGAATCGGAGGCGGTCCAGAGGGGCAGCCGCGTCATTAACACCGTTGTCGCCTCTGAGGACCGTCGACCCAGCCCGACCTTGCACATCATCGACAAGATCCCCGTGCCCGAGCGACACCAAGAAGATGCCGACGCGGAGAACAGGGACGACGCAGCTGCCCCGGCTGCACTGGGTCCCCGCGGCCGGACGTTCCACATCATCGACAAGACTCCCGTGCCCGAGCGACGCCAAGAAGTTACCGCGAAGGGCATGGACGACGCAGCCCCACAAGGTGGGGAGTATCCGATGGAAGGTCGCGCTCTGGATCGCCGTGAAAAGAAGCGGCCCGTCGTCGACCACCGTCCCGTCGAGCGCCGCGGGGGCGCCGCTGCTGCTGCCGCCGCCGGCGCAGGCGGCGCCGCGGCCTCGTCCTCGGCCGGCGGGGGTAGGACGTTTGCGCAGGCCTTCTGGGGCATGCCCATCATCGACCACATTCCCTACCCGGGCAAGCGCCGCCACGCCGAGCCCGCCGCCGCCTTGACAGCGCGCAGTCGCGCCTTTCCCGTCGTCGACCACACTCCGTCTCCTTGAGTAAACCATGAAGGGTTACCGAAAATATCGACCACCAGCGTTTGTGGTCTGAGAAGCTGTATGATACCTGCCCCAGTTGGGCCCGTGTGATAAAAACTTGTTGGGATATTTCTTTGTGCTGGGATTGCGATTTACTTGGACCTCATTTGATTATAATAATAAAATTGAATTTGCATTACCTCTTCCGTGTTGTTCATAAAATTGACTGTCGGTGGGCGCTTACACATCGTGGGCGCTTACACACCGATGTAACGGGTGTCAGTAAGCCACACGGACATGACTTACGGGATCAAGGTGTAAGGCTTTATATGTTATACATGGTCAAGGATCATTCAGGACGAAATTGCATCAGTAATGCTCCGATATCCTCCAATACAGTGGTGATCGTCACTATGCAAACGAGCCTGGCGGCTTTGCAAGCCAATGATGGCAACGGCATGAAAGCGTAGACTGACAATAGACGATTCAGTCTCACCATATGCTGCGGAGAAAGGGTCCATGTTGTACGTTCGTTGACCTTCTCGGACTAGCTGCATCGTCAGCAGGCTGCTGGGAAACTGTACGGAGTAGCAGTTATATAATGAGCATGTCGCCTTTGTGACTCCCCTCAGAAGTCATAACTGTGTTTTTAAATCTTACTTCCGCCAATATGAAGCTTTCTCTTACCCTTTTTGCCACCCTGGCGGCCACCGTCACGGCCCTACCTGTTGCCGACCCGAATAACCACGGTCAGGATGCGATTCCTAGCGTCAACGGTGGCGATGGTCCCATCAGGCGTGGCAACCACAACGGAGACTCGATTCCTATCGGCACCGACGGCGGCGACGGCTTCACCAAGCGTGGCAACCATGGCCAGAGCCGCGTCAGCGCTCCCAGCGGCAGAGGCGTCGGCACCTAGCAGGTCGACGACGCCGCTTTATACGGCCCGCTCAAGCGTGGCAACCATGGCACGAGCCGTGTGAACCCGCCTGGAAGCGGCAACAGCGTCGAGATGCCTGGCGGCGGCATGTGATTTGCACGGCCTGTCAGCGCCGCACCGAGGACTGGTCGCCGTCGGCTGCCTAGCAACAACGGTGTTCGAAGTCTGCGAAGCGTGCGGACGCCGCAACGTCACGGAAAACAAGAGAGTATCGTCTCTTCGATGGTCTGATGGAACTGGCGACGCGATCGAATTGGATGCGGTGGCAACGACGGTCTCGGGATTTGGATTTGCGGTAAAGGTTCCGTACTGTATCTAGAACGTGTCAGACTACAACTGTTTATAAGCTTATCAAGTCATTTTCTCAGCTGGGCCGCGATGCAGGCGCACTGCCGGAATGCAACGACCGTGTCGCGTGTCAGATACACTTCAACAAAGGTAGCTTTCAAGTGACCTCGCCGTATCCGATTTCCTGTTCTTAAATGCAAATGCTCATCTTCCGAGGGATTGCATTCATATATGGCCATGTCCCTCATGGTGCTGATCACCATAACGCAAACGAGCCTGGGTAAGTCGGGCATCTGCCGCCCAACCCGCACAGCACTGCCGGCAAACTGCACGCGGCAAGCATGATCATGATTGGCCAAATAGATTGAACACTCCGAATGGCGTTGCGAACCGTACCTGGATGACTACATTCGTTTCACTAGCGCTCCGGAGCCGAGCCTCATGCCCGTCAGCCAAGGACGGCTTACAAGACCGTGGTGTCGACGCCATGAGAACGAATGATAGGCCGCGCGTTATCAAAACGGCATATTGCGGGGAAGTACCAGGCTCGGTTGGAGGCTCGCTAACGGCCTCAACCCGAGCCTTTTCTGGGATGATGCACCAAGCACAGCAACCTTCGTTCATGTCGTCCAACTAGCTCCTTCATCAACGAGCCTGCCCCGGATCTTGGAACCGTCGTCAGCTATATAACGCCGCAACACACCTCCATCCTGGGGCTTCCCCGAGATTCTCTCCCAAAAATCTTTCTTTTGGCATACGTTCTTCCGACCAACATGAAGCTTTCCATCGCCCTCTCTGCCGCCTCCCTGGCGGCCACCGTCTCGACACTGCCTGTTGCCGCCGATGCGGCTCTCGACGGCCGTTCTGCGCCCGCACACACGGACGCGGCGCTGTACGATCCGCACAGGCGTGCTGCGGCGAAGCGCGCCGAGGACGCCGCTCTCTACGGCGGCGGAGACGCCAAGCGTACCGAAGACGCTGCTCTCTACGGCGGCGGCGACGCCAAGCGCGCCACCGATGCCACGCACATTGGCGTCTACAGCTTCCCGGGCCCCAAGGGCGGTGACCGGCCGATGGGTGGCGGCGCCGAGGCCAAGCGCGCGCAGGACTGCTGCCGTCCCCCGCCCGGCGAGAAGAACGTCGTCAACGACCCGGAGACGGGCGGTGTGCCGCCGCGCAGCGTGGACGGCACCCACGAAGACGGCATCAATGCCTAAGAGGGACGTTTGTTTTTATGGTTGGGTGCTGATGGGTTGAATGAACGAGATGGAGCCGTTCGATGAAAAAGGTTCGCAGAAGATGTATTGTATGTAGCAGCAATGTTTCAGACGACAACCATATATATACATGTATAGTTGCATATGCGGTTCCAACCGATTCTTTTTGTGTCGAAAGGGAGGTAAATGTATAATTAACACTCTAGCCCATGTTGTCATGTAGAATCCGTCCTGTAGAAGCAGCTGTTGGGTCAGCTCACGCGGCAGCCATGCACTAACACCATCGAGCTATAATCTTCACTCCCAAGCGAGGCGTTCATTCCGTCTGTGCATGATGGCAGTTTCGCAGTGTAATTTATTAAAAGAAACCTTTCTCGCAGAAGAATTATTGCGTTTCGATGTGTTGTAATGCTGCTGCAATATCTCCTCATAACACGCACCCCGTTGATTCTGGTCGCGCGCAAAACTGACACTTTCATTTGGAAGAGGAGAGTCCTGGTCAGAAAAAAAAAAAAGGGTCAGAAAAAAAGGGACTCACGCCGAACCAGAGATTAGCTCATTGACAGTGTTCTACGTTGGGGCAATTGAAGTATGCAAGGTTATCATAATGTGAACGAGATGATGGCCTGTTTGGCTTTCCAGCCAGCGCACTAGGACGCATCCTGCAACCTGTGGACATCACCCATGTAGGAAACAGCCTCCTGTAGTTTTGGACTGCCTTACTCGTCCACTGTTTTATAAAAATGCTAGCATGAGGAGGTGCCTAGTTAACTGGCCGTAATTATGAAGTCAATGGCAATTTGCTGAAGCCGTCGTGAAAAGTCGATTAAATGGAGCTGAGTGCAATTGTAGTTCTGATCTTCGCCTGATAAACGCTAGGGGGAGCTAATGGTTTAGGTTGCTGTGGCCTAACTGGCTAGGTCAGCTCTCTGCGCTGGGAGGGCTAAATTAGTGAAGATGGAGGTGGTGCTGGTAGGCACTCTGGCACTCTGCCTTGTGTGAGGCTACAGTGACTGTAGGCTAACGGGTTCGGTCATCACGTTTGCCCCCCTAGCTCTCAGCCTAGCAGGGTGGAAACCAGCCGCTGTGGAGGAGCCTTGAGTCCATTGCAACTACCTCTCAGGAGGTCTTGACAGCGTCCAAAGTCATGCTTGACAGACAAGGCTGCCCTTTAAGCAGGAAGAGACTCGTGAACACCCATTTAAGGTATGAAGCATAGCAACAAAATGAAGTAGCAGTGGTGCAGCATTCAGTTACTCACCCCACCCTTGCCGTCTATCAGTAAGCGCCCAGTCACAGTATTACTTGAAGAAAGGATCCTTCCATCGAACCTTCAAGCATGCAATAACGGTAGTGCAGCTCGTTTTCTTGCACTCTATTGCAGAATTATGGTAATCTTTCGCCCCAAGAAGCCCGTCATGGATGGTCCTGGCTCTACTCACGCCGAGACGCGCATCGAGAGCCAACGCCACCCCGGTGTCCTGCGATTCTGGAAATGGGAATGCGTCCTGCTCGTGCTTTCCATCGCCCTCCTCTCTGCCATTATTGCAGTCTTGATAACCTATAACGGGCGTCCGCTCCCCCAATGGCCGCACGAGATTACCATCAACACGCTCCTCGCCCTCATGAGCACTACTCTACGCGCATGCATCGTCGGTGTGCTCGCCCCCATCATCGGCCAGGCCAAGTGGCTGTGGTTCTACTCGGAGCGCCGCCCCTTGCACGACTTGCAAGTCTTTGATCAGGCAAGCCGTGGCTTCATAGGCTCCTTTCGTATCATGAAGTTCCTCCGTACCGGCCTCCTCCGAGCCCCAGTTCCTTTTCTCGCCGCCATGACCATGATTCTCTCCGTGGCTGTCGGCCCGTTTACTCAGCAGGCCGTCAAGACGGCGACATGCTCGGATATATCTCCTGCAGCCGATGCGTTTCTTCCTGTTGCGTACAATCTGCCCGGGCCTGATAACCGCATCCGTCGCTTTGCTGGACACTGGGAGCCGGGCAACGGCTTCAAAGCTGCTGCGGTCAATGGCCTCGCCAACCCCAGTGGAAAGGACACGCAGATAGAAGTGACATGTCCAACCGGTAATTGTACTTTTACCCAGATCAACAATATTCCTTTCTCTACCTTGGCCATGTGTACAAAGTGTATTGATATGACGAGCCACATACAAATAAAACGGTCGGAGACTGGGGACCTCAACTGCACAATCGGGGATGTTTTTGCCTTGCCTTCCGGAAGCGGCAACAGCTACAAGCTAAACATTGGCGTTATCGACTTGTCCAACTTCACAAGCTCCTTTCCCAAGGATTTCGTTGACGTCAGCCTCGACGGTATAAGCAACGTCACAGCTATCGGTGCAGGGGTGGACACCGCTACGCCTGGCAACAACGCTTGCGTAGCCACGACCTGCTCGCTATACATCTGCAAGCAAGACATACAGGCCAGGGTTGAAAATGGTGTACTGAAGGAAACAGTCGTGTCCACCACACCTGCGCGTCTCGTTGGTACTGAAACAGACCACTTCCAGGCAACACAGCACGAGTTTCGTGTCGTCCCCAAGAACCCTTGCATCATCAATGAGACCGTCTATGCCGCTTCCAACTTTTCCTTGGTTCCCAACACCACGACCCGCATGTTCATGGACCTCCTAGTCGATGGCAGGGTAACATCTGTGCCGTCAGACTGCTACTACAGTATCGAGCCTGTATATGCCTATTCTATGTCGGAGTGGTTCCGCGAGAGCTTGCTCAACGGGTTCTGCAGTATGATGACGACTGTACCAGACGATTTCAACTGCGACGTCAAGTTCTGGCTCAAAGCCTTTTGGGACTGGAAGAACATGACGTCGGCGTACCAGGAGCAGGCATTCATCAACTTTGCCAGGTCCGTAACCAACTTTCTTCGGGCAGATGGCTACGGGCCACTAAACGACACAAATGCCTTCGTCGGGTATCCTGTTGCAGGGCTCACGAGTGGCCACGTCCATGGCCAAGCACAGAGGCTGACAGTGTGCGTCGAGCTGCACTGGCCGTGGCTGCTGTATACAAGCGTCCTATGTCTGGTGACGGTTGTGCTGTTCTTTGCTTCGCTTATTTCAGGGTATACGCACAGGGATGTTGCGGTTTGGAAGTCCAGCTTGCTTCCCTTTCTCCTCTTAGACTTTCGCACTGCGCAGGCACTTCATCCAAGCGGGTTGGAGACGCAGCCACACAGCCTCG
This sequence comes from Paracorniculantispora psalliotae, assembly GCA_002796755.1. Taxonomy (NCBI): domain Eukaryota; kingdom Fungi; phylum Ascomycota; class Sordariomycetes; order Hypocreales; family Cordycipitaceae; genus Paracorniculantispora; species Paracorniculantispora psalliotae. The sequence continues at coordinate 158,660 of PHFE01000051.1, read as the reverse complement.
ACCAGCTGAAGAAAAAGTCAGTGTCAACGAATGCCAAGTACTCTTATGTACATAGGGACTCTATAGAGTTGGACATGGCTGAGCGGCCGGCCGTTTCACCTCTATCTTTGCATCCTTCCACGACGGCGGTGTCGGAGATGACGCAGTCTCAAGATCGCGTGGAGGCGGTGCCTATGAATCTGCAGTCCATGACACGGTTTGCTCGCAAACCAGTGCCACGAGGGCATTCAACAACAGATTCACCATAGCATTTACGAAATTTGAATATGGATACCGTCAAGCAGCATCAAAACCTACCGTGCTGTGCAGTCTGCACCCTTTGTTCACGCCCTGGTAGCATGCGCGTCTTGCCCAGCAAGCAGCGCTCTACCTGCAGCGATGTAACGATGGCTTAAATCTAAGTCACAGTAGGTCTGTTTCTTAGGAAGTGAGTCAGGTTGAAGCTACAGGGTAGCGTGTATGAGCAGTTGGCGCTAAACGGTCGTTCAATAGTAGAACTATTGCTTAGATTGATCAATAGAGATCTAGACTATTTGGCTAGCTATGGGACTACTTCTTTCTTCAGTCCTTATCTATCTCTCTATTGATTACACTGGCTCACCCTGGATCACAAGTGATCCCCTACTAGCGGATCACTATAAGGATACTGAAACGCAACGCCCTCCGCTCAATCGACACCACCTGGAGTAGCCTCTAAGTTTGATGAGATTGACCAGACGCCCAGTATTTACTTGTCCTTGAAATCTTACTGCATACGTCAGTGAATTGGTCGTCCAGGGCATCGCCGACTTTAGTACGCATGTGTGGCCTGGTCGAAATGTCAAGCTGCCCTACGCTCTGGCATTCGCTAGGACTGGCATTCAAACAATGGCACACACTATTTTTGACCAAATGTGTGATACACATTTTCAGGCTTGCTTTTTTAAATAAATTCGGTGGTATGCCGTATCAGGTTTTCTGTCTTTCTTTTTCTATACGGTTCAAAGCATTGGTGGGGTGGTAGTTGAGCCAAGACGGCGATGGATACAGCGGAGTTGACTCTTGGCTTGAAGTGTATAGTTGCATGCATCGCCTTACTCCCCGCTTCTTTAACCATATCGCTCGTGCCACTTTTAGCCGTCTACAGTTATACGTCGCTTCTTATACTCGACTCTGCGTGCAGTAACCTTTGCAAGGTTCCTGTTCAGCGAGCACATAGTATATATATACAACTCTGTGCTCATTCTTGATCTGCATGAGTCTTGGGCACCCTTCCTGTTACGTATAGAGTTGATCAGTAGACCACCACCACCGCTATTATTTCAGCTGAAGCCTGATGCCCAGTTCAGCTGCGGGTATCCCTTCAGCTGGCCATCCCAGTCCACCAGCGCTCGTCTTTTCTGTTCTCTTCTTTTCTTTTGTATCGCCTCTGCTCTGCATCTTTTCTTGCACCACTCGCTGTCCTAGCGCCTTGCAGCACCAAAAAAAAAAAAAAGCCCCTCAGCGATATATTATCATGAAGTTCTTCCTCTCCGTCTTCACGGCCTGCCTCGCCGCCGCCACCACCGCCACGGCCTCGGCCCTTCCCGTCGCCCCTAACACGCCGAGAGAGGATGCCAGTGTACAAAGCGGCAATGGCTTCACAGGAGGGCTGCAATAGTGGAAAAAACGCGACTTTTTTCAAGGGGGGTTTTTTTTATGAATAAAAATTGGCAAAAAAAATGCAGAACTGGTTTGGGCGACAAAGGAGGGGGATATAGGGGGGGAGAGTGTATATGTGGCTCCAGGTAGCGCTGGGCGTTTTTCGGCTATAAACGGCGAGCTGGCAATGATCAGATTCGCCTTGTAACAAACTCACCAGACGGAGGAAACAAAGCGAAACACACGATAGATATATAAACGGAGAGACAGGGAGGGTTCCTTCGGAATACATGTTCATATTTCACATTTCATTCAAATATATACAAAAAGTGCAGTGGCCGTTAAAACGCATACTCTTCCACGTGCAGATATATCCCCTGCGCGCCCGTCCCTTTATGCACCGCACGTTCATCGCTCAGCGCCGCGACGCAATTCCGCGTACGCGCTACGATTTCTTGGCCACCGCACACGACGACGGCCGTCTCGCCCCAGGCCTCTTCCACAGGTAGACGGATCAGCGACTCAATGTCGGGTCGCGCTGTGTACTCCTTGACGACGTGCGCCGGTCCGGACGTATCGCTGTCGGAGCCGCTGCGTTCCTCGGTAACGGCATCTGGATTCGCGGCGGCAGCCTTTTCGTCGAACTCAGACTCGGAGCTGTCCCGGTTCTGACCGTGTAATAAGCCGCCCGGCGTGCCAGCACCTCCAGTGATGGCGAGGTGCAAGTGGACTTCAATGTCGTTTGCTTGCGCCGCCTGCGCCGCTTCCTTGGCTCGTGAAATATAATACTGCGTCTCCGTCGCCGTCTTGGCAATGACAGCCACGTCGATGCGGCGCACGCACGTCTGCTGCCGCGTCTTGGCGGCGACGGCCTCGAGGATGGGCACGACGAAGCTGGCACCGGTCGACGCGCCAATGAGCACTAGCCGCTCAAACGAATCCCAGTTGGCCGGCGCGCCGTACGGGCCCGACACGAGGCCGGTGAGCTCGGCATCCGGGTTTTCGGTGGCATATTTATGTAAGCGCTTGGAGAAGCCGCCGTGGGCGCGCACAATGAGCTGGATGCTGTTGCAGCAACACGTGCCCTGCAGCTTGTGGGCGCAGGCAATGGTGTACGGGTGCGCTTCGATCGGGCCGAGCCGGGGCACCCAGAGATAGATGTGCTGGCCGGCGGACCACTTGAAGTGGACGTCTTTGACGGTGAGGACGGTGGTGGTCTCGCCGACGGCGCGGGCGACGACGCGATGGCCGAGGCGGCTGCGGCCCTCGCAGGCGGACTTGCCGCGGGTGAGCTGCACATTCTGCCATAGCAAATTAACCCAGCGCGCGGCGCGATCAAACGCAAGAAAAGCAACAGCCATCCACAGGAAATGGCGCGCGTTGGCGGGAACGTGCTTGTGAATCAGCCACAGCATCACGACGGCCGAGGCAATGTGCTGCAGCAGCCACAGCTCGTAGGCCATGCGGCGGATCGGGACGAAGCCGACGACGACGGACCAGAGGAGGATGGCCCAGGCACCGAGGCCGTACTTGACCATGGGCATGATTTCGAGCTCGTACTCGACAAAGTCGGCGCGCACCCACTCGGTCCAGAAGTGGAAGCCGTGGCAGGTGACGGTGACGAACATTGTCCTCGCGACCCAGCGGTGCAGCCAGTTCAGACGCTCATGGCTGGACCCGATGAGGAAGCCGATCGGGCTGTACTTCATGGAGAGGAGATAGAGCATGGGCAGCTGACAGGCCGACACCCAGGCGTTGCGGAAGCCGATGCGCTCCCAGTAGGTGGCGTCGTGGCGGACGACGCGCCAGGACATGAAGTAGATGACCATGGCCCAGTAGGCGAGGAGAGTGAGGACGCGGCCGAGGGAGGGCGGCGTGGCCCAGCGCAGGGCAGGAAGAGGGATGTAGAGCTGGGGATGGCTCATTTCGCGGACGACGGCGGTGGCGGTGGCCCATGCTTGGGAGAGGAGGCCATCGGGGCGTGTAGCATGCGCGACGGCGGGATTTCGACAGGAGGAGATGCTGCAGCTGTTAGCGGAGATGAAGGCGAGGGCGAGGAAGTGGTGGGAAGTACCGGACGTGTGCGGCGTAGGCGTTGACGGCGCGGATGCAGGCGAGCAGGCCGACGACGCCGGCGATGATGTACCAGTAATCACGGGAAAAGGCGTAGTTGATGTCCGAGTCCATGCCGGGATGGTCCATGGTCATGCCGCCCATCATATCCATGGCGGCGGTGGTTGACCAGACCCGGTCGAGGTTCTTAGATGAAGTGTATGTTGACGATGATGGTGTCGAATACAAAATCTGATGAAAATCACAGGGTAAGATGAAGAATCAATGTGGCAAAGTGAAAAAGCAGGTTCAAGCGCCAGAAAAGGCAAAGAAGGGTCGAGACAATGCCGGTGTTTATCGGTGGATGCAAGTGAGACAACCAGAAACGGCCTCGTCAATGAAGCGCCGACGATTGGTCCGCGGGGCAGCTTGTCAAACCTGCTCAACGTTGAAACTAATGCAATCCACAGTAACAAAGTGGCTACAGATGATAATGTACCGGCCCACGTCGAGCGAAGCGAGGAAAAGAAAAGAAAGAAAAGAAGAAGAGGACCGGGGTTCTGAGTTTGACGCTATTGGGAATGGTCGGTCATGCAGGAAAACTTGCTCAAACATTCTCATGTACAAGGCCCGTGTGGCTTGCGCGCGGACGGATCTGGTTGGCTGGAGAGGGGAGATGTGGCGGGGGCCAAGCCGGAAGCGGGTGGTGGCAGAGGTGGGATGGAAGAGGAGCACATGGAAAATCGAGGAAGCGGGAATAAATGCAGAAAAAAAAGCAGTACTATCAGGAAAAGTCAATTGATGCGATGAAAGTAATAAAAAAAATACCAGACGGATGTAGAGGTAGCAAGTGGGAGTAGAAGTGTTGGAGGACAAGAGCCCTTTGCAAGGTGCACCGCCACACGAAGACATCACCACCTTGTCTTGCCTTGTGAGACTCGACCATCTGCGGCCGGCCACATTTGTCACAGCTCTCTCCCTCCCTCGTAAACAAGGGTCTTTGTTCTGTTTCACGCGTATTGCCGGATCTTATACCATCCATCCCACCCACCTCTTCTCTCCCTCCTCTTCCTTCTTTTCCTCCGTCATCATCTTCTTCCTCTTCTACCCTTCTTCACCTCCATCCTCTACCTCCGTTTACATCCTCATCAACCTCTTCCACCGTCCACCATGCGCACCACCACGTCCCTCCTCGCCCTTGCCGGCCTCGCCACCGCCCATTTCCAGCTCAAATATCCTCCCACCATCGGTTTCGACGACGACAAAGAATCTACCGCCCCTTGCGGCGGCTTCACCCCCAACTTATCCTCCGACAAGCTCGCCGACTTCCACATTGACGGTGACGCCGTCGCCGTGCGTCTTAGCCATCCCCAGTCCAAATGGCTGTTCCGCGTCACGGCCGATCCGTCCGATGACAAGAGCTGGGAGCAGATTTACCCGATTGTGCAGCAATCTGGCCTGGGTGATTTCTGTCTACCGCAGCTGACGGTGCCGGAAAAGTACGCGGGCAAGAAGGGTGTTATTTCCATTGTTTCTTCTGCCGTTGATGGACTTCTTTACCAGGTTAGTCTCTTCCCTCTGTCTTCTTTTTTTTTCTTTTTTTTTTCCTCGCTTCGCTCGACGTGGGCTGCCCGTGATTATTGGTATCAATTGGTTTTTGTTACTCATTGCCTCTCCTACTTCTCTCTTACTTTTTCTTTTCCTCGCTTCGCTCGACGTGGACCGGCAAATTCCCATCTGTAGCACTTGCAAGCTTCATTACTCATTTCCTATTTTCGCCTATTTTTCTCTTTTTTTCCCCTTCGCTTCGCTCGACGTCGCCTTTACTAACGTCCCTCTTAGTGCGCCTCCGTCAACTTCGTCACCGGCACCCAAAAAGCCCCCTCCGAGTGCAAAAACGCCACCATCACCGTCTCCTTCACCGACGACTCGAGCCTCAGCGACATGGCCTCTGGCAACGGCGGCCTTGGCGGCTCTTCCTCCTCCAACTCTACCGCCACCAAGTCTTCCGGCGGCGCCAGCAGCACCTCCGCCGGCAGCGGCAGCACCACCTCGGCGAAGCCCTCGTCGAGCCCCAACGCTGCCGCCGCGAATGCCGGGCCCGCCCTGCTCGCCCTCGGCGCCGTGCTTCTGCTGTAGATGTGAAATACGTGGTAATGGGAAGCATGGGATGAGAGGGTACGGATGCCGTGTGAGCGCTCACGGGGACGCAATTGGTCCCGCCCCAGGGTCCAGGGCAGTTCGCGCCGTGGGGACTGGCCCGCAATGTAACGTGTAGCTCAAATAATCCGCAAGGAAGTAGCATGTATCAAATGATCAACGTCTTTTTTATCTCTCTTTTTTAATCGTCAAGCTTTGCGAATCACGGGCGCCACCAGAAATATACTTTGCATTCGCCCGTGATTCACAGCACCCAACATGTGTCTTATTTCGTCAGACCAATTGTAAAATGCGCAAGTTTTCTGACAAGAAACCAACTGCAACAAGGCTCTGACCAGCCCAAATAAGCAGGACGCCAACTACAAACTCCATAACTAACTAGCTACCTTGTCCTTGTACACATCGCATCTGCCTATCAGTTTAGTCCTCCAGCCTGTTCGTTACCCCACATCTCCTCCCCTCGTTTCCGCCCGCAGAACCCACACCGACCTTGCTCGTCGGACAATCCTACCCTCTGGCCCAGCCATACTTTTTCTTACGTCCTTTTTTCTCTGTTCCCCGTCCCCTCTCTTTCTCTTTTCTATTCATCTTTGCTTCAATTGACGACCGACGCCTGCAATTGATTTTGCGAGGGGCCTTTGCTTACTTACTTGCGTCCACTTCTGTCTCTGCCGCCGTCCCCGCCCGCTCTCCGTGACCGGGCTCCGACACCCGAATCCGGCCTCTGAGACACCCCGGCCCGCCAATTTACGCCTCCCATTGTTGCCGCCTCTTCAATTCAACAACCCTCTCCAACCCTTCAACCCTCTTTTCCTCTTCAATCCATATCTCGCCAATTCCGCCAATGCTACTTCCTTAAGCCCTCCCCGTCTCCGATCGGCTGCCACCCCCCGGCCAACACGGCCCATCACCGCCATGGCCAGCCCGCACCTCCTCCCCCTCGCGCTCGCCCGCCGCCCCGACGACCGCCTCCGTCTGCTCCTCGCCTCCGCCGGCTATCCCGTCCCGCACATCACCTGGCCCGGCGCCGCCAACCACACCCGCCACGGCGCGCACTGCCCCAGCCCTGCCGAGGACGTCACCGGCTACGTCCTCGCCGGCCTGACCGTCGTCGCCGCCGCGGCCTTTCTCTACCGCGGCGTGCTCATCGCCCGCTTGCTCCCGCGCTGGCTGCGCCCGTTCGCGGCCGAACAGGGACCCGATGCGCGCAGCGCCGACGGCCATGAGGAAAATACGCCCATGTTCAAGCCGAAGCGCTGGACGCACTGGACAATGATCCTTGTCCTCCTGTCCATCCTCGGCTTCGTCCTCGCCCTCGTGCCCATGCTGTTCCAGCGGGGTCCCTTTCGCGGCGGCGGCGGCGGCGGCGGCGGCGCGAGCAGTCTCTTTGACGCCATTCCGTGGCTCGCCATCGTGATTGTGACCATTGCCGATCGGCCGACGAAAACCCCCCGCGTGCTCATGGTCATGTACCTCGTCATGCTGCTCGCGCGTGCCGCCGTCTACTCGATGCACTTTCTCGCGCACGATCTGCGCTACCTCGAAGTCACGGAGCTCGCGCGCGTGGGCGCCGCCGTCCTCGCGCTGCTGTGCATCGGCGCTATGCCGCTCCGCGATCCGGCCTGGGATGCGACGGATATCGGCGGCGGGACGCTCGCGCCGTCGTGCAAGCTGCGCAGCCCCGAAGACAACCTCTCCCTCTTCCGCTTCTGGAGCATGAGCTGGGTGAATCCGCTCGCGGTGCTCTGCCGCAAGCGCGAAATCACCGAAGAAGACGTCTGGCAGCTGCCGCTCGATTTCCAGCACACGCGGCTGTACATGGTCTTTCGCGAGGTCAAGGGCCGGTTGCTACCGTGTCTGGTCGAGGCCAACGGTCTGGACCTCGTCATCTCTACCGCGCTCGCCATTGTCGAAAAGGTGCTCGAAGTCACCAACATCCGCCTCACGAGCAAGCTCTACCAGGCGCTGGACCGCGGCGACCCCAACGAGGCGCTGTACTGGTGCGCCGTCATGCTCGCCCTCGACGGCGTCCGCCAGGTCGCCAAAACGACGGCCAACTGGTACTCCCGCAAGGCGTATGAGCGCTCGCGCGGCGAGACCTTTATCGGCCTCTTCAGCAAGCTGCTGACGCGCGCGGTGCCCGGCTCCGACGCGACGGAGAAGGGCCCGCAGGATGCCGCGGTTACAGCTGCCAGCGACGACGACGATGATGAAGCGCCGCAGACGAAATGGCAGCGCTTCGTTGCTAAAATCTGCGGCCGCCGCAAGAAAAACTACACGACCATCTCTGCAGCCAAGCCTGCCGCCCAGCCCGCCTCCAACGCCAAGGTCGTCAACCTCGTCCGCGGCGACACCTACGAAATCTCCCAACGTTTCTGGGATTTCCAAAAGCTCGTCTCCCAGCCTGTCAAGATCATCTTTACCATGTACTACCTCGTCGATATCATGGGCTGGCCATCCACCATTGGTTTCGCCCTCATGGCCATCTTCCTCACCTGCAATTCCTTACTCGTCAAGAAACTCATCGCGCTTGAACGCCAGCGCACCGCGCACTCGGATAAGCGCGCCCAGGCCGTATCCCACTTTGTCGAGGCTAGTCGGCCGCTCAAGCTCAACGGGTGGACGCGTGCCTGGAGCGACCGCATCATGACGTTTCGCGTGCGCGAAATGGCGAAGCGCCTGCAAATGGCCTACGTCACCGCCACGATTGCCACGCTCAGCGTCGCCGGCGGCACGTCCTACCCTTTGGCGTCGATTGCGCTCTTCACGCTGGTGTTGGGTCGGGGCCTGCCCAACGACGTCGTCTGGCCCTCGCTGCAGCTGTTCAGCCAGCTTGAAGCCAGTGTCAAAGAGGCCTTTGATCTCATCTCTGCCTTTTGGAAGACGACGATTCCGATTGAGCGTGTGCATGCCTACATGGACGAGCCCGACCGCGATATGGCGTCGTCAGTGACCGCCGGCGCGCAGAATATCGCTTTCCACAACGCCTCCTTTGCGTGGCCGTCCACCGACACCGCCGTCCTCAGGGACCTGGACTTTGAAATGAAGCCCGGCCTGACGATCGTCCGCGGCAAAGTCGGCGCCGGCAAGTCCAGCCTGCTGCTCGCCGCGCTCAACGAGCTGGAGCTGCAGCGCGGCTCCTTCACCCTCCCCGACGAGCCCATCGGCTACGCGCAGCAGCTGCCCTGGCTTCAGAACAAGACGATTCGCGAGAACATCCTCTTCCAGCACCCCTTTGACGCGCACCGCTACCGCCAGGTTATTCACGCCTGCGCGCTCGCGCCCGATTTCGCGGCGTTGCCCGCTGGTGACATGACGAAACTCGAAGAAGGCGGTGTCGGACTCTCCGGCGGACAGAAAGCGCGCGTGGCTCTCGCGAGGGCGGCGTATTCCCCCAGTCGCGTGCTGCTCCTGGATGATCCCCTCGCGCCGCTGGATCATGACACCGCAACGGCCATTGTGCGGCGCTTCCTCCAAGGTCCACTCGCAAAGGGTCGGTTGATTGTCATGGTGACGCACCGCGACGACCTGGTGCTGCGCATCGCCGACGCCGTCATTGACGTGGACCACGGCACGGCGCGCGTGCTCACGCCGGAAGAAGTCAAGGAGGAGCTGGAGCACCCGTACCACGCCGAAGACGAGGAGACGACGCACAACGACGAAGACCACAGCGCCGCCGCGCAGGAAGCGCTGCTCTCCGGCGGGCGCATCGACCCCGAAGACCCCAGCGAGACGGGCGGCGTGAGCTGGACCGTGTACCTCAAATACATGGAAGCCGGCGGGTGGCATCTCTGGGTGCTGCTCGCCTTTGCGTACGGCATCTCGCGGTACTGCGATATCGCGCGCGCGCGCCTCCTCGAGGAATGGGGCAAAGATACTGCCACCGGCCCGGACACGCCCGGCTCCGGCTACTGGGGCCTGCCCAACGCGGACGCCTTCCCGAAGATCTGGCTGTACGTGCTCGGCGCGTTGTCGGCGGGCCAGATTCTCAGCTACGGCGCGGCGCAGGTGCTGCTGGCGCGCATCAGCATCGCGGCCGCTCAGGCGCTCTTCAAGACGGCAGTCGACAAGGTCAGCGGCGCGACGTTTCGGTACCACGATACCACGCCGACGGGGCAGCTCAAGAACCGCCTCATCGCCGACATGTCCATGGTGGACGGCGGCATCCTGCAGCCGCTGGAGTCGTTCGTGTTTAACCTCATCTCGCTCATCATGTCGCTCGTCGCCATTGCCTCGCACCAGCCGTCGCTGCTGGCCGTGCTTGGTGTCGCGTCGGTGCTGTTTGTGTATTTCTTCCGGTTATACGTGCCGGTCTCGCGCTGTCTGCGCCGCATGGAGATGCGCTACCTGACGCCCATCATCGCGAATATCGGCGTCATGCAGGACGGTCTGGTGACGATCCGCGCCATGCGCGTCGAGTCGCATTTCCAGCTGCGCCATCTCGAAGCCGTCGACGACTTCCAAAAGCAGGACCACTTCTTCTGGAGCATGGCCTTTTGGCTCGACTTCCGCCTCTCCATGTCGTCGGCCGTCATGCGCGCCGCCCTCATCGTCATCATGGTGACGTTTGGCACCGCCGCGTCCGCCGTCGGCTTCGTCCTCACGCAGACCACCATCGCCATGGCCGCGGTGCAGCAGCTCTGCGAGCGCTTCGCCCAGCTGCAGCTCGACGCCGTCTCCCTCGAGCGCGTCGCGCAGCTCAACCGCATCCCCGCCGAGCCCAGCGGCGGCGACGAGCCCCCCGCCGACTGGCCCGCGCCCGCCGACGCCGTCACCTTTTCTGACATGTCGTTCCGCTACGACGACGACTTACCCGCCGTGCTCGACCACATCTCCCTCACCATCCCCGGCGGCGCCACCTGCGCCGTCCTCGGCCGCACGGGCTCCGGCAAGTCCACCATTGCCAACGCGCTGCTGGCCACGCAGCTGCCGTCCCACGGCACCGTGTGCATCGGTGGCGTGGACCTCGCGCGCGTCGACCGCACCGCGCTGCGCAACCGCATCACGTTTATCCAGCAGGACCCCACGCTGTTCCCCGGCACGCTGCGCGACAACCTCGACCCAGAGGGCAAATTCCCCGACGCGGCGTGCGCCAACGCCATCCACCGCGTGTTGGGCCCCGCGTGGGGGCTCGACTCGCCGATCGACGCCGGCGGCAAGAACCTCTCGCAGGGCCAGCGGCAGCTGGTGGGCATTGGGCGTGCGGTGCTGCGCCGCAGCGGGCTGGTGATTTTAGATGAGGCGACGGCGAGCATTGATCGTGCGACGGCGGCGGTCGTGCAGCGCATTTTGAGAGAGGAGCTGGCGCAGAGCACGGTGATTACGATTGCGCATCGGCTGGAGGCGGTCGAGGACGCGAACTGGTGTCTGCGCCTGGAGAGGGGGCGTGTGCTGGAGTGTGGCCCGGCAAGGGACTTGGCGACGAATGGTAAATAATGTACGTGTCGAATGTGGATGGTTATACAGCTTGAAGTGTTGTATGCTTCAAGTTTTGGAATTGCGTTGATTTTGGATACAATTATATAGCGCCAAGTCGAGTCTTTTGGATGATTATATAGATTTAAGTGTTATACGCTTCCAATGTTGGATGTGAATACAATTAAGTACTGCCTTTGGCAGACTAGAACACATATTTATTCTGCATACCAGCAAAGTACTGCACTGTTGCAATGCGTGCCATTTTAAGTTGAATCTTTTTGTAATGCTCATCCTCGTTTAGAGATCAACACATCTTCGTATAAGACGCGCCGGCAGAATAATTACACTATCGCCTGTCCACACCGCTGCCCTTGTGCCCAGACCTTATGATTGCTATCCTATTCGCCAGACACCATGAAGATCTTTGTGACGTCTAAGTCAAGTCTGCTACCACCCACAGATGCATACAGATGCAAGACTTCATCATCAAATGTCAATGAATGCAACCAGGATTCGGGGGCAATCATATCATATACCAGATGTGCCAATCTGCGTATGCAGGTTGCAAGGCTGCTGCATACGGATCCGTCATCGCGCTGATCCGGCTGATTGCCTGCAGATGAGCCGTCACTTAACTGCGCCACTTTACCAGACATTTCTTACATCTTAAAATTTCACACCTTTTTTCTTTACTTGAATTTTGTTCTTATTTGCTCGTCTGTATATGCGATCTATGCAATTCTATGGGTATATCATGACTGCGTCCAGGGTACAACCCTAGCCAAAGAGGGTATCCAAGATGCGCTCAAAACGGGATCTATTCTGTTAGCAACGGTTTTGTATGAAAGGTAAATAGGGACGTACTCGGCTCTTCTGGGCACAAAATTGGCCTCGTGCTCCTCCACCTCGGCCAGGTCCTTGATCAGGTCCACCTCCTCGGGCTTGTGAATCTTGGTCTTCATGACAACCTTGTAGCCAACGTACAGCGCGGGAAAGATGAAGATCATCATGTACGAGAACAGGAAATTGGGCGTGTCCCAACGGCCGGGCAAGAACACCGGATATCCTCCGACAAAAGCCATCAGCACCGTCCAGAACAACGCGTAGTAGGCGGCGTAGGGCATGAACCACGCCTTGTACGGGAGCGTCTCTCGGTCGATACCTTGAACGCGGACGGCGCGGCGGAAGCAAAGGTACGATACGCAGACGCCGCCAAAGTTGAGCAGCTGCGAGGCCGTGACAAGCGAGACGAACCAGTTAAGGACGACCGAGGCCCCGTTGCCGAGCTGCAGGAATGATAGCAGCGCAAAGACGAGTACCACGGCGACGCAGTAGATGGGGACGCCCTTTTTCGTGCAGGTAGTCAAGACGCGCGGAGCCTTGCCCTCAAGGGCGAGGCCGTAGAGTGAACGCGAGGCGCAGTAGACGTACGAGTTGCCGGCGGAAAAGGCGGCTGTCAGAACGGTGGCGTTGACAATGTGGGGGAGAATCGGGATGCCGAGGCGCTTCATAGCCACAACGTAGGGAGATGCCGCCGCGCCGGGCGAGCCATTAGCATACGCTTCAATCAGGTCCTTGTCGTTGTAGGGCACGAGAATGCCAACGCAGAGGGAGCCGAGGATGAAAAAGGCGGTAAGGCGGTAAAAGACTGCGTTAAAGGCACGCGGCATGACTTTGCGCGGATTCTCGGCTTCACCGGCGGCCATGGAGACGTAGTCAGGGCCGGCAATCGTAAAGGCGGCTTGAATGAGGCACTGCAGGAAACCAACCCACCGACCAAGAGGACCAGTGTAGCCGTACAGCTCGGCGAAAGAGCCAGGATTGGACCAGTAGCGGAAACCAAAGCGATCGTGCTGGGGGTTGCCGCCGACCATTACGATAAAGGTGAAGAGCACGAGACCGATAATCAGCAGCACCTTTCCGAGCGCGGCCCAGAATTCCGTCTCGCCGTACCACTTGACGGCGATTACGTTGATGGCGGCGTAGAGTACAATGATGATGGCAATCATGGCGCCTGTCGGTATCGCTTTTGTCCAGAAATTGATAATCAGGTTGCAGGCGGTCACTTCAAAAGGCACAAGGGCGGCCTGGAAGACGAAGAAATTCCAGCCAATGGCGAAGCCAAAGGCCTCGTCGACGTAGCGACCGGCGAAGCGGATAAAGGGCGAGGAAATGGGCAAGTAGGTGACCATTTCGGCCATGCACAGGGTGACGGCGAGCACAATGGTGCACCAGAAGCTAAAGGCGATGAAGAGACTACCGGGGCCGCCATGGAGAAGACCCTGGCCGATTTGAACCTACACGAGCGAACGAGTTACGATAAGCGAGTGTCACAACGATGGCGGGGTGGGGGATATTTCGCGGGGAATGTTTCACAGGGACGCACGTAGAGGACAGTTCCGATGCTACCACCGATGCCAATGAGCTGAATGTGCCGCGACTTGAGCAGGCGGTGGGTTTGGTCGACCTTGCCGCTGTCAAAGGACAGGCGGCCGGTGTTGACGTCGGAAATGGGTTTCGAGTCGGAGCCAGCAACCTTGTCGGCGGTTGCTATTTTTTCGGCCGCATAAGGGTAGGCAGGCGGGCTGCGCGCGCCGTCTGAACCCATGGTCGCAATGTGTGGTCGGTATTCGAGGTTTCAGGAATCGCGCACTCTTTGAAGCCCGCTGTCACAAGACAATGGACGGGCGGATGGGTGGGCAAGACTAGTTGCCGAATGTGGGATTCGTGTCTGTTATTGCATGCTGGACGGATGTGTGTGTTGAGTGTCAGTAGACGCAGGCGCAAAAGGTTCGAATTGGTCGAATTGGTCGAATTGAGTGAATTGGTCGAACTGGCAGAGAAGAGAAAATTCGGCCGCTGCCAAGTCGGGCGGCATGTGCGTCGTATTTGAGGCAACGGCCCATCCAAGGACAGCGGGCGATCCAGACCCGGACCACCAGCGCAGCCCGGATAGCGTCTGACGGAGCAGCAGCGGGTCTGCTGGTTGACATGAGGCCGTCCAGTCGCAGGCCGCAGCATGCTGGTTAGTGTGTTGGCAAGCTCGTTAGTGTGTCGCTAACACGGTCCCAGAGCAGCCTGGCTGCCCTAGCATCATGCCCCAGAGCGGCCAAGACTCCCCAGGCGAGGCTAGCCGGGGCGACAGCGAGGAAAGAATGGATGCGGATGGGGCGTCAAATGTCCCACGGCGCAGTTGATTGATGAACGATGGGCGGGATGGACGCCACAGAGGGTGTGGTGGACCAAAGAGGCTGGAGGCCTGTGGCCATGATGGTCATGTTCATGAGTAAAACGTCGCGCCTGATTGGAGAATGTGATGGTTATTGGAGTTGAGGGATAGAGTCGTGAGTGATGGAGTCGTAAGATTAGATGCGTGGATGAATGCGTTTGGCGTAGAGCAGAACCTTGAGGCTGGACATGGCGTTTGCAAACGGCAAGATGGGAATGATGGCGTTGTGGGCGCCGCTCTGCGGAGACCTGCCCTGTAATTTTGCACTGCTCAGAGAATTTCAGCAGGCAAATATAGTGACACTCCACTGTAGCCTCCTGTATTTTTAACTGCCCCTCCTCCCCCACCGCAGCACGTGCTTCTTGACTCGACTCAGTCTCGTGCAGCTTCTTCTCCATCATTCTCCATACTCTCCGTCTGCCTCTGCCTCCATCCGCTCCAGAAATTAAACGTCTCGACCCCAGCAGCTCTCCATCACAAGCGTTGCATTTCAATCCGTGCCACCGATGCCTCCAGGATGCACATCTCACACTCTGCAGCCTGCTTGCGTTAGGGCTGCACGCTAACTGCGCTCCCTCAGCCTCAAACCTGCCCTGGCCACTGAGCTTGCGTACCAAAGAAGCTAAAATGCGCCTGGCGCCGCCACTGCCGTCATACTGAGACCTGCTTGCTGCAGGCGCACGACGCTGCATGAATGGCAGAGAGGCGCTGACTCCAGTTGGCGGCATGCTGCGCAAGAGCTGCTTGGTGTTGTCAAGATGGGGCAATGTATAGTCATCACCACGCGCCGCCTCGAACTTTGACCACGCCTCGAGGGCATCATGAATTAGCAGAATCGTCACCAAACCAAATTTGTGATTGTGCCCCTTGTGGACCTACATCCTCGACTCCACACAAGGCAAACCATCGCGGGACCGCCAGTTTTGTGAGGCAAACTTATCAACGTTTCATCAATCTGCCTCTCCCGCTTCTCCAGATGGGAATGGATACCCAGAGTCTATCATGTCAAGGTGCAACCAACAACAGTTTAGAACAGATTCGACATGCACACTCGGACGCTGTTAGAGACGCTAGCATGGACAAGTCGCCGCAGTTTCCATTTGGACGCCTGCCTCCAGAGCTGCGACTACATATCTGGCAGCAATACTGCCGAGATGTAACGAGCCAACCACGGGTTCTTGACTTCCACATGAAGGTGGCGCACTTCAAAGACAGGCAGCAAAGATACCCTACGGGGCGCGTGTTTACTGGTATATACCAGAGCACTGACCTCGCACGCAATACTCGAGAGGTCCGGAATATGCTTGCAGTCAATCATGAGTTAAGGGCATGGGCACTCGACGCTGTACCGCATTCTCTCGGCATGCATTCTAATAATCGCGATGAAGTTGCCGTCATTCGGTTCAACAAAGAGCGAGATGTTGTATTGATAAGCGACGTGACTGATTCCCTTCATGTCCAGGATTTGGACAATCTAGATGATGTGGAGGGACAGAAGGTCTGGGAGAATGCTGCGAGCAACTCCTTGCCAGAGTTCCACGACCACGTCATCAGTATTGCGTTACGAGACCGTGACTGTCAATTCTCTTACCGCGGCGTCACAAAAATGGAACCATGGCTACAGCATTTCTCGACAATCCAGACCGTTTTCATAACTTCCATCTATACACAGGAAATAGAGAACCTGCCATGGTGTGCCTCGGGAAACATGAACCAGTACACCGTTTACCATTTCGACCCCTTCAATGGCTGCCCTCGCCATGTGGCCTATTGGCCGGATCTGGTCCGACACCTGGACTTTGCGAAAGCGAGCGTCCCACGACCGATCGCGGACACGGCGTGGGTGTTGCCAGATCTGAAGCGGGGCGATGTGGATGTCGACGTGTGGCCGATGATTCTTTTAGAAATGTGGTAGCCACTGGTTTTTTTATAACGGGGGAAAGCTGTGGCGGTACGACGCATGAGCTTGGTCGGGGCAACTTGGATGAAGTTTGTCGTACATGTAAAGACAGCACAACTCGACAAGAACGGAGAGGAGAACAGCGAACAGAAACAACGATGGCCTGACAGACGCACACTATGCATGATAATAGAAGTGTAGAATGAACTCGTCAACCATCGTTTCTCCTGATCTGGACTCGCAGCGTATTCTGCCTAGGCCCACCAATTAAGCTCGTAGTTTTAAAATCTGTTAAAGTTTCACGATGAGCGCTTGAATCGTCCTTGGCCTCGACGCTAGGAAGACTTCTTCCGTTATGCAGCCCGATGGGCCGAGAGCTACCGCTCGCGCTATCGGTGTTAAGTCTACTGCGAGTACCTGGAAGTGCATGCTGGGAGTATGTGCGTATATTCATAATTCTCAATACCTCTACACGTTCATGTCCTTGGCCAAAAAAACATATATATACATCTTTCCGCTTTCGTTTCCATATCGCTTTCACGTCCTGTTGTTCACGCTACCCATTCAAACTTCGCCGTTTTTATCGTTGCGCTCCAATGCCTGCGCTCGTTGCAATATAATCATAGTACCAACGTAACAAGAAAACAGCAAATGCAAAATAGAGACAAACAGAAAAGAAAACATAATACATGGATAAAAGAAATGGTATTCGTCCTTCGTAGCCTCTCAGTCATCATTCCGGGCTCATCGGTCGGCAGTCTCCATTTGGGGCGGTTCCACGGGCAGCGTGTTCACGAACCCAGGGTTCAGGCGGTATCCGTGCTCGACGTCTTGCTCCGGCGCATCATTCTCCGCGTCATCGGCAGCAGCTGGCTTCTCCTCTTCGACCTCGGCCTCGGCTGGGGTTTCTTTGGGGGTCACCTCAGGCGTCGGCTCTTCGCTGGCAGTGCTGGAAGTGGCTTCGTCCGTCTCCTCGGCGTCGGTGTCGGGAACGGCGCTCTCGCTGATGAGGGGCGACGATGTCGACGCCTCCTTGACAGACTGAATGCGCTCGTCTTCTTCAGTCTCCGGGGCGTCAACGTCGGCACTAACAAGAGGCTTCGATTCGACGGATCTCTTGACGGACTCGATTCGCTCGTCTTCGTGCTCGTCAGTCTCGGTTTCCTCATCGGCTTCGGCTTCAGCTGCTTTGGCGGCTTCCTCAGCCGCTCTAGCTTCCTCTTCAGCCTTCGCACGAGCTTCTTCCTCTGCCTTGACACGGTCTTCCTCCGCCTTGACGCGGGCCTCCTCCTCCGCCTTGATCCTGGCCTCCTCTTCCGCCTGCAGTCTAGCCTCTTCAGCCAGTCTAGCCTTTTCGTCAATGATTTCCTGAAGCGCATCGGCATCAAACTGCTCCGTAGTATCTTCAGCTTCAATCTTCAACTGCACAACCTCCTTAAGGCTGGCGAGCTGCTTGGCGGCCGCCGCCGCAATCGTCATGCCGCGGTCTTCAATCTGCACAACGGCATCCTGAGCCTCGAGCAGAGTCGGGTGGGTGACAATCAGCTGCTTAAGCTCGTCGGTCCAGTCGCTCAGTGTGCTCTTCAGCTCGTGGTATTTGGCCCAGTCCTTGTAGGTGACGCCGTCGGTCCACGCCCACTTCATGCCAATCTGCTGCAGGGCGAGGCTGCGGGTTTCGTCGAGAATGGAAAAGTGAATGTCCGAGGTCGACAGAACGGTGCTCTGCAGTTCATCGTCGTACTGCTCGCGCCAGCCACGGATAACCTGAGCCTTCCCCTTGATGGCCACGCCAGCCGCGCGAACGGCCTGGATGGTCTCTTCCTTGACGTCGAGGTCAGCTCCCTCGAGATGCTGGCCGACGAGAGAGTTGATCTTTTCCTTCAAGGCAGTGATCTCTGTGGCAATAGTCTCTTCGAGTTGTTGAATGAGCTCTGTTCCCACCGTATTGGCCTGTTCGTCAATCATGCGACGCGAGATTTCGTCCACGCTGTCTTCAATTTCAGCGGCGCCCTGCTCAGCTTGGGCGGCAAACTTCTCCTGCCAAGACTCCAAATCCTGGGCAACCATTTCACGGACCTTGCGCTGTCTGTCGGTCTCGTTCTCTTCGGGCTCGGGAGCCTCGACGGGGTTGCGGATGTGCTCGGCATCAATCTCAGCTGCAGCTTGGTGCATAGATTCCTCGCTCTGCTGGCTGCCGGCGACCTCCGGAGTGGTGCTCTGAGAAGGCTTGCTCACGTAGGATGACTGAGTGATGGATCCAGTTCTCGACATGCTGCTGCTGCTGCTGCTGCTGCTGCTGCTGGCGCTGCTGATGTTTGTTAGAAAGTCCTGGGTGGTCAATTCGGTGTCAACATACCTAGATGTAGGCACGTTGGTGCTGGTCTCGCGCAAAACTCTGCTCTTAGCATGCGACTTGTAACGCCCAAGGCGCTCACCAATGCGCACAAGCTGAGGCTCGACATTCTCGACGTAGACGACGCGCAGCTGGGGCCACACGGCGCGGTCCAAGAATGCGTTGGTGTTGGCCCATGTCCACCGGGCTGCCGGCAGCACCGTGGTGGCAGCAAACTTGTGCGAGGCGTCGTATCCTTGGACGGCGTAAGGCTTGGAAAACTCGTAGGCAGGGTAGACGACATTATCGACCGCGTAGAGCGACTTTGTTTTGGCAAGGTTGTAGTAAGGCTCGGCGAGCGCGGCGGCCTGGGCGACGTGCGGCGCAACCGACTTGTCGTAGTGCGCCTGTGTCACGGCCTGCAGCTGCGCGATGCGCGGCTGGCCGTTGACCTCCCACTGCACCAGGACGAAGTCGCGGCCCTTGGCGACCCAGGGCTCACCGTACTGGACAGCGTAGTGGCGCGCGGGCGTCAGGACGTTGGCCTTGACGGTGTTGTAGTACGGCTGGGCAATGTCGACATATGGCGCGGCGTACTGGTCGTAGTAGGGCTTCGCATGCGGTGCGATGGCGTTTCTGACTCGGAAGTAGTGCTGGCAGACAACGGGCGAGGTCTCGTCGCACTCTTCGAGGGTCGCCGGGCATCGGAAAAGGATGGTCAGGATAGCAGCCCATGTGGCGAGGCTATACGGATTAGCAAAACGTCGAGTAAAACGGATATTCCGGATGCATACCGTGCTATTAAGCTTATTGACCAGCGGATGAAGCCTGGCTTTCTCGTCGCAACCCTGCGGCTGCCTGCGTTTCCTTTGGCGCTGGACTGCGCGGAGCCGTTAGCTTCGGCCATGGTCGTGTCGGGGCGGCGGGCGCTTCGAAATGACGATTCACAATGCACAGCAGCCAGAGATGATAGCAAGTCGCTCCAGGCGAACGTGGTCGAGAGCTCTCCGATGCTGTAGAAGACAGGTTGGCGATAGCAAACGGTCGAGGTTTGCTGGCTGGCTTCTGCTTTGCTGGTGTGGGTCTGCTGCCTTCAGACTCTGGCTGTCACAGGCCAAATGCAGGGGCTGAGCTGCGGCCGCTGTAACGCCGGCTGTTGTACGCTCGAGGTACCTGAGTTAAGGAGCTAGGCTGATGCTGTGGCGCTGGCTGTCTGAATTTGAAGCAATCGAAGAGAGGTTCGTCTCATGTAATTTTGAGATGATATTTCAAGCTTCGGTTCTTGAGATGCAGACTGCCGACGTTGCCTGTTCACATGGGTTGCAGCCTTGCGTCATGTGGAGGCAATGTTGGCGTTTTCAGCGCCCGAGACAGTGAAGATCTCCACTAAACTAGTCTGGTGGCAACGGCCAAGTAAACAATAGAAGTCAAGAGTGTGGGAAATTTAATAAGGAAATAGAGACTCTATTAATTGAGTGTTATTAGAGAGGGATTACAGGCCATAAGGATGATACATCAGCGGACATGGCAGGTCACCCAGCGAAAGCTGGCGATTCGTAGACGAGAGAAACAGTGACCACGGAGACAGACAAGAGAGCTCAGAAAAAACAACAACAATAATAAAAATAATTCAAAGGCTAGAACTGCGATGAAACTATCAGCCATCTTTTCTTTTGACACCAGAGTGCCACGCAGCGCATACATGTCACTCATCTGGCCTCGTTGCTACCTCGTGCACTACCCTGCATTCCACACCCAACAACACAGAGCAGCGCTTCCGTCTGTCCTGCTGTTTAGCCTCTGCTGTGGGCTTTTTTGTTAAACCTCGAAAGCCAGGAAGCTATTTCATGCATCTCGTGTTGTCGTGTTGTCAGTTACGCTGTCTCCTTTCTGTGCGCCGTCCAAGTTTGGCTGAAACATCTACAACAGCGACCCGGTCGTTATTATGAGCTGCGCTAACTCTAAATAAAAACACGCAACTATAACACCATCGCAATCTACCGCTTAGACAAAGACTTGGTCTTCAAACGACGCTCCGTATTCGCACGCGTGTTGACAAAGTCAGGATACCCCAGAGTCAGCTCCACGCCGCCCACCAGAATGCGATCAACAGCCTCCACACCAAGCATGAAGCTGTCCTTTTGTTAGCAAAGGCACATGTACTATCTTGATGAATGGGCAGACTTACCTGTGGTCTTGGTTGCTGACTTCGTACTTCCATGAACCAAATCTCCCGCGCGACAGGATATCCTTCTCCTGTAGGTACGGCAGAATCTCGCCCAGCGCCGCGTCCCGATCCAGATGCGGCGTCGGATACCCGTGGTCGAACCGGCGCACGTACGTGCTCACAATCTCGTCCTCTGGTGCTAAAAGATCTGTGGCCAGCGTTCCCTTGATACAATCCGCGAGCAGCATCGCGTGGTCAACGGGCTTGTACGACGACTCGGACACCTCGAGCATGAGTGACCAGTACGGCCCCGGCTGCGGGCTTGATGACGCGGGCGCGGCGCCGCTGGCGAGTTGCTTCGTGGGGAGTAAGACACTGGCGTCGGGCTGGTTGTGCGGAGAGTAGTTGGAGAAGACAGTGGCGCGGTAGAACGGGCAGTTGTCCTCGGAAAAGTAGAGCTATACGATGTGAGTGCGTGGGTTGGTCAGGAATAGGTGCGGTTTGCTTACCCAGCACTTGTCGCCGATGCGCTCAGGGCGTTCGCCGCGGATACCGATGCCGATGATATTGGTGGAAGAGTAAAACAGCGGTTTGCACATCTCTTGCAGTTTGACGTCGCCCATGGCTTGCGCGAGGCGATCAACAGCCATGCTCGAGATGAGCGATCCATACTTGACGAAAGTGCCTGCGCATCATACACGATTAGTAAAAGAGTACGCTGCAGTCACATCGTCTGACGTACCATCTTTCAAAGTCGCCGTCTTGGCATCGGCATCGACCTTGGTGACTGTAGCATGCGCGCCAAAGCTCGTCTTCTCCCTTGCAAGGGTCTTGGCCACGGCGATCCAGATGCCGCCTGTGCCGCCACGCGCCGGAAATCGAAACGTCGAATTCGGTCCCCACGGTGCGGCGACCTTGTTCTGCACCACATCGCAAGTGAGCTGCTGCAAGTTTGGCGCCGCCACCCGTTCCCCCAGCCACGTCGCGTTCATCTACACCTCGTCAGTCCTTCTCTCTCAAACACACGATTTGCAAAAGTCTGTACACATACCAATGTAGTCGGTACTGCCCACACTTTATAATTGTACGGCCGCATAAACGCCTCCGTCACGTACTCGCCAATGTTGCGCCGGTTCCACTCGTCAAAGTTGGCCGGCTTGTCGGCGGGATCGCGCGCGCGCGCGGCCAACGCGGCGTGGATCGCACCCTCGAGGCACAGCGCCTGCTCGTCGGCGTCGAGGGCCGCGATGCTGTTCTGAAACGGGTAGGGCACCCACCGGCCCTTGTACCGGCAAAAGGCGTTGCGCTTGTGCACAAACCAGTCCTCGGCGCGCGGGAGCGCCTCGTCGAGGCAGTCGTCAAAGTAGGCGTAGTGCGAGAAGATAACGTGGCCGCCGACATCGTAGAGCTATAAGAGTAGGGGAGGTCAGTTGGCTGCAGAGTGAATGGATAGGAGACGCGGGGGGACCTTACAAAGCCCTCGGGAGTGACGTCGGTCGAGGCGAGACCTCCGGGTGTCTCGTTGGAGTCGACAATGAGCCAGGAGGCGGAGTTCTGGCATCATGATTAATAAATTCTTATACATGTTTGAATTGCTCGATTGTCTTCCTACCAATTGCTGAAGGCGTTTGGCGGCTCCCAGACCTGTTGGGCCGGCGCCAATGACCAGGACATCGACTTCACTGCCCTCAAATTAGCGCTGCTAAAGCGGCATGGTTCACGACTTATCTTACATTTCTCGAGTCATTTTCTTTTTTTTTCTTCGTAATCTAGCTGCCAGAAATCTCTATGCAATGGTTTTTATTTTGTCTCTTCGTTCTCCTGGCGTGGTTCACTGTTGATCTTGATGGCGGTGCCAGAGCCCCCGCTGTTGCTGACGACGCAGAGCCTCGTTTTTAGTCTGCCATTTAAATTGAGCTCATGCGAGTAGTCAATATCTGAGTCTGTCTTCGAATATCGGATCCTAGTCATATCTGGTAATTTTGTTCAATCTTTGCAGGGTTGCACACATACCACGCTTGCCATTATAATACCTATACTATTAACAACTACCTTAATAGACTTTCTATCTAAGTCCTCCCTTATATATATTATCTTATTAACTACTAATACTATAATAGTATAGTAGAAAACTCCTTATAGTTTACTTAAATAGTTGTAAAATATATTATAATAAGATATATTCTATATTGTAGAACTTTAATATTATTGTACTCTCATTTGAACAAGGTGCTAACAAATAAGTTGTGCATGTCTCGTCAACGAGCGGGCGGCACTTAGTGGGGTGGCTGTGAAGTATTGCGTGAAAAAGGCTGTGAGGTGGTTCATGCTAGTCGTGAGAGGCCAATCAATTTTGTATTAGGCTTCAGCTAATATCTAGAGGTAATGTAAAAGAAGAAAAGCAAAATGGGGTCATTGAGACGAGTCACAAGCTCTGTAAACAGTCAAGAAAGCCAAGGTTCTCAGAGGAGAAAAGCATTAAAAGAAGATCCTAGAAAGCAAGGTATGATTGGGAAAAGAAACAGCGTAACAAACATAAGCCCCTTTAAGAAAGACATTAATCCTGTCCGGTTAGCAACGCAAACTTGAAAGGAAGAAATGCGTCTAAATCTTCTTCAGCCAGTCGACCCAGCCTCGAAGGCTCTTCGCCGACTTGTCGAGGACATGCTTGGAAAGTCCAAAATGAGACTTCTGCGCAGCATGAGCGATGTCTCCATCCTCGTTGTGAAAGTCTTTGCAGCCCTTGCTAACAACGGCGAGATACTCCTCCCGTTCGATGTCGGTCATACCAATGGAACAAATGTGCCCGGCGTACTTGAGGAGCAAGACGTTCAGAATGAGGCGTGACACCCGACCATTCCCATCGCCAAAGGGATGAATATAAACAAAGAGTTGGTGATAGCGGGCGACCAATGTGTAGGGATCGAGCTCGCCAGACTTGTTGGCGGCAGCGATGTCGTTGGCGAGATCGGCGATCATCCGGGCCATTCTCTTGGGAACCGCCTGGGCCCGCATGCAGGCAGCAGACTTGCCATCGCCGTATCGGACCCTGACCTCGTGAGTGCGGTACTCGCCCGGGACAACCTCTTCATGGTCAAAACCAGCGCTGAGGATACGGTGAGCCTCCCGTATAATGTCCTCAGACATGTCTTCGTTGTTCAGGATGACGTGCTCGACCATGTAGTTCAAGGCCTTGGCGTGGTTGATGACGTCCTTGCGGGACTGAATAACGGCCCCTTTGTCAGAATTTCGCTGCATGCCCAAAAGGGCTTTCAGGTTGTCCTCGTAATCAGGATCGCGCTCGTCGATGTCGGAGCTGATCTCTTGGCCCCGAAAAATAGCACGGCAAAGGTTGATGGTTATGTTGAGGCTAGAGCCTGCAAACTCAATCATGTTGGAGCCGTAGACGACATTGATCATGTCTTCCTCAAGCTTCTCCCAAAGCTCAAAGACGGCACTGGTGCGCTTCTGGGATTCAGCCCGGATCTGCTGAATGATGTCTCCAGGGCGGGAGTGAAGCTCATGCTCGAGCCTGCCAGCGTTGTCTTTGAGATGCTGGGCGAGACGGAAGGTGTAATTGTTATTAGGCCACTTGTTTCGGAAGGCCTTGCTGATGCTAGCAGAGAGAGACGACATTTTGTTGGAACTCGGAGTCGTTGCAGATGTAGAAGCTCGTGAGCGGGAACTGGAGCTGGTGCCGACCCCTTTTATATCAGGGAAGGCGCCAGTCAGTGACTTGCGAGGGTTGTGAGGCGAAGACATTGCCGCAGAACTAATTCAGCCACCATGTCAGTAATGTACAGAAACCAAATCTTTTAGGGCGGCGCGCCGCCCACTCGAAGTCACAGTGACGAAAACTCCAAGCCAGTGGCGTAAATGATGAAACTTACACTGAATCCGCAAACTTGAGGGGATTCTCGCCGTGAGGATATCTCCAAAAAACAAGTTTTTGTGAAGGAAAAGTTTTCAAAATCTCTTTGTTTGACGGAAAAGGCCCCGACAACCGCGCTGGCCATGCCATGTGTAAGTGAATGCATGGTCGACAAACGCCCAGACGGACAAACGCGCAGCGATTGGTTCGCTTTACCAGGCTGTTCCCCACCAGTTTTCCGTCTACCGTGACAATGTGAAACTGAATCTTCTTGTGTTCAAGCGCAGCCAGAGGGCGTGGCTAGAATAGTGTGTCGATATTGCCGTGCCCCTGTCGGGTACAGCATGGGAGGCTTCTAACTGTTTAGGCCGGCACTCGTCCGCTGTTTAGATAATCTACAAGACTATGTGATCAAAAGCGCTGAGATTAAATGATACGTACTAAAAGACTTTTGAGATAAAATACGGACGTGAGCCCTGGGAAAGGGAAGAGTAACGATTAAAAGTTGGACGTAAGAAAAAGAGTGCCATCATGACGCTTCGGCCAGGTGCCGCTAAGAATAGAAAAGTATTCTTGCAGGGCTGGCGAAGCCTGGAATTTTGAACTCAGTATTATATTTTCTTGTGAAATCTCGTCAAGTTACCTGCTGCTTCTCGAGAAACTGCGGTCGATACTTGCAGATCACGGCCTTCAGGAGCAAATTCGACACGGCAAGGAAAACGTTGGGGAGCAGCCGAAGCTCCTACGTACCTCGCCAAAATTCGGAGTGTCGCTTCTGTTCGCTCATTTAATGCTCTGTATCTCCCCAATCTGTGCCTTCCAGGTGCCAAAGGTGGCGATACTGGTCGCGCCACCGCGGAACAGTCCATCTCGCTGTCTGCCGCCGCGCCACCTGGCATTCTGGGGCCTCGTAAGCTTTCAAACTGCACCACGCTAGGCATTTTGCAGTCGAAGAGGATAATTATGATGGGCGACGTGGTTCTTGGGGGTCGGCCGAGCTGGCGAACACATCTGTCGTCGTCGCTCCGTTTTGAACACATTGGTGGTTTGGATTCCCGCTCGCTGCATCAAGCCAGCCACACATGGCGAGCTGGCGGAGAGATCTTCTCTACTGTTGGCGAATAAATGAAGGTTCGTCAGAGAGGAGCTCTTCTGCCACGATTCGCCTTGAGACGGATCTTCGTACGGCAGCGCCGGGCTCTCTGCTGCTGGTCAGTTTGCAGACCGTCAAAATGCATGTGGGGTTAGGAGTCGAGAGCGTCTCCCCCAACAGATATGCCAGTACGTTGGGAGAGAGTGTGCTCAAAACCATTCGTCACCACACTTGTTTAGAGAAGGGTATTCGAGCTTCAATCCGGCCGTAGAGATACACTGCTTTGGGAGCTTGCTAATACCCATGCACTTGGAGTGGTGTTTGCTGCGGGATGCATAAGCCCCTGGCGCCAGCGTCGCCCAAGTGGCACTCGGATCGGCAGAATAGAATCACAAAGCCGGACATACTACAGAGAACTATTATTCCCGATTCTAAAGGTAACGCATGTTGTGTTATAACAAATTTCCTCAAATCCCTGTCCCCCTGTGCATGATAGGCTGAGCGTATCAGATCATAGTTTACATGCAGTCCAATATTCGCTACGCCCTTGGACTTAATACTCCGCATTTGTGTACCTGTCTTGAGCCTTGGCCAACTTATCTTGCTCAGCCTCCCATTTCTCCCTGTGTAGTCGGTCTTGCTCCTTCTGCTTGCGTATCGTCTCCATAAATTTCCTCGTGCGTTCCTCTCGCATTGGGTCCGGGGGGAGCGGCCCATGGCTGGAAATCCAAGTCTTCTTTGTGATGACGCGGATGTTCTCTCCGATATAAGTATCGACCATGATATCATCTGTTTCCGACGCATTGTTCCAGTGATACTCTTCGCTGGATAGGAGAAGATCCGTCCGCATGGCCATGAGCCAGGCATCGACGGCTGAAACGGGTTACTACCAGGTCGCGGGCGAATTGTGTTGGGTCAACTTACTGCTGAGATAGTCCTTGACCGTGACAAAGTCTTGGCCTTCTGATGGAACAACTTGGATCGATTTCCACCCTTTTCCTATGGGCCGCTCTTTTCCGCAGCATGCGATGAGAAACTCAGTGTCCGAGTCCTCTTCCCAGTTGCCGTCCTCGGCGCCATCCATCCGGTAAGGACGAGTCTCATCATCAAGGTCACCGTATGTCACGTATTCCTTCTGAGATTCTGAGCATCCCTCATGAGACGATTCCCATCGACCGTCCCACTCGTCGAGCTCTCGGATCCCAACCGTGATTGACGACACCTTCTTGGTGGTCAAGGGCTGCAGAACAATATCATGCCAGGTATCGGTCTCTGGGTCATACAACGGCTCCATATCATCCAGGCTGTTCAAGCGTCTGTTCCTGCCCTCACACTTCATGTAAGCCATCTTGGAAGGAAAGTCGCCTTGCAACGGCCAGTAGATGTGACAGGCATTATCGGTCGCGGCAACGCATTTCCGGTTTTCCCGGTATTCCTCATAAGAGGGGTATGGCCCTGTTTCGTTTGACTCTTCGGTAGACATGATTCAATTGACCCCTTGAAATTTTTTTCTGGAAAACTTTGGAGTGGCTAACTGGTAAATTTCTGCAGTTGGTTGGCCGTTGCAAGTGCGCCACACTTCAGGCAACACCTGAAATTAACCAAAGCCGCGCGAGCCTTATTGGA
The DNA here is from genome assembly GCA_002796755.1 of Paracorniculantispora psalliotae. NCBI lineage: Eukaryota > Fungi > Ascomycota > Sordariomycetes > Hypocreales > Cordycipitaceae > Paracorniculantispora > Paracorniculantispora psalliotae. Next base: position 131,192 of record PHFE01000051.1, on the reverse strand, counting down.
GTGGATAGGCGGTGGAAAACGGCAGCCAATGCAGGCAATTGTTTTTACACAATTAATCGAGTCAATCGAGTCAATCGAGTCAATGACTCGATTAGCGAATGATGCGTGCTTGTATTTCTGGCAGCTGCGCAAAGCCGTATGCAGGGTGCAAGCAGGCGTAATGCTGTCCACTGTAGCGTTGGGAGCATGCCCGCAGCTGCAAGGCAGATCGACTTATGCTCTGCCTCTGATTTGCGAGCGGTATGTCCCCCTCTTTCCTTATTAGACTACATTTACTGAATGCCCACATGGGCTGAAATGAAGTGCAAGGTCGCAAGGATTAGCCATGTAAGCTTCGAAACGCCTAAATTGATATGTAGCCAAGCAGCTGGGCCTGGAGCACGCACCAGTATTTATGTACTATATACTTTCATCTCGCAAGTCTTCCTTTCGTCATGAACCACACTAAATTATTGCGATTGCTTGGAATCTGCAAAATGGAACGCCTTTTTGCCCCTACATGTGTTACTGACACTGTGGTTCGCACGCGGGGGTAGGCAACCTGTTTCACTCGCTTGGTAGCACAAGGCGTGCACCATCCCCTCCTGACTTTATTCCCCCTTTGCCTACTTGTCCTCAATGAGTGATATCTGCGCACCATGTTTTACATTCACGGCGACGATGTGGCCTGGGAGGAGAGCGACCGTCTGGAACAGGAATGGCGGGAGATGGTGGTCAAGTCGGACTCCCAGCAAGCGATTGGCAAATTTATCGCGCGGCACCGCCAGGGCATCGGTGAAGAGATTGGCCCGTTGGGAGCCGGCGGATTCAATGGGCTGTTTCGACGCCAATTCTTGGACGGCGCCTCGGCCATAATTCGATTTACCAAACCCGGCCGGAGCATGTTTCCGGAAGAAAAGACACGAATCGAGGTGGCGACGATGAGATACATCCAGGACCAGACATCAATACCCGTGCCATTTGTCTTTCACTGGGGGAGAAAGGAAGACAGCCCTCTCAACATAGGGCCCTTTATCATCATGGAATACGTGAAAAATGAAATGAACATGACCGCAGCAATCAAGACACCAGGCATGGCGTCGGATGTGTCGCCTGTGCTGGACCCCAACGTGGACGAAGCTAAGCTTGAAAATTTATACCGCCAAGTCGCCAATGTGCTGCTTCAGCTCTCGAAACTGGAATTTCCGTTGATAGGGGCTTTGGAAGAAACTGACGAATGGGAGTGGGAGGTACGCCGCCGCCCACTCTCAATTCCAATGAACGAGTTGATTCGGATTGGAACTTTTCAACGGGCAAATTTGCCTTGCGCGCCGTTTGAAAACTCATCGGAGTACCTTGAGAGTCTTGCAAAGCTCCACGTGGATCATTTGGCACAGCAACGCAACGACTGCATTGAGTCCGAGGACGACTGTCGACGCAAGTACACGGCGAGAAAATTATTCCAAAAACTCGCTCGAGAACGCAAACTCGTATCAGACAGCGATGGGCCGTTTAAGTTTTGGTGCGACGATTTGCGACCGTCCAACATTCTATTAAACGAGAAGCTGGAGATTGCGGCCGTCATTGACTGGGAGTTTTCCTACGCGGCGCGCGTCGAATTCACACACTCTCCGCCCTGGTGGCTGCTGCTCGAGCAGCCCGATTACTGAGAGGCAGGGCTCAGTGATTGGACTGAGAACTACGAGCCTCGACTTGCGACATTTCTGAGAGCCATGACCGAAGCGGAGAATGACTTGATTGTGGCCGGACGACTGCAGGAGGAGCAGCGACTGTCGGGCAAGATGCGCGAGAGCTGGGATAGCGGCGACTTTTGGATATCCTACGCGGCGCGCAAAAGTTTTGGGTTTGATTGCGTGTACTGGGAGAAGCTGGACGCTCGTTTCTTTGGGCCGGTGGAGGGGAAGCTCGAGGATGCGTGGAAGCAGAGGCAGGACTTGCTCACCATGGAGGACAAGGCAGAAATGGAACTTCTTGTAGCGAGGAAGCTGGAAGAGATGAAAACAAGGGAGCTGAAGTGGGAGCCTGATGAATAAATTGCGCCGAATTTCGTTACTCTAAGTTTGCAAGAATGGAGGTATTGTTTTAGGAGAACCTTCAGTGTAATTTTGGGTTCTATCTACAACTAGATATATTTCAAGAACGAAAGTGCTTCGCAGTGGTTGTCATGGTTGCACTGAGCATAGGCATCGCTCAGCTGGTATTCGACGCAAGATCCCTCGTGGCACGGAATCCACTCCACCACCTTTCTGTGATCATCACACGCGTGATCAAAGTGCTGGCCGCGCACGTTCAATCCTGTCTCCGTCGCGTTGCTGTCACCCTCCGTGAGCTGGCCGATCGGATAGCACACCCAGTCGCACTTTTGGCAGGTCATGTCGAGCACGACAAACCACTGCTTGACCCAGACGCGGTTCTTGGTCGGCGGGTACTAGTCGACTGTAAAAGACGTGCCGGTCGTGGTGCTCTCGCTCCACGTGTAGCTGCTGGAGAAGCCCAGCGCGAGGCTCTTCGCTACGTCCCAGCTCAGCGAGCCGCCGGTGGTGACGGACCAGCCAATCGTCTTGGACTGGATCGACGTCAGGTGGCACGTCTTGTGCTCGGCGCAGATGTACAGCCCGCCGTCGCCGTACCACCAGTAGTTCCAGCGGGAGGCGTCGGTGCGGCAGGTGTCGACGCTGACTGCGGGGGCAGTGAAGAGGGACACGACCATTCCGACGAGAACGGACAACTGGCACAAGCTCGGCAACATTGTTGAAAACAGGGTTTGGAGCAGAAAAAGGTGTAAGAGGGGTTGTGGAGGGCAACGCAGATTGTCTTGGGAGAAGCAGATGTGAAGCTGTGTCTGATTTGAGCTCAAAGAGACGGATTCTGACTGGCTTTTGTAGATGTTTTCGCTTCTCAATTCTGCAACTCACCGCGATTTCCAAACTCTCCCTTTACCAGAAACCCCCTTTCGTTGGACGCTCCATTAGCACACGCTGCTCTCTTCACCGCGGCCAGGGCGTGCAAGACACGAAACCCGAAGTTGTCCATTGGATGACTACAGAAAGGTCTCGAGCCTCATTTTCTCATCTCAACATTCTGGCGTTTTATTTATCCCAAATTCGGTTCTCGCAGCGCTGTTCACCTGAGTCTAGACCTTTCAAGCCAGACCTGTGAGCCACGTCCGGACGCAGGCCACATGGGGCCAGCGACGAAAGACCAATAGCTTGCGCTAAACTGGTTAGTAATATGCGCAATAACTAAATACGCTGTAATAGCCGTGTGAAATCGCGGAAGTCGTTGGTTGGCTTGCTTGGTCTAACAGCGCTCTTTGTTGCTGTTGCTGGCAATGTAGCGTACAAAGGCTGGTTTGTCAAGCTGATCCTCAGGCTCGTAGGGTTGGCCACACGGGCACCCAACCATCACCAACCGCAAGGTAGTGGAGTCCTCACGGTTCCTCGGCCCCATGGAAAAGCGCCATGCTGATTTCCCAAAAGTCCATCCAGTCTGTTTTGGGAAAGCAGGTTAGCGTAAATTTTCAGCATGATAAGTGACGAGAGCCCCGAAGCCCGCGCACAAACAGGGCGTAACGCCACATCCGCCTGCAGCTGGTTAGTTCACCCCCGCCAGGATCGCTAGCTCCATGCGCAGTAATAAGAGGCACGCGACAATAGCATCCCAACTCGTCGTATGGCCCGAGGGACTTCTGTTCGTTTGTTCTGCTCGTCTACGCGCTAGCCTGGTATAGTCGCAGGATTGTGGTCTGGATCTCCAGCCCTGCAAAGCAGCACACCTGCAGATTGGGTCCAGCGCCCCGCAAGTGGCAGCCTTGTCGCGACTCACAGCAAATAACCAGTACTCTGGACTCTCCCACATTCACAACCAACAATTTTCCCAATCACAAACAAGAAGAGTTTCTCTATCTGCTAACCATGTTTTCGCTGCGAAATTTGGTACTTTCTGGCGCCGTATGGTGTGCTTCCTCTGGCAGTGCCCTTGCGGCTACTACCAACAGCTCTGCCTGCGCTGACAGGGGTGTTGGGCCGCCGTTCAATGCCACTGGCACCGTCTCGTTTGTCGAGACAATATTCCAAAACAACCATGGCAAGCCGTGGTATCTTTCCATTGCCATTGCGGATAAAGGCAGCGCGAGCCCAGACTCACTAGAAGCATGGACACGCCGAGGCTATGTGAGTGTGCCCAATGAATTTGTCACCAGCACGGAGGCGAATACGACCTTTCTTTGTGCATACAAGTGGGAAGAGAGAAAAGGCACCGCTGCAAGTGATGGCTCATGTCATGGCATCTTGAGCGACACTTGCATCAAGTCCATTGAGAGTGTTCAGTCAACTGGAGAATTTGGCAAATGCCCAATGCTCAACATTGACCAAGGTTGTGCGAATACATTCTCCGTCGGTAAGTTTCTAATAACAAAGATTTCGTTACATATTGCGAGTTTCTCTAATTCCTCCTTTCCTACAGGTTCTGCGTTCCCCTGGATAGACGAGCGCTGCTCCGCTGGCAATCACTCCACCTTGCCTGGAATTCCCGAGGGTTACACTGGGCGACAGATCTTTGGCGAGGGAGCAACTCACAATCATGTACCCTCATCCAAAGAACTCGAAGCGCAGATGAAGCAGACAACTCCTGTGCTGCTTCTCTTCAGCAAGAGGGACGCCCAAGATGAGAACGCCACGGTGGTGTGGCACCACAGCCAGCTCCTGTGTGTTGCGCCTGCCAACATGACGGCTGGAAATCAGGGTCCTGCGTCTCTGGCCGCAGATTTGTCAGTTTCGAAGGCTTCTTTGCTGGCATTTACCGCCGCTGCTATTTTGGGAGGCCTACTCCTGTGAAGTGATGACCTTACAAGGTGACTGGAGAGGGCGGAAATCAATTTAGCATTTATTATACGCAATATATAGTGAATAATGAATATTCTTAATAAATCCCAATGATGTCACTTTGTAATCATAGAGGTTAGTCCGCTAGATTTCTTCTAACGCTTCTGCAACAGAGTATTAGAAGCTTCAGCGTTTGACGAAGCGGATGGGCATGCTGAAGACACCGTGGCAAGATAAAAGAGTAATGAGAAGTCTACATGGTGAAATTAGAATGAAAACACAATAATGGTACAAAAATATTGAAAAAAAAAATATTTGTTTATTTATAAATAAATAAAAAAAAGTGTAAAAGAAAAGTGCAAGCTGCAAGCCGTTATTCCTGCTACAGCGGACTTGGCGCTTGGCCACCGAATCACAGGCGATCTGCGAATCTCAACGGCGCGCAAAAGCATGACTAAGCTCACGCAAAGTCGCAGACAAGTAGTGAGTACTTGATTGGCCACCAAAATTAACGCTATCACACCGAGGCCCCATGTACCCAGTACAGCCCCACGTCTACCCTCTTCAACTGCTTTCTGGACTTGGTAGGGGGACTTGGTTTGCCATCACGCCCACCATCAGGCAGCTCGCCATCTACCTCATTCACCTGTCCTCTGCTACGAATTCTCCTTTCCTTCGTATTACTGGCACCTCATGATCCCTCAGTCATTCTGCCAGTAGTTTCTGCTCACGGGCCTGCTGCCCAACATGGACGACACCTTCATGCCCTCCTCGCCGAGGCATGCGCGCCCATCCACGAGATCCGACCCCTCGGGAGCGAATGATGGCGTCCCCGCCATTTGTCGAATTTGTCGAGGCGAAGCGACCGAGACCGAACCGCTCTTCTATCCCTGCAAATGCAGCGGTAGTATCAAATTTGTGCATCAAGAATGCTTAATGGAGTGGCTGTCACACTCGCAAAAGAAATACTGCGAGCTCTGCAAGACGTCATTCCGCTTCACCAAGCTCTACGCACCCGACATGCCCCAGTCGCTGCCAGTACACATCTTTCTCGAGCACATGGCCAAATACCTGTTCCGCAATGTCTTGGTCTGGCTGCGCGCCGTCCTTGCCATTAGCATTTGGATCTGCTGGCTACCGCTGTTCATGCGATCCGTCTGGTCCTTCATGTTCTGGATAAGCGATGAGGGGCTCGGCGGCTCTATTTCGACTCTTCGAGGTGGACAGGCCGCCTGGGAGGCGTCGCTATTCGACCAGTTTTTCGGCCAATGCCCCACGACTCCTCTCGTGGAAACGACAATGACGACACTGGCCCAGGCCACGACTATGATTAAGCATCTGCCCGGGGACCTTAGTGGCATCCCAAAGTTTGCCGTCAAGTCCATAGGCTATGCTGCAAACACAATCAACGGCACCGGCTCCTTTCGATCCTACCGAGACGAGAACGGAACGATTACAGTACTATACGAGATCGACTCTCCCTCCGCTTCGCTGCTCAGCAACGTCACATTTCTTCGCAATTTGACCACGAGTCCGAGAGTGAACAGAGCCGTCATGTCCATTGTTGAAGGGCAAATTATCACCATCCTTGTGATTGTCTGCTTCATCCTAATCATCTTGGTCCGCGATTACGTCGTTCAGCAACAGCCAGAGCTGAATATGCGCGCCGCTTTTGCCGACCAAGAAGAAGCCGGACAAGTGGATGTTTTTGACGAGCCGGAGCCTATTGTTAGAAATGATGAGGCTGAGCGCGCTGCAGTCGATCACCATTTCAATGACCTCCGCGAACAGAACATCCGCGAGCCAACAATGGACGAGCAAGAAGCTATCAATCAAGTGTTTGAAATGACCCTAGAACCTGGTATCTACGTTCCGGATCCCGAGGCTTCAGAAGAGCCCTCGCATTTGATAGAATACCTTCGCATATATCGCCGCGCCAACGGCGATCACAGCCAGATTTTGCGCATCATTGAAGAGGAAGATACCACTGGCAGACTTCGCTACTGGGCTGACGCCAGCCGCCGATCCATGCAAAGCGGCAGGCCGAGACCAACCGAAGCGGCCAACGAGTTTGCCAACTCGCGTAACATATTTGATCGCGCCGACAGTCCAGTGGCATCGTCTAGTCACAACGCCGAGAGATCATCCCAGGAGGCACCCCGACCGGACGAGGAAGATGAACTACCTAACCCCTTTGCGGCCTTTTCCAACTCAAATACTAACTTTGGTAACGGATTAAGACCTCGTGCGACTTCAGATGGGCCCAATCATGCCAACACAATAAATCCATTGGCCAACAACAGCTGGACTTTTGAGGGACTGCCAACCGAGGAGCAAGGGTCTTCCAGCGACCGACATGAAGTTCGTGACACGCCCGCTGCCGTACAAGGCGAAGGAATTTTCGGCGACTTTGTCGAGGAGGAAGGCCGCGCACAGCCTGCATTCGACTCGTCGGTTTTCGCCCAACCTCATGAAACACCAAACAGTGGCATGGTGCAGAGACGCCCATTTGAGCAAGAACAGGACGATCAAGTTGAAACAGAAGCTGAAGCAACCCCCCAACCACAGCAAAATGCTCTCAATCCTGTTCAAGACGCCGCTCCGGTCAACAATGAACCGCAACCAGCTGGTTTGGTGGGCAGGGTCGCCAATTTCATGTGGGGCGATCTTGATCGTCACGCCGATGAGCTTGAGATGCAGGCCGCTGAGCAGCAGGCTGCAGATGATGATGAGGATGCCTGGGTCGACATTGACGGCGATGTTGTAATGGACGACGGTCAGGCTATCGGCGACGACCCTATGCAAGCAGCTGATGGGTTCGATCAAGAAGCTATTGATGACATGGAAGATTTCGAGGGCGTCATGGAACTGATTGGCATGCGCGGTCCCATCGCCGGCCTCTTTCAAAACGCCATCTTTTGCGCCGTCTTGGTTTCCGTGACCATCTTTGCTTGTATCTTCGTTCCCTACAACATTGGGCGTGTCACCGTGTGGCTCATGGCTAGCCCTATGCGCCTGGTTCGCATGATTGTTGAAATCTCAAAGCTCATCCAAGATGCCCTCGTCATGGCCTTCGCGTTTCTGTCTTGGTGCCTCATCAACTTGCTCGAGATGGCTATTTTCGTGGTCCCCGGAAGTGCCACCGACAAAGTTATCTCGCTTCGGAAAGCATGCTGGGATCTGTGGATCCACGCGGGCTCCAGAATCTTTGATTATCTCTTTATGGACTTTCCCATGTCGGCAACAGAGATTCAAAACTTTTCGGCCATTAGCCACGATGCATTGCTAAGTCTCAAAGGCCAGGCCTATCGCTCTTTTGATACTATTCAACAATTCGGTTGGACAGTCTACACCAATGGCATTACGCTACCGGGTGTTTCCCAGCTGGAACTGCTTGGAACGAAGACAAAGGCCGCTTTGCAGTTCATCATGGCCTCGTCTTCGCTGCTGTTGACCCCTGATGCTTGGGTCATTAACCTAGGAGACTCCAAGGCCACCGAGGAAGTGGATCCTGAACTGGCTCACTGGTCCGGCGGCGATCGCTTCTGGGCCATATTGGCCGGCTATGGCGCCGTTTTCACCATCGCTGCCATGTACCTCCAACGCAACAGTCCGTTCTCAACCGGGGAGTTCATGAGGGCCTGGGAAGCGGGCATCATCGACACCCTCCACCAAGCTAGCGGCATCATGAAGGTGATTCTGATCATTAGCATAGAGATGCTCGTCTTCCCATTGTACTGCGGCATGCTCCTCGACCTGGCCCTTCTTCCGCTTTTCGAAAACACCACGGTTCTGTCGCGACTTATGTTTACGCACAACTACCCTGCGACTTCGATATTTGTCCACTGGTTCGTCGGCACCGGCTACATGTTTCACTTTGCCTTGTTCGTGTCCATGTGCCGCAAGATTATGCGGCCGGGTGTGCTATACTTTATCCGCGACCCCGATGACCCCGAATTCCATCCGGTGCGCGATGTGCTGGAGCGTAACTTGATCACCCAGCTTCGAAAGATTCTCTTTTCCGCGTTTGTCTACGGCGCCTTGGTCATTGTCTGCCTTGGCGGCGTAGTGTGGGGACTTTCATTCACGCTCCCAACGGTTCTGCCAATCCACTACTCTTCTAACGAGCCAGTCTTGGAGTTCCCAGTCGATCTACTCTTTTACAATTTCTTGATGCCACTGGCAGTCAAGTTCTTCAAGCCTGGTGATGGTATCCACGCCATGTATACTTGGTGGTTCCGCCGATGCGCCAGAACGTTGCGTCTGACCTCATTTCTATTTGGAGACCGCAAGGTTGACGAAGAAGGCAGTCTTCAGCTAGCAGAACCTGACAAAGCGAGCGCAATCCAGAGCTTCTTTGTAGGCGTCGACGACACAAACAACACAGCCATCAAGTCATGGAAAGATGTCATCACGGGCGACGTTCAGGTCGAGGCCGAAATGATTGAACCCGAGACGATGAAGGCGCACAAAGAACAGTTGGTGCATTCTAACCAACTACTAGTTGATGGTAGATTCGTCCGTGCACCGGCATCAGACCGTGTGAAGATTGCCAAGGGCCGCAAGGTGTTCCTCACCGTGGACGAAGACAACAAACGACAGGACGGTCACGAAGACGACGACTTGTACGCCTCGGACCAATACCGCAACGTTTACGTGCCACCCGGTTTCAGATCGCGCATCTTTCTCTTTATCCTTTTTATCTGGATCTTTGCGGCTTTCACTGGTGTCAGTCTGACGATTGTGCCGCTTGTGATTGGGCGCATGATTTTCAAGGCGCTCATCCCCGAATACGTGCGCACCAACGATATTTATGCCTTCAGCATCGGCATCTACCTCTTGGGGGCCGCCAGCTATCTGGTTGTGCACAGTCGCAGCGTGCTGGACAAGGTGCAAGGATGGATCGCGAGCGCGCGCGAGGAGATTGCTGGTAGGCGGGCCGCCAGCCGCACGTTCTCCGCCCTTGTGCGCGTCGTGCAGCTTGCATACACCTACTTTTTCCTGGCCATTGTCCTTCCGCTGCTGCTGGCACTGCTTGTTGAGCTCTATATCGCTGTCCCTCTACACACATACATGAATCCGCCCACCGCAGAGACCATTGGCGCCGCTAAGGTCGACCATATAAGCCAAGGCCGACACACGGTGCGCCTGACGCAAGTGTGGACGCTGGGTCTCCTGTACATGAAGCTGGGATCACGTATGATTACGTCGCTGTTCCCCGACAGCCGCGCCGCCTTGGCCGTACGCACCGTTCTGCGTCGCGGCTGGCAGCGTCCCGACGTCGGCGTCTTCACGCGCGCCTTTGTGATTCCCGGGCTCGCCGTGGCGCTGACGGCCATTTTCGCACCGCCCTTTATCGCGCGGCACCTCGTGCGCTCCCAGCTCCTGTCCGGGTACCTCCCCCACGAAGGCGGCACACCCGCGGATGTGGCCAAGCTGGCGCTCTTTTACCGCTACTCGTACCCCGGCGCGGCGGTCGCTCTCGTGTTGGTCAAGAACGCCATGATCCTCGCCAACGTGTTCAACCGCTGGACGGCGGGCGTGCGCGACGAGGCGTATTTAATTGGCGAGCGGCTGCACAATTTCGGCGCGGCGACGGCGGGTGCGCGCAAGGGAAGGGCGACGTGGCGTGCAGGCGGGAATAGGTTGTAAAAAAGATGAAAGGATGAGGGGAAGAAAGGGAAGGAGAAGAAAGAAAAGAACATGGGCGGTTTTAGAGCGTTGCTTTACGGATTATGTAAATTAGATGATACAGCGCTATTACATAAATGACATTATTACCAAACGGATGTAAATGTGAAGCCGACCGGTGGTGACTGAAGCTAATGATATATCCATTTGGTACCCTCAAAAGGCATGCACGCAGGTAATGGACAGCGGCTTCCAAAGAATCTTCTATGTCATGACTTCCTTAGCCGTAATAGGCCCTGACTCGGGCTCGGAATGAATTCTATTGTGATGGGGTTGTTTCGTTGGCCGCAGCGAAAGCAGGTTCCGTGGTGGGCGGAGCTCCACTAGCATATAAGATGCGGGGGATGTACGTGGCACGGAGGCAGCTCCCAAAAAAACTGCAACAACCACACACAGCCAGCACTGCCCACAGTACGCCATCATGGGCGAGACATTTAGAAATCACGAGGCCGACTGCATTGCCGAACTCAACGCGGCACTGAGAGACGGCATCGCGGCGGGAGTGCCTGGCCTCTCTGCTACAATAGCAACTGGTAACAGATGTTGGAACCTGACGGCCGGTTCGGTCGATGGAGTGGCACCAGTTGAACCTGCTCACATCTTTGGCGTCGGCAGCATTACCAAGGTTTTTGTGGCTGTTGTGATTCTCCAGCTTATCGAGGAAGGCAAGTTGCAACTGCTTGTTACGGTTGGCGATGTGCTCGCTCCGGACCAATATCGCGGGATAGACAATGCAGCTGGTGCAACAGTTGCGCGTTTGTTGAGCCATCGTGCGGGTATCGATAGTTGGGAAGATGATCCTGCCTGGATCAGAAATGGACGCGGCGATAAGCTGGACCCAATGCACATTTGGGGGAAGGCCGAGCCATTGGAGTATATTCGCCGGCCAAGGAAGACAGCTCCGGAACCAGGCGAATACGGCTATTCCAACACAAACTACACGTTGCTTGGGCTTATGGTTGAAAAGGTCACTGGCAACGCCGCTGAAGCAGAGATGCGACAACGGATCTTGGACCCGTTGGGCATGGAAAGCACATTTCTTGAGGGGTTCGAGCCCAGGTCAAGCAGAAAGGTCGCCACTAATAGATATCACTGGGCCACCCACGCATTTCGCGAGAATGCGGGAGTAAACCCTGCTTTCACAGAACATGGCCAATTAATAGACTGCACCAAATCCAACTTATCAGTGGAATGGACCGCAGGCGGCATCATGTCATCCGCCTCAGATCTTGTCAAATTTGGAGTCGCTCTCCGCGATGGAAAGCTTCTGCGCCCAGAGTCTATGACTGTAATGACTGCGTGGATGCCTGCATCGAAGACAGAGGACATGGGTCATGGCATCTTCAGGAAGGACTACGGTGCCAATGGCACTTGGATCGGCCATTTCGGAAGTGTCCTTGGATTTAACGGCGCACTGTGGTGGAAGGAAGACGGAGATGCTGTAGTTGCCGTTGTCGGCAACATCGGTACCATGCACTGCGGCCAGGTTCCGTCGAGTGCTGCTCATGTTGTTCTCAATACTGATCTTTTGGGGCTTGTAGCAAAATTATCCGGTGTCGTGGGCGTAAGACCAAGTTAGATCTACGAGGGAGCAAGCGCGGATAGCCAGAGTCTTTGCCAAGCAGCTAGTGCTTTCTTCATGTATTTAGGTGTATTCATTGTCGGGCCAGGCAACCATTGCAAGTACCGCCTCTACGCCCGGGAAAAAAAAAGTCTGAGATTGCCGATGATCGTAAGGCTAGCAAGTGAAGCTTTGACTATGAGTTGCTATTGCGTCATCTACCCTTGTATGTCGATACTTCAATCGTCATACCTAAAGTATCTTGCTGCATGCACCGCAGACTAGCTACCTCACCCTGACGTCCTTGCTCCAGTGGGCGAGGGTCCGGCTCAGCTGTCTTGCTGTTCGCGTCCGCCTGGGACTTGGTCTATCATCCGCAGATAACCAACCATTCGGGTAAATTGTTGTGGTAACAACCAGACTCTACTAAAAAAGAAGCAAATGCAACAAGGAAATTATTCGTATTTCGTGTCGCGAGATCAAGTCTTGTGGTCAACCTCTTGGAATATGACGAACCGAGCAGCGCTGGAACAGCCCGCTATGGAATTGTTTTTCTATAAATGTAAATCTCTGCGTTCTCTTCCTTGCGAGCTCCAGCCAATCGAAAGCCCAATTTCTCGACCACTTCTCGTGAGGCCTTGTTTTCCACGTATATGATCGCATAAATCTTCCCCAGGCCAAGCTCCTTGAACCCATACTCCGAGATCTACCCCGCGATCTCCGTAGCGACATCCTTTCGCCAGTGCGCCTTCGCTAGAATATACATAATCTTCCACCCGGCGATATCGTCAGCTCGTGACGGCTTGATCTCCGTGTGACCAGCAAACAGGGCGTCGCACTCAATCGCCCACCCGACGAAGCGGCGCTCCGCGTACACGTCGCTGAATATGCGCTGGAAGAGCGCCTGGATCATCTCTGTACTCTGCCCATGGATCATGTATCGCCGGTCAGGTACGACGAACGCATCTATGCGCTTTGATGTTCTCAGACAGGGCATCGAAAGCAAGCTCTAGTCTAACAACTTCATCTTTGCTGTCCTGTAAGGAGCGAGATAGTGATGATAGCAATACAGTGAACGTATGTAAAGGGCGGTCACAGACCAGGTTCGCATCAGCGCTTTGCGAGGGGTCCGTATTGGAGTCCTCGCTGGCGAGTAAGAATATCCCTGAAGAAGCTATCGTCAATCAATGGCTCGGCAGGGGCAAAGAACCTGAACGGGACCCATGCCGTCCAAACGTACACACAAATTGCACATGCAGATGCGCAGGAAGTTGCCTACTATACGCGGCTTGAACGGCTTCCCTGCACATTGCAGCGTGTCAGTCAATACGCGCGAGGAGACCATCTTAGGGAAATAAAAAACAGTGCAGCTTAATCCTAAGCTAGAGTCTAAATGTGTAGCGGGAATGGCCAATCGCGACGAATCTCTCTATCCACGCTCAGAGTACCTAGTTGGCTACCTGTAAGGTCGCACTTGGGCTCCCAAGGGTCGCAAGCCGCTTTGCACGTCGTCTCCTCGGATGGTACCACGCCCTCATCAAAGTAGCGGCGAACAATGGTCTTTGTGCAGTTCGTCACGGCGCGGCTGCTAAGGACACAGTGACCCATAGCCTCTTGGACCAGCAACGCGGATCCGGGATATTTGCGTGAGACTTTGCGGGCAGCCTGAAGCGGCGTCACGGGGTCAAAGCGGTTAGAGAGGAAGAGAACAGGCGCCGCCGGACGACCGGGCTCCGGCGCGGACGCGTTTTTAGAGGGCTCCGGCGTTGTAAACGGCCCGTGGAACTGCCACTTAGCTTTAGCCTTCCAGTCAGCGCACGCGACGCGGATGTTGCTCCAGGAGGCGCCAGCGACGGCCGACTGCGCCAGCTGTCTGGCCACGTAGCCGCGCCAAAACGTGGTGTTGCGGCCCGTGATATCGTCAGCGTCGCCGCAGAGGATGGCGGTCTCGGCATCACGGGACCCTAGTATGGGCGCCGTCTTGTCAGTGGCAATGCAGGCATCTTCGAGCGGGCCACCAAGGGCGGTAGACACAAACTCGTAGAGGGCCGTCGTGTTGCCCTGCATGGCGTCATCGACCAGAGCTGCGTTCTTTTGAAAAAGCTCTAGTGGCGTATACATGGTGTTCAGAAGTAGCGATCTCAGATCGCCTGGTTGCAGCACGGCAGCGTGGCCGTCTTTGGTGACAATGGCAGGAGACTCGTCGAGGTTCTCTACCCAGGCCCAGAAGCGCCTGCTAATGTCCGAACCCGATAAATCACCTTTTCGGTAGAGAGAACATGTGTCTTGGCCAGCCTCAAAGCAGCCTTGGAAGAACATGTCGACCATCTCATCGGTGTCGATAGTATTGCTCAGCCAACCCTGATCAAATTAACATGATGTTCGTAGACGGTGAATTAAACTTGGACGATGGCTTACATCTCCGGTCGTATAGTCATCAATATCACATACACCGTCTAGGAGTATGCGACCGATGCGTTCGGGGAACATGGACGCAAAATAGTTTCCAAGGACGGTACCGTAGGAGAAGCCTAGATACTGAAGACGTGGAAGCTCATCTTTACTGCCCTCAATACTACGCAGCTCTAACCTGGCGTCGTCCTCTACCGCCGTCTCTTTCTTAGTGGCGTGGCTCTTTTTTGAATGCTTCTTGTTGTATTTGTCAATCTTCTCGACAAGGGCGAGCATGTCCCTGGCCACACTCGTGGTTCCCACATACCTCAGAAGGTCACCATTCGCTTCGGCGCAACGGTCGCTCTCGATCGACGCCAAGCCGAGGCCGTATGGCAGCGCTGCCGGGCCGCCGTTCAGACCGCCGCTGCCGCGCGACTCCAGGGTTGCCGCCCTGCGCGGGAGCTCGCCGTCCGGGTAGCAGTTGACCTGGGGCGTCGTGCGACCGATGCCGCGCGGATCAAAGGACACGTACTCGAAATGCTTCTTGCCGGGCGTGTCCACCATCTCGCGCTGCAGCGCCGCGTCCGTCCTGAGGAACTCGACGCCAGATGCTCCCGGGCCACCTGGGTTGGACAATATTGGGCCGGCATAGGTGGGATCGTCCCTGTCGACGACGGCGTCTGACTTGATGACGGCCAGAGCAATGGTCTCGTTAGACTTTTCGTCGAGCCAGTCGAGCGGCAGGAGCAGACGCGCACATTGAAAGGTGCCATGGCAATCGTGATATTCTAGGTCGTGGCTGGGCGTGACGGCGTCCCAGTCAAAGTTACTGGACGCAGCAGAAGTGCCAACAACGGCTGCCACGGCCAGTGCCGCTTGAAAGCGTGACTTCATTGAAAATCAATTGAGCAAAAAAGTTTAAATTGCCCAACGGGACAAGATTTGTACCAGAGGAAAAAAACGAGTTTTAAAGAAGCTCAGATTTCCCCGCACCGGTTATTCGTACCCGTTGTCGCCTCAGCCTCGGAGTAATATTTGTTTGCAAAGCTACCAGGGTAACGCTGAGCAGAAGAGTACGCGGCGCAAGCTTCCAGCGACTACTTAGCATTTCAAAACTATCAATTAGCCACGATGCAATGTCCAAGGGTACGCAACCGAACTACGAGCCTAGTTGTGCCGTAAAGCCATGGCATGTCTGCGCAGGAGGATGGATGGTGTTGACACAAGAGAATGCTTCCTCCAAGGGCATAGCCTCTTGGGCTGCATTTGACAGAGTACAACTAGCGTGCGAAGGGTGGTACACAAACCGGGTTCAGCACCCGCAGCACCTTCGCGTCATAGCCACGGTCCTCCGCAGGCTTGCGAATGTGGAGCGTCCAACCCGAAATTGATAGTAAACGTATCATTTTGGCCAAGTAAATAAAATGGAAGTATTGCGGTAACTGTCTGCGGATGGTTATGGATCATTGTCTTATTTGCTACTTTAGCTGCCTTTGGGCATGGATATGACAAGAAAAAATCTGCTTTTTTCAGTCTCGAATATTTCACCAGCTAGCGCCCTGTCCAACATCACAGATCCCTAACTATTTTAAAAGCGAAACATCCGTGAAGAGTATGATAGGCGTGAATATACTGTAGGCTTTCGTTTCCAAACATCTCCTTCACCTTTTCATCAACATCTCTGCCGTCGAGCAGTCTCACGTCCATTGTCATGTGCTTGCTGTCGTACCCACGGACTGAGAACGAACGCAATAGGTGTGACTCGGCTAGTTCCGAACCTTCGTATGTTGTACAGTCCTTGTCGTGCACAAAAATCGGGCCCGGTGCGTTGTATGGACTGTTTCTGCTGGCGTTGCTATCTTCGAAAGGATTATACGAGATCAAACGCATCTTGTCGCCTGCGATGGAGTTGGACTGGCACCGTCGGCAGGGGAATCCATCGTCTGCCTGAGCAACCCGAATTGCTTCTGCAGTAGATCCGGCAGCAGGAACTGCTGTGGGCAGAGGAATGTACTTGAGCTGCGCTGTCGACATCGTGATTAAGAGCAATGTGGCTTCTGAATTGTCGTTTGCGTTTGTTTCAATATCTGAAGTTTCGAACAGATTTCAAGCGTCTACTTAGTGCTGTTGGGTTATTGGTGTGCTCCTTCAGGACGGAAGCAAAGAAGGGGGATGTGCTGGGTGTTAAGTAGTGTCCGCTTAGAGCAGCCTACGAATTTAAGATGATGCATTGGATGCCGCAACGAAAAAAAAATGGCTTTGACTACCCGCGCTACACTTGACCAGCCCGATCGGCTGCCTGGAGCCAGTGACAAGCTTACGCTGTTGCTGTGGATGTTGCCGTTAAAAATTGGCCTGCTGGTTTGTTGCTTTAGAACCGGCCAATCGGATTTTGCAAAAAGTTACAGTTGCGTAAGTAGCGCCCATTTCCCACGTCATGGCATGTCTGCGCAGGAAAATGGATAGTGTTAATACAAGAGAATACATCCTCTAAGGGCATAGCCACTTAGGCTATATTTAACAGAGTACAACTAGCGTGCGAAGGGCGGTACACAAACCGGGTTTAGTACCTATAATAGCTTTATATTATAGCTATAGCCTTTTATAGGCTTATAAATATAGAGTATTTAACCTAAAAATAATATTAAATATATTATTTAATTTGTATAAATAAAATAGAAGTATTATAGTACTTATCTATAAAGGTTATAGATTATTATCCTATTTACTACCTTAGCTACCTTTAGGTATAAGTATAATAACTAGTAGAGCTAATTACTACTATAATTAATTTTAGCCTAAGTAAGGTAAGGGTATTACTTTAATAGCTATAGCCTTATTATTAGTATATTAGTAATATACTTTTATATTAGTATTGTTATAATATGAAAGTAAATAGCCTATTAAGACTTATAAGGATAGTTATTAAAACCTAATACCTATTAGCTATATCTCCCTATATATTAAATACTGGCTTAGGATCTGAATATACCTATACTATTATCCCCTATAGCCGTGTAGGACATCCTTATAGTATAGAAGGTATTATAAGTATAATACTAAAAGCTACTTATATCTATACTAAGGTACCTAGGAGTAGAGAGACTAAGCAAAGAGCTAACTCATAGCTCTACTATATATGCCTAGTCTATAGGGTTATTAATGGGAATTCATAGTGACGTGGTCCTGAAATTAATAGTGACGCGGTTTTGCTGACATATTCAGCCCTGATTAGTCAGAATTTTTTGGTACTTCAGAGCGCTGCAAGCTAGCGCTGCACGTGACGCTACAGGGTCTCGAGCGCTGGAAGACTCTGCCACAGGCCCTCGAGCGCTGGAACGCTGCCACAGGCGCTGCCTGCAGCGCTGGAAGCCAGCCACAGGGCGCTGCCTCAATTGATACGTTAATTGATACGTCAATTGGTACGTCAATTAGCACGTTACTTGGTACGTCAATTGGCACGTTAATTAGTACGTCAATTGATACGCCAATTGGTACGTTAATTGGTACGCTGGCTCAAGCGCTAGAACGCTCGTACAGGGCACTGCTACAGGGCATGGAGCGCTGTAGGCGCTGCCTTAATCCTAACCCTGAGCCTCTAGCTACCCTATTATTGCCACAAGCGTTGCCTTAATCGCTGCCTCGTGCGCTATATTAATTAACGCTACCTCGAGCGCTGGAAGCCTTCGCCACAGGGCGCTGCTACCGGGTCTCGAGCGCTGGAACGCTACCACAGGGCACTGCTACAGGGCCTCGAGCGCTAGAGGCGCTGCCACAGAGCCTCGAGCGCTAGAAGCCTCTGCCACAGGGCATTGCTACAGGGCACGGAGCGCTGAGGTACTTCTAGGCACCGCTGCGGGGCATGCTAAAAGTTTCTAACCAATCAAGGCTGATTATATTAGCAAAACCGCGTCACTATCAATTTTAGGACCACGTTACTATAAATTCCCTTAAAATAGGGAATTACTATTAAGGCTTTTATAATATAATTAACCTTTATTAGTAATTTTTAGTATACTCTATAGTAGGGTCTAGAAGTACTATAGTACTGTGATGCGGGAAAAACGACACCAGAGGCGCAGTTCAGGGTAAGTCCCTGGACAAGCCGAAGTCATGATCGCTCCCAACCACACAAAATCCCAATACTCAAAAGCAAAGGGGAGACCAGCCCAAAAGAGTAAAACAACAATTATTCCGTGTAATCATACAGAATATAGTCGATCAAGCAACTATTGACATATGCTGGCGTGTTGGTTGAGGGGTTGGTTGTTGACGGCCTTCGAGGCTGGTATCAACATCGACATCGCGGACGAAGTAGAAGGTGCCTCGTAGAGGGCTTTTTCCGTGTGATCACAGACAAATCTTCAAAAGATAAATATAAAAGGAGCAAAAAAAGTTGTTGATTACTATCTACTAGGGAAAATCTGAACTGCGCCTCTTTGGGCCCTGGGGTGGTCCCTGCCCTCTTTGGGCTATAATCTGCCGGGCCAATTCTCCCCATCTCAGTACTTAATATCCTATAGTAGTACCCTATAGTAAAGCCTTTTAGTACTTAAGACTATATAGTAGTGCCCTATAATACTAGCTTCTAAAATATATTAACTAATTAGAGTATAGGACTTATATATATACTATATAAATATTAAAAGTATTCTTTAAAAAAACTATTTATTAAAGGGAATTATTATTTATATTGTGTTAGGGAAAAAGACGTTGCTTATAGAGGTGCCTATGGGCTCGTGTCAGCGCAGAAGTCGCCGGGTACCACAGGGTAGCCTAGGGAAATTCG